>JAFIDM010009631.1:271767108-271782987 GCA_023159025.1 Thereuonema tuberculata | reverse complement strand
TTACTGAGTTTGAAATTTATATTTCCAGTCCGTGAGTTATATAGTGAATTCATGGTAATGGATACGAAGATTTAAATCCTAGTTTCAATGAAATAAACCGAATTTCACTGCATTAATAGACTTAGTTCAACTGTTTATATAAATTGATAGTTCATTATTTCCTTTATTACGTACATCTATCTTAGTGATTTTTAGACTATTTTCCAGTAGGAATGTAAGCTTATCAAATCAGTCAGTCTGTGTGTGTGTGTGTGTGTGTCTCCTCTCTAAAAATATTTGCACCGCTGAAAGGATCTTCTTGAAACTTGGTATACATATTCGAGGATTAACTTTGAAAATTTTTTCAAAATGGGTCCTTTTCGAGAAATGAGGACTAGAATACGATAACAATTCTCTTAGAATAACACAAATAATGATTTATTATTATTATTATTATTATTATTATTATTATTATTATTCTACTTCTCTTCATATCGTATTGACTGAAACGATGAAAATGAAATCCTTTATCCATTGTATGTGGTTTGATACGAAAAAAAATTAACCCGGTTTAGACATATTGCGGATTGAATTCATTTTTATGGAAAGTTTTACTGTTTTTATCCAGCAGATTTATAAATATAGACTTTGTTTTTTATCGTTTTAACGACTTAAAAAAAAAAAAATTTTTAGAAAAATAGTTTTTTTAAGGACAGTAGATTTTTACCAAATTCGAAGCTAAAGGAAGAAAGAAAAAAAATCTGATTAAAATAGAATTTTGTTCTAAAGATGTTGGAATATAAGAATGAATTGTGTCAAAGGACATTTCTCGGAATTTGTGTCATTTACCAATGATATACACAGAGACAGTGATCAAATATTTTTATTCACTTAACAAAATTCAGGCATCTATAATAATGTTCACAACATATGTATACTAGTACATTGGCCGGATAGTTTGAAAAAACTTCTCACTCGGGAGAGTGGCAGATAACATAATAATTATGCAAAATTTTCCTTCAAGAACATCCAACGTGCCAGCTGAAGGTGTTTTTTTTTTTTGTTTTGTTTTTTTATTTTATTTTTTTGCCACTGATGACAAAACGATTCCCGACAAATACCAGAGTAACATATTTTACAGTTTACATAAAAGAGGCCTATTTTCATACAGAATTATAGTGAAAATAAATAATAATAATAATAATAACAATAATAATCATTAGCGGTGCAGTTTTATGCAGGACCCTATGAATTAGAACAACCGGATCGAACTCCTGCTGAGTTCTTAGTTTTTCTCTGGTCTCAATATCCAGACGAATCCTAGATTTATCCATCCCTTTATTAAATGGATACCTGACGACCGTTGTTTAGCCATCAAATGGATACCTTACCCTGCATGTTGTTTAGCCATCAAGGATAGACTCCAATTATACAAGATTTGTAATTTTACAAACAATTTCTGATTGTATGCATTTATAATTCATAAAATTTGATTGGTATGCACATCTCAATCTCGAATTTAAACAAAAATACGATGAAATCCGCAACATGTGTCAATCACTTCTCTGAAATATTTTCTTTAAAAATTTCGGATTTAACGATGAACTATCCTGTCGAAATTAATCTAAAAAAAAGTATTTCAAATCTACACTAAACAATAACGTGATTTTAATTAAATGGATTTAATTAAGCGAAATCATTCGCGCCATTTCGCAAATCTAGTAATTGTTACGATTGTTTACGAAACCATAAATGGATTTTTAAAAAAGGCAATTTCATTTTGATTTGAATTAATCTTTTTTATATAATCAAGTATTTTTAAAGAAAATGATGATTTTTTTTAAATAGAATTTGATGTTTCAATGAAAGCGGACTCTAAGCTCATTCAGGAATTTCTTGTTACTTTTTTTGCTTCAAAATACAGTTGTGGCAATGGATATAGTAATGGATACAGGCAGCTGAAGTTCGTTAACAATGCTTGGATTATTCCCTCATCCATTTGGTGTCAGCTGAAAAAGCATAAAATGCCTTCTTTCTCGTATTGTTCTCCCTGAACTTTTTTTAATTCTTTATCCCTCCCAGAACGCTTTTTTTTATCTCTTTTGGGCTGAAGCCCCCCACACACGAATCCTTCGGGTTAATTGAGGTGCTAGATGGTTCCCCTCCTCTTCGCTGGATGACCCTGACACGTGCCGACGCACTTCTGGGTGAAGAAGTGGGGGAGGGGATTGCGTAACACGATGTAAAGAAAGAGAGGAAGAAAGGAGGGGAAAGGAGAGAGTGAAGGGTCATCACGAAAGATCACGACCAACCATCGACCTTCAACTGATCGTCTTACATCAGAGAAATAGCAGTGTGGTTCTACTGGAAGAATGGATTCAGCAAATGCTGGAACCTTTTAAAACTCATTTTTCTCTTAGTAAAGAAACATGCAGTAACTAACACAATATACCCGGCGCCAATCTTAAGTCTTAATAAAAACAGAAACAAAAAAACTATGAAGTCTCGCATTTAATGTGTTTACTCCCATTGATTTCACGAGAAGCAAAACATAGTAGTATCTTTCAGCACTATCTAGGCAAATTCGTGACTTACTGAATAGAAAAATTTAAAATTCATCCTTTTCTTCAATTAAAATCGGATCATAACTCAATCAAATAATTAATTCATCTTAAGCTTACTGAAATGCGCCTTTTCTTTTTAATTATGGTATTAACTAAATCTTAGTGATTAAGAGCTTTAAAAATGTCACAGATCTATAATTAACTTTCAATGTTTTGATTAATCCAAAAAAATACTATAAGTTTTCTCCAAGACTGATAGTTATTTCTTTTTTCCTTTTGTCTTAATTTTTTCTATCCCCAAATGAGAGACTATTTGGGCATTAAATTCACAAGCAGGGAATCTATGAATTTTATCTGAAACTTTTTTTGTTTGTTTTAGAGGAAGAAAAATATCTTTTTTAATATTAATTCTTGATATTTCTTAATCGTCTCATCACGTTCATTTGTCTTAGCTTACTTTGCCCTCTGATTCGTATAAGGAGATAGTTGTCTTTTTATATATCATACAAATTTTAGACTAAACTCTAGGACAGCTGTTCCGAATTTATTATCAGTTTCCAGAGAATCACTGCAAATGATCTTTGTCATGAATCACTAAGACCTAAATGCACTGACGCCAAGAACAACACAACGAACTTCAGACTCTCTGCTACAATAAACTGAAACTTGAATATGTGCTATTCATTGTCCCCTTAAGGATTTGGAGAATCAGACAGATTATTCCTATTGCAGGCTTACAGTTGCATTCCCCTTCCACTGTAGCAAATTTCAGTCAATTTACATTAAAATCGGTGATGATCTGAATTTTTAAGCTTAAATTTTTATATATATTTGACTTTTCTTTTTTTTTTTTAATAAATTCTTTAGGCAAGAAAAAAATAGAAATTATCAAATCAAATACTTAATGCAAGTACTTCCCCATTTCGTCAGTGAAACATAAAGAAAGCTTCCTAAGGATATTTTTAGTAGCGTGTGATGCTAATCCATGCAGATATTTCGGGGTGAGGAAGATATTAAAGAAAAAGCTTCCCCATCATCAAGTTCTGCAATCAGACTTAACAAAAGTTCATAATAATTTACCTAACTTAAATTGACAATATTGTTTCAGGTATATCTGTTGCTTTTGAGGAAATTCCAGAATGCATAATTTACTAGGAGGAAATAAGAGTATATGAAAAGGGAAGAAAAATCTATAAAATGCACAAATTCGTTAGAATTGTTTGCTTTTAACGCATTGAGCCATTATCAATAGCAATCTGGGACAGCTGTTTCGTCCTTATTAGGACTCATCAGCCAGATTTAGCTTTGATAATGGAACTCGGAATGCGTCGGTACCTATGATTCCGACTCCTGCTCTCGGAAGTGGAACCTGGTTGAAAGCAAACAACTAAAGAAAAATCGCTGTAACCAGTACAGGAAAATTACCTTGGCCAGCTTTGCGCTGAGCTCGAAAGGCATTTAATAAAGGCATAAGACCTAACGAAAAGTCAAAAACTTAATAATAAAGAAGGTTTAACGTGCATTGATGTAATATGAAAAACAGAAATAGTAAGAATTAGTTTTACAACATTCTGTTTTTAAATCAGATGAAGAATAATGATTTGCAGAGCTTTGTAACATTTGAGAAAAAAACGCTTTGACATATGTCTATTTCTCAAAACAAATAAAAAAACAAATATATTGTTTTTATATAGTTATATAAATTGAAACATCATCCATTTAATTAACAAAACATGCCCCACTTAACGTTCCAAACTTTTTAAATTTCGCCTCCATCTTAATTCGATCTTTGCAAGTAATCATGTAAGGTGAAAGAAAAAAAAATGAAATAAACGTAAAAGAGGTATTTATTTTCTTTAGTCTTGACTAGCTAACAATCGGCAATTGATCATTGCGAAAGTGTGGAGCCTTCCATTGTTTACCTTTGATGAAGGCGATCTTCCTTGTATTGTAGTTGTTATTGGATGTTACATAATACATACACTCTTTCGAAATTCTTCATACATTATTTCAGCAGATCGGTTGTTATAATTCTGTTGCCATGGAAACCGTTCGTTGTTGTAATAAGTCCTGGAAAAAGCGCCAGATGTTCAGAATTCTCGAGATCCTTAGCTACGTATAAAAGAAATATAACAATTCCGACTGATTTGAACTTTCATTTTCTTTTATGTAACAAAAAAGAAAGAAAGGGGGAAAAAAGTCTTTTGTTGTTATTTAAAAAAAAATTAAAACAAATCAATTTTAGTTTTTAAATAAAAATATTTTACTAAATTCAATTTTGTATCAGTGAGATGTAATTGAAAGTAGAAATAACTAATGCTTAGAATTAAAAAAAAAATTGGGAATCTATTACGTAACATGTTCTAATTTTAAATCACTTGTATTTACCATGACAAAATAAAATTAGCTTCTGTATGTGTGAATAATCGACCCTCGAATATTAAGAAAATTAATTAAGAAATAAAAAGGTACTAACAGTAGATAGTAATATAGAATGTTACAGTATCTTAGCTGCCAATCTCTATATCGTACTATCAAATTTTCTAAATGCAGAAAGTTGAATTAACCCGCAGATGTTTAGTTAAAATGGCATAAAAAATAATAATTAAATAATAATAATAATAAAAAAAAATAATTTAATTTTAATCAAAACCGAAGCACTAAGCATAAAGCACACAAAAATGTTTTCAAATGAAGTAAACGAATGTGTTACTAATTATTAAAAATCAACTTAAAAGTATTATTCATTTGTTTCTTTAATACTAATGTTTAAGAAAAGAAATATACGAAGGTTTTTTAAAATTCCATTAAATAATATTGACTTATTTCACTGGTATGATTCTCAATCAAGTAAAATTGATTTTTTTTTATCTATTTTTTTTTTCTTTTTCTTTGAAACATACAATACTTCATCAAGGGGGGAGGGGGAGTCTTAGAAAATCCACATAAAAGAAAAGCTTTCGAAAAAGAATTTAAGGAAGGGTGTTCTTCTTACAAACTCAATGAAAAGTGGAGGAAAGAAAAAACATGTTCTGGCAGCGCATTCCTGTTTACCTTCCCTTTTTTTTTTTAACCCTTTCCTGCCTTTAAGAATAAAGTGAATCCCCATGGTCTGTCGGAAAGGGTAGAGGATAAGTCATGTCGCATGAGGATCAGTAATAATACTAGTAATAATCAGCGTGCAGACACTGACAGCTGCACTGGGCAACTACCACGTGCACCCATATTCAGCAGATGCCATTGACTAAGGAAGCCAAGATCATAATGCAGGGAATGACAGACGCCATCAAAACAGGGCTTGTTTATAACTGCCCTTGTGAACGGCATATGTTCTTTTCGCTGTTATTGTTGTTTTGAAAGAAGAAAGCTTTCCTCGTGCCGCTATTTCTGTTTAATACATATGTCACTTAAAAGGCCACAAGAGTGCTATTGAAAATCTTCGAACATTTTACTTAGTATTTCCGTTGTTGTTGTGTTTTTTTCTTTTCTTTATTTACGCTATACTTTCATGTTTAATTGACTGCGAGTAAAGTAATATTAAGCCGCAAAGAATTAGAACTTAACAAATTTTTATAGTGTACATTTTAGTCATTTCCGAGTTAGCACAGCTTTTCTGTTTCTCAGTTATTTAGGATTTCAAAAAAAAACAAACGCTTCTTTTCCGTTTTCTTAATTCTGAATCAATGAACTGAACATTAAGTTCTCCCCAGTTCTTTAATTATAGATTTATATTTTAGTTCGTTTGATGAAAACAGTGAAAGACAGGCTTTATCATCACAAGACTGATTTATTACTAAATAACAGACAGTTACCGATATTAAAAGAACTCGATAAGCTGTCTTTCAACAAAAATAAATGGAAATCTGAAAGGACAGACTTTCACATGATAATGGGCTCAGAATCAAATCTTAATTTATTAGATTTTTTTATTTTGTTTTTGTTTGTTTTGTTTTTGTAACTATCCATGTATTTTAAAAAGATAAAAACATCAGTTCCTTTCGTCATTTGACTCCACTGTGTTTTACTATCTTATAACGGATGTTGAAGTAGCAATAAAGTGCTCTGTAGACAACTGACAATTCCTTTTAAGACCCTATAGTTTCACTTAATCTCTTTATCCAAAATTTTACATCTTTTTTTTTTATCCTTGTCTAGATCTTTACTTCACCTTTTTATCCTTATTCTTCTACAGCTTCTTATCCAAAGCTAAAAGTCGATCAACTTTTCTGGTCAGTTAAGACATAATTGTTTTGTTTGAAGTTAACTTAATGTATTATTAGTCTACTTACATAACAACAAAATAGAGATAGATATATTGAAGATCAAATATGTCTACAGCACAACACTATATCGGATGCAGCTAAGCCTAATGGTATCAGATTTCCCAGGAAAACTCGAGGGAATCAAGTATAAATTATTCAGCCTTATTTTTGAAAATAACATATTGAAATTACATTTTGACCTTAGGGTTATTCTATATAAAATTGTAAGACCGAACCGCGGAAACAAAACAGAAATAAAGTCGTAAAATTTCCGAGCAACGTCGTGTTAGCTTTATGAGTGCTTTATAATTATAATGTCTTACTAATAATGTCTTATTAAAAGTGTTGAATGGAAGCAGTAAAAAAAGAGAATATTACAAAACAATAGTTAATTATCAAATCGTGAGCGTGTAGGTTTGGCAGACGAAAAATTAAATAAAAAAAGGGTTATTTGAGGCTTAAAAACAATTAAGTCTCGCATTCGATTTGTTTATTTAAGCTGATTTCACATCAAGCGAAACAAAGTATTATCTCTTTATATTCTATGAAGGAAACTAAAAAAAGGTGCCTTTTTCCAACTAAATACCAACACTCAATTCAGATCTCACCGTAATCGAGCCTCATTATTATTATCAAGGTGCAGAGAATCCTAACTGGGTGAAAAAGTTAGGGGTGGCCGTCTTCGTAGCTTTTGTAGTTTTGAATGAAAAAAAAAGTAAATATGTTTCGCTAACTTTTTTCATTTAGAAATCAATTCGAAATTGAAACTTGAAGATAAGAGTTCATGTAACAACTGAATTAATTGTTGGAGATTATATAAGTTTCTCCGCTCATCTATCTCCGTAGTAAATTTATCATACTAAATAAGTTATATCTGTTATATTATGTTTGTAGATGATTTTCGGAAATTCCAATCACTTCCGGATAAAAATAAACAATAGCTTATTGGTAACAATCGAATGAACAATACCTTCCTTTATAAGAGAGAACTCAATTTTATACCTCGGTGGTTCTCCTATATTATTTAGCATATGTATAGTTCAAGGGGATTTGAATCTCTCTCCCTCCCTAAATCCCATCCTTTTGTTAATTATTATTATAGGTAAGAATTTACATACGTGACGAGGGCAACTAAATATTTTTTTAAGGGCAATAGACACTACAGAAACATACTTAGCTTCTTTCGCATGTCTACAACCATTCAAAACTAAAAGGTTGTATTTAATTTACTCCCGAATGTAAAATGTAAGCATTACTTGTTGTCTCCGATTGGAACTGAAGCGCACGAGTAGCAAAAGAAAAACTCAACAGCATTATTAAGTTCAGGTATTGTAAAAATACGTACCGTTTTTGATAATTAATTCTAATTTAATACCACAGCGATAACTGAGTATAAAATTAAATGTGTTATTTCATTGGAATACGTCAGACCAACTCTAAATTGATTTGCAATAAAATGACGTCCAATTTTTCGTTGCCAACAAATTTGCTGCTCAAAAACAATAACTTTATGTCTTAATTTTCAGCAATTTGAAAAAAAAAATACTGATTAAGTTAAGTCTAGGAGATAGTAATAAAGATCGCGAATAAAACGGAAGTGTTGATGCAGTTGTAAACAAGAGATAGATTCAGAAAAAAGAAAATTTAGTCGAATAGTAAAAAAAATGAAGTTATTGTATAAATATTATGTTAACTAAATGATATGACAAAACCTGATTTAGTTCATGATATTTTTTTGTTCATTTTGTTCATTATCGTCCGGTATATATTAAAGAACTTTCTGGTCTTAACAAAAGTTATTAAATATTTAGCATTGGATGCTTAAACAAAATAGCAGAAATTTAGCCCGTTACTTTCGCTTCCTAAATGAAATAAGTAACTTTAGCAATTTTCCAAAAAGAAAATTAAAAATGCAAATAACTGAATTTCTGTAAATTGCTATTATTTAGCATTTAGTAGAATGTTATTAGTATAAGTAACACAGTAACATGTTTTCGCTATGAGACTTTGCCCAACGACAAAAGCTATTGTCATTATCCACGAAAGATATCGAGTGTTCCCTGAAGATAAAACTCTAAGCATCGCACTCATTGCACACGCGGTATGTGTGACATCTGCAGCCAAGGACCTGGTGCTGGTCATATGCGTCATTAATTCGATCAATAGATCATTTTTCTGTAATTATTTTAAATCCGTCAATACTTTGAATCGATTTTCAGTTAAGTTTTATTTCAGTTTTCCTTTTGTTCAGTTGAGTTTTATTTACAAATCCCGTGTCTTTTTTACTTGATTTTCTTTTCTTTCTTCTAAGATTTCTGTGATCCTACGTAAGAAGATGAGGGTTCACGGTACTTCTCGAGAGAGTTGTTCATTTGTCATGGTTTTCTTTGAATTCTGGGGTGGAATAATTCATGCATCCATTACACTAGTTGTACCGCGATAGTCTGCTTTAAAGTGCAGAAAAACAAACTAATCATTCGGAGATAGAACTCAGACCAGGGCATCTGTAAGCTAAAATGGTCGACTAGAGTTGTCTATCTTGAACTTGTGAAATGCTACATTCCAGAATGGTGCACTACTCCAAAGATGAAGGGTCGATTAATGAGAGTCTAAGAGAATTTGTTAAATAGTTTAGTCACTTAATAGCATATTCCCTGTCTGTAGCTGTTTGTATTCGGTTTCCGCCGAAATCAGGAGATGTGTAGAATAGACTCTATTTAACGGGTGGCACTTTAACGGGTGCTTTACCAACGGCTCAGTCCACATAAGCTTTTCAGGTAGTGGAGCGTGAAAGCCGGTGGAGCACACGCTAAAGGAGCCCCTCTAATTTAAAAATGTTTTGAAATTTTGAAAATATTAGGCCTGCTTTGCTTTATGGATCTGAGTGCTGGGCAGTCAAGAAGGCACATCTGCTACACGCAAGAAGCAAAGATGAGAATGCTAAGGTGGCTGAGAAGGATTACAAGGGAAGATAGGCTTAAGAACGTGATTATCAGAGGCAGTGTGGGTGTTGCACCTATTGAAGATAAACTGATGGAGAGTACACTAAGATGGTTTGGTCATGTCGAGAGGGGTAATGTTGTAAAGGAAGTCAAGGAGCTCTGGGAGATGCAGATATCAGGATGTAGGAATAGAGGATGCCCCAAAAAGACTTGGTGAGAGTGTATCAAGAAGGATATGAATATGTAGGGCCTAACGCGCAATATGGCTCAAAACTTGGAGAAACAATTAGAAAAGCCGACCCTAAATTCTGGGACAAAGAGTATAATGATGAAGATGTTGTTGATGATGATGATGATGATGATTAGTTAGTGTATAAAACTACAAAATCAAAAACATTGAGGGAAAAAAAAAATTAAAATATGAGAACAAAACTTTCTCAGAATGAATTGCATCAAAATCAGTGTAGTTTCATTTAAAGAAAATTATTCGAAGTATTTTGTTATTGGATGAATATGTTAGTACTGGAATTTGTGTGTTTATATGAATAACTATTCGATTATCTACGTATAGAAGTCGAAAAGAGTTTGGAGATATTTCGTTTCATATTATATTTGTGATGTTCAATGAAGAATATGGGTTTGCATGAAAATGGCAACGGATGTTTTCTGGAACAAATTGTATTAAGAAATCAAGTCTGGTGTAGTTTAATACCATATACCATGAATATAGTTTAATACAATGAATATAGTTCTATAGTTTAATAACTATAGAAAATCATAAGAAAGAAAACGGAATAGTTTCGAAACAGCAGGATATATCAGTAATATACCGTATCAAGAAGTTTATATCATGACCTAAGATCGTATCAAGAACAAAGAGCCTTTGTTGTTGTGGTAAATTAAATTTTCGTGGAGGCTTATTTGGAGAACTCATTATTGCTAAAATTGCTAAATGATTAATTTCTTTGCAAATCTGCATTCAAGATCATTAGGTTGTGTAATAACAGGCGGATTTTTAATAAAAACTGCTTTACACAGTTAAATGCATGTAAATGCTTTGTTTCGCATAAAGGAAGATAATGCTACTTCCGCTTTTTGTTTTAATTTCAACCCATCTACAAAATCCCAGACTTTTACAGAATTTCCTGCATGTTGACACATTACCATCATCAGCGTTGATTGCTTATTAGTAATACTTGATAAAATAAAGTAATAATAAATAATGGGCTAGTGTGTGTGTGTATATCTTTTTAATGAAAATAATCTATAGTTAACAAAAGTAGACATTAATTAATTTCCGTAGAACAGAAATTAGCTTAATCATATATTAGCGACTTTCAGAAATGGTAATTTTTTTTTTCCTATTTTACATTATTTTCCCTATCATTGCGTGACGGCTTATACAATAACTACATTATTGAAAACTTAGAATTTGTAACAAAAACTCAAAAGATTGGAGTTTCAAATCTTTGTCATACTTCTTTTATTCCTCCCATAAGTTCTGCTTCATTTATCGTTTCTGTTATTTCCTTAAGGTGCTAATATAATAGAAGCTATCAACTTCAACTGGTAGGCCTATATCACATAAGCCTAATGATTGAATTATATGCATTGCAAGCTTGATCTTGCTAAGCGCGGTTACCGTGTTATTGGGATTTGTATTGTCTATCTCCCAATCGGAAACCACATATAGGAAGTTAAGCAAACATCAGAGGCAGTAGATAAATATACTCAGTTAATCTTTCTCGTTCATTATTTCGTATTAGTGAGAAATCCGCTCTTCTCATTCCTTCGTAATTCACAAACTGTTTGAGTTTTGCTTTTAAATTATAATTTTATTGATGACCACACATGAGTTCAAGGAAAAGCTGCAAATGTCGAATATTACATTTAACAATAGATTTAATTATTTATTCAATTAATTAAAGGAAAAGCTTTAATCATATTGTAACAGTCAGTTGAATTGTTTTCAGAAACAGTGGTATGAAGATCTACAACTCCCACAATGGCTTTGTAATCATTTCTAGTTGATCTTGATTATCCGTGTCTCTACTAACAGAGATCTATTATTCAAGATTAATCGTTACTCTTTTCTTTTACTATAGCTGAAAGAACACGATTCAGAGAATCTACAAAGAAAGCATGTATACAATTATTTTATCTATTTTATCTATTTGTCTCATGTAATTATATTCTCTCTTGTATTTATACTACTAAACTTCCGTTTTAATCGTTTAGCTTATGTTGAAGGTCTTTGTTTTTCTATAGCGACCCTGTAAGGAGATAGTCTGTGTAAGGGTTTAACGTCCTCCACGGTTTAAACTGGAAGTAGGAGTCCCAAGAGTCATATCTTCATTGACCTAGAGCTTTCGGAGAAAACCTACTTCCGGTTTTAGGTGGCCATTGACAGGATCAAGAAAATAGTGGTAATTTAATAAAATTGGAGATCTAAGTACACTAATCGACTATGCTGAGAACGAATATGATATACTCGACCCAGTATGTCCACATACTCAGAGTTGCCCGAATGATATAAGATATATAAGATAGATCTAGACGTACTAAATGAAAGTTTAAAATGATACATTTCTTCCAATTTTAGATGCAATGGAGGGGGCGCGGTTTACAACCCCTACCAACCTCCCTTCGCTCGGTACATCATTGATTTACAATGTTGTTTTTTTTTTTTTTGTTTTTTTTTTTTAATAAAAGCAGAGAGAATAAAAGATTAAAAAGAAAATCTAGAATCTTAAATCTAAATACTCATATCCATCTATAGTTGTGCTACCAATTGAAATTGGACCCGTAGAGGATCAAAAATATCAACAAATGAATCTCATTAAAGCGTCGAAATATTTCTATAAATAAACACTAATTACAGTTAAAAGCAGAAAGTTTAGTTTTGCAACAACTGGTTTTGGATCTAACCATAGACGCAAAGTGTAGGTTGTTATTTACTTACAGATATGAAATAAAAGTCACAGGAGGCTTTCAGCTGGATTCTAGCAAATTGATTCCGAAATCTGTGTTTGCTTTGTTCCTAGCTGGAATATCCCAATGATCAGGCGGACAGACGCCAAACAATCACTGCTCCATTGAAATCCCAGAGAATCACTGAATGACGTTGAATAGGATCAGTTAATAAATTTGCAAAAAAAAAAAAATAATAATTCCTAAAATACTGATCTCAAGATTAACATAATTCCAAACATTCTAACTGTTACAGCTTTGAAAAAAAATATAACTAGTTTAATATCGTATTTAAGTTTCGCAAAAATCTTATTTCTCACGTAAGATTTCAGAAATTCACTAAACAAAAGAAAAAACCTAATAGAAATTTTGCCTTCCAAATGTCTATTTGATATTCACTGTCTCGAAGAGTAAATGCACTAAAGGCCACCAGAAAAACTATTTTTATTAGGTCCGCCATCTTGAACAAAATGGCGGCCTTTTAAAATGTTATGGAAATGTTTCTCGGAAAGGGATGAAAGTACTTTATATAGAAAGATCTCTTAATTTTGATATCAGTGCAAAAAAAATTAAGAGAAATCATTCGTCTGCTTTCTTAAAATCGAAGAAACTAGTAGCATTGCTTGAGTAATATTAATATTTAATAATTATGATTATCTTTATTTGATCAACAGAGGAGAAAAGTCCTGTAATTATTACCTTTATTTAAAAGTGATTACGTTGTTAAAGATAAGTAAAATAATCTATTGAAATAGTCGTAAAGATAATTAGCAGATGAATGAAACCAATATCTAAAATTGTATTTACCTGAAATGATAAGAGACATACGATGGCAGTTGTACTTCTATGTTTGTTTCGTCTCGCAAGAGCTTATACTTCCCTCCTCCATCCCTTTGGTTTCATATTCAAGATTTTTAATAAGAATCTTTAATCTTAATTCTAAGAATTCTAAGGAATTTCAGTTGCTATGTTCACGTTGGTAAATATTATAAATAAATACAATTGATATAAACATTGCTTGATCTTAATGAAAGGAATGAAAATTTTTAATTTGCGACACTTTTTGGTTGTGAGCTTGAATTCATAGAAAGAGTTTCACTTGAGGTAAAGAGATTATTGTAAGTTTTAATGTTCACGAAGAACCATTGTCTTGTGCATTCTTTGACTTCAGGAACATAAAGAGGAAAGAATGGTAGCGGCCAATTAGTTTCAGAAAATTGCAGAATTGAATGAATTGTTTCCTTTTGATTTCAATTCAAATTTTCACAGATTTCAAACAGCTCTTATGTTAATAGCTCTTAAGTAATATACGAACGTTGACGTCGTTAAACAGCATAATGTTGTTGTAGTCGAAATAATTTTTAAAATACATTATATTTCAGAAACATAATTGAGCAGTTCGAGTATTTCTGTCTTTAAAAATCTCCAGAACATTCCTGCAAATAAACTAAACATTAACTTGCAGAATTACTTATTCAAACAAAATTACGGTATTGCTTCCTTTGTCAGTGTTTTCTTGCTACACTTTCGTATTTTATTTTTACATGCAATAATTTTAGATAAATAAAGGCAAAAGAATGTTCATGCAAAACTACCATGGCGGCTGGTTGACGACTGAAGTTTACGTGTGTAGATAATTTTTCCTGTCTGTGTCAGTCCATGTGTGCTGCTACTTATTTTTGTCAAGAAGATGAAATGTTGGAACGAATCTCCCCTTCATAAATGTATTATTTATTTCAGTTTTAATCCGATTTCAACGTTTGAAGTGCGTAGCATCTATTTGGAAAACCGTTTTTGACTCTGGAAGATTTATTAGCTATACAGTTACCGTGAATATGTGTAACTTACTCACTTTATGAGATTTAAGAACACCCTTCAATCTCATCTTATTACACAATGTATCACAATTAATCAAAATATATAAAAAAAAAAAAACTAAACAAATTATCCGAAGAATTAAAAAAAAAAAAACCCAATTTAAACATTGCAATTCTTTTACCATTCAGAATGTTTCTGAATAAAATAAATAAATAAATAAATAAATAAATGTTTTAGTTGAAAGATCTCAAACTGTTTACATAAAAAAGTTTTGGTTTTCGCTAAGGAGCTCAAACATTAATGTACATTTTCCAAATCCTAATCATACTCTCACAGTGTCACTAAACTCTTAAAGATGAAATGTAATATTTGGTTTCATATAAAAGTACACAGTTCGGTACACAGTTAGAGTGAAGGAAAACAAGAAAATTTAAATTCTAGTAATACCTTGACATTTTGATTAAACACTTAAATAGGAGCTTTGATATTTGTCAGTGAATTTACTCCTTGAATTATTTCAAATATAGTTTTTTTATGGTAATTTAATCTAGTCCTTATATTGGAACCTATATAAACCAAAAAGTTATCAGATCGAGTCAATAAGCTAAACTTTGTAATATACAACTTGATGTAGATCGATGCATTATTTTTGAGTAGTTGGACAAACAACACACACACACATGGTTCATTGTTCATTGGTTTATTTTACTGTAAAAACACACAAACGTGTATGTATATATATGTAGGGTAATTCAAAATTCCCTGTACAAACTTTAAAAATAGGTCATAAATATAAAAACAAACCGTTTCTTAGTGGAACGCAAACTACACTTGAATGTGCTAGAAGATACACTAAAGTTCAGAAATAAAAGACAACAAGTACGGTAGACAATATATTTATTAGTCCTATGTTTACAATATGACAGTAAGGTGCATACTTACAAGTATTCAAAGTTCCTTCCACCATCAGTAATACACGCCTCACAATGTCGATGCGTCGAGTGCCAAACATGTTAGGGAACCATTCACGATACAATCGTACAGCGGATCGTCCGTTTCCATTCGCTGCCCCATAGGCTAGGTGCATATCTGCTCTCTCAGCATTAGCGACAAAGTCAACTAATCCTACTCGTACAAAGTCAACGTCTCAAATGACTATGGCTCACACTGCCCAACTAATGTGTTGCCAAACAGGGCCCTCTAGCATATTCGAGTGGCGTTTGCGGACATACGTTCCACTATGATTACGGTTTGTTTTTAATTTCCTGACCTACCATTAAACTTTGAATTTTGAATCACCCTATATATATATATATATATATATATATATATATATATATATAT
>JAFIDM010009631.1:271705472-271762108 GCA_023159025.1 Thereuonema tuberculata | reverse complement strand
GCGTTTCAAAAAATGAAAAAAAAAAAAGAAAAAAGAAATATACAGTTTTTTTGTTTGTTCGTTTTTTGTTTTTTAAATATTAAAAAAAAAGTCTAATAAAACTTGACTTTTAGCTTTTTTATGCAGACTTTCAATCAAATTTAATCTAAGTTGAGACAAGACTTCTCACTGAGCTCATCTACTTACGCCAAATTACAACGCTGTCACTACACGTCATTGTTTAAATAACGCTTGAGTTACTGGAAGTGATGAAACCTAGCGCTGCCTACTTTAGACATCAACTTGATATCAAAATCTGTATAATTATCAGAATCATTAAAAGTTATCCTAATTTATTAACGGAAAACAGTTTTTGTAACTGCAAATTGTTCCTTATAATTTTTATATTAGGTTAGTATTTGTATAAATTTGAATAAAGTAAAATCTCACTGTGATTAATTACTTCAAGTCCTTTTTGGTTCAAGTCCTATTCCCATGCCCAGTTCCCACAATGCAATGGAGACATAAGTGAATTGTTTGCCCAGGTCACACCAGCATATTTTTCATCATTGTTTTCAATCATTGGCCCTGTAGTTGAGGTCTATGATCGTGTGATTTGCCTCACTTGACCATTTTCATCACTGATTCCATCATTGAAAAAATTTAAGAACGGTTCTAAACGCAACGTTATTTTCAGTGATGCTTATTAGTGAGCTCCAATCAGAACCGATCAGCTACGAGCCCGAAGAAGCCAAACAGCGCCATTTTGGCTACCTTTTTGATTGAATCCGAAGGCTGTTAGGAAATAAATATCACAGTGAGGAGATTATTTTTCGAAAACAAACAATATTTTTACTGAAATAAATTAATTCTATGCGTCAAAATGTGCAGATGTCAACTTTTTAAAGAGAGATTTCATTTCTTCTTGAGCTGCGTGAAAGGTCGCAGGGGCTTGTGGGATACCCGCTGTTTTCAACCGAAATTCAGTTCGCTTTAACTTAAATAGTAGAGATGCTTTAATACAATTTACAATTAGTTTCGAACAGATTGACAGCTTACTAAAAGTCATTTCAAATTCTATCTAAATTGCGTTGCCGAAACACGATTTTAGCCTCTAAAAAAAGATTAAACGCCGTCTTTTCGTAACTGGGAAAAGCTTTGGAGTAACCGCCAAAATCTTTTCAGCTCAACTCTGATTGGCTTGCGCTCTGCCAATCATATGCACTGTTTCACCATATTTCGTCGTGAAAGGTGGAATCCAAGGATGGGGAATCCTTCACTCATTTCAGTGTAGCAAAACAATGTTGAAAAAATAGGCTCGTGTGACGCGGGCAAGAAAAAGCATAAATGGGCAATAATTAAGCATGCTTTCGCTCACTGAGCCAAAGGGAATCCTGGGCAGCTGTTTCATCCTTATTAGGAATCATGGCAGGATTCGTCCTTGATAATTTAATGTCCATTTATGGCTTTTCTTGTTTTTTGATTTATTTTTGGACGTTAAGTTTGATTTCAATTGTAAGTGTATTCTTAGTTATGCAAACAATATCATTAAAACATTTATGTTCTACTACAAATGTCGCAATAAAAGATTGATATGAGCAATAAATTAGCCAATATTCCCGTGTTTTTTCTTCCTTCAGGCCCGGATAACGATAGAGGCAAAAGACAGAAATTGTTCGTATTTCCAGATTCGAAGAATTAACGTTGGTAAATAAACCGAATCTTTTAACAAATCATTTGCCTAGAATAGCATTATTACATGATACACTTTGAACAACATGATATTTTAATAGATTGTTTATAAATCTAATCAAAAAGAAAAGAAAGACAGCAATTTAAGCTACTGTACACAGGGTGTATCAAAACTCGCTGAATAAATTTTAATGGAAGATACGTATCAAGATAACCCTTTTTCGTCAGTGAATGTATATCCGCTGACTGCAACTTGTCGTAGCTAGAGAGCGTTATTTAGCGGCGCTATTTATTCAACAACTTTGAGCACCGTCTTTGAATAAACATGTTATTCACATTTATTTTGGTTTGTTTTAGTCTTCTATATCTCCTCTATAGCCGATGGCAGCGCCGCTAAATAGCGCCATCTAGCACCGGAGGATGCCGTTGCCGATATACATTCTCAATTGAAAAAGAATTATCTCGATATTTCCTATCTGCCATTACAATTTATACAGAGTTTTGATAAAACCTATACAAACGGGTTTTCCTATACCCGTTTGTTACGGAAACTATCGGGAGTGGATAGTAGATTCAAAACCACATGAACAAAGTGGGAGGCTTTTTTTTTTTTTTTTTTTTTCAAGAGCCTGTTTTATCTTTAAAAAAAGTATTTCGGAAATTGGCTATTTATAGTATATAATATATAACAATAAAAATGAAGATCATTCTTTTATTGTTGTTGCTCTCTTGTTATTAGCCGAACATCAAAGTAGTAGGCTATTAAAAACTCAATAAGCTTAAGTAAGTTCTTTGATTAAATAAGCACCACAATTAAATAATAATAACAATTTGGAAATTACACGGAAGCAACAATTGAGATTATATTCATAGTAGTAGTCTTGCAGAATTCAGTCACGTTGAATATGAATTAATATGAAAAAGATTTTTATAATATTGAGAGAAATTATTCTATTGCTAAAGACACCCATTTGCTAACTTACTATTTATTTATTATTATTAATATTATATTACTGTTGTAGTTATTTATTATTTTTTTGCTGTATCATTTGAAAATGTCATTAAAATTTTTCAGTTTGCAAAGCTGTTATAAGAAGTAGCTACAGCTAATGAATGATAATACTGTTTAATCTCTAGTATTATTACAGAAACAGAATTCCTTTCAAGAAAACCGTTTCTATTATATTCGAATTCTTGTCATGTCGTACATATTAAATATAAGTAGAGTAAACATGGAGTAATCATACATGAATGGTCACGGATATTTCATGTAGGCCTACACAAGATTCATTTTGGGCTGGGGGTGAGGGGGGAGACAAGATCATCTCGGTCGGTCATTCAACAAAAAATAAAAACGAAAGAAAATGGAGGCTATACTAGATAATTTAAGATTGCGGGGATGGCCCACTCTTAAATATGGCCATGCTAAAAGGCTAATAAGGCCATGCTAAAAGACTAATTTTTAAGGCTTTACAAATTAAATGAGTTAAACTTTCGTTATGAGTCGATAAATTCACCCGTACTTATTTTGTTTGTCCAGTTTATGCACTTATATTCGGAAGAAAATAATAATAAAATAACGCTGAGGTCATTATTTGGAAGTATTTACATGAGCCGAAATTAATAGTAATTAATAATTAGAAATTTCAGTTTAATTTTTTTTTTTTTTTTAATTTTAAGGATGCAGTAAGTGAAAGGTAGAAATTTATATATATATTTTTTTAAATGAAAGTTCAAATACAGCAAAATTTTGTTGCATTCAGTAATTTACGTAGAAATGATAAATCGACATGAGGATGATTCTAAACTACTTTTTTGTTTTCTGTATTTTCTTTTTCTCTTAGAAAATACGATTTGTATATCATTGTATTTACGTATCGTAAAAAGAACTGAAGGATCGTAATGGATTCTTTCTCATTTTTAAGGGAAGGTTTGTCACACGTGTAAGGTGATAAAATGGAAAATAATCAGCCCCATTCTTCGTTCACAAATATCCATTTCCCCTAAACAATTCCCCCATCTTTTGGTTTTCGCCCACCCCTTCCTGTATCGGCATATGGCACCACACTTGCATGTCTGGCAGATGTCTGGACATGGAGACCTCCCCCACCCCTCGGTCACATACACACACACACACTCCTCACCCGCTGCTCACAGATGCAATAGAAGTATCAAAAGAATTTTGAGATACAAATTCGATTCCTTCATAGAATCAGCTTTGTAATTTTGTATCGCATTTAGTCTTTTATTTTATTTTATTTTATTTATTTATTTATTTATTTATTTATTTATTATATTTTTTTCTGTAAATAAAAGAAATTGAATAGTAATTAGTAACGAAGATTAAAAAAGAAAAAAAAAATAATTTTTCGTACTTGATTTTTTGAGATTCTAATGTTTCTACATACAAAATAAGGATTTCCTGAAAGAAATTGAAGTCTACTTTCCTTAAAAATCTTGAAAGTCGTGAAAGTAGTACAAATGAAAAGTCTCCATCCTCTATTTTTTTTAATTATATCTGCTAAATACACACAGTAGAGATTTCTTTCATTTTCTGAAAAACAAAAATAAATAAATCCGTATTATTTACTTATATTTTTTGAATCCATTCAATTTCAATCATATTTTAATAGTATTCAATTTTAATCAGCTTATAACTAGAAAACCCTGAAAATTTACAGCTAGAAAAATCTTGAAAATTTCCAACTAGGAAAAAAAAATCATGAAAATTGGCTACTAGGAACAGTCATCAAAATTTGCTGTTAGTAAAAAGTCATCAAAATTTGCTGTTAGTAAAAAGTCATCAAAATTTGCTATTGGTAAAAAGTCATGAAAATTTGCTATTAGAAAAGTCATGAAAATTTGCTATTAGAAAAAGTCATGAAAATTTGCTACTAAGAAAAGTCATGTAAAGTTGCTATTAGGAAAAGCCATGAAACTTTAATACTAGAAAAAGTCATGAAAATTTGCTACTAAGAAAAGTCATGTAAAGTTGCTATTAGGAAAAGCCATAAAACTTTAATACTAGAAAAAGTCATGAAAATTTGCTACTAAGAAAAGTCATGTAAAGTTGCTATTAGGAAAAGCCATAAAACTTTAATACTAGGAAAAGTCATGAAAATTTGCTACTAAGAAAAGTCATGTAAAGTTGCTATTAGGAAAAGCCATAAAACTTTAATACTAGAAAAAGTCATGAAAATTTGCTACTAAGAAAAGTCATGTAAAGTTGCTATTAGGAAAAGCCATGAAACTTTAATACTAGAAAATGTCATGAAAATTTGCTACTAGGAAAAGTCATAAAAATTTGCTGTTAGGAAAAGCCATAAAAATTTGCTGTTAGGAAAAGCCATAAAAATTTGCTGTTAGGAAAAGCCATAAAAATTTGCTACTAGAAAATCACTAAAATTTAGTGATTTAGCCAACACACTTATTATACAGTATATTTTAGTTTACATTTAGTTTAAAATATATTTTAAAGTACTATTATTATGTATAAAAAAAAATTAAAACTATGGTGCCACAGTTTTCACTGGCAGAAATGTAGAAATGTAGAAATTAATTTAAGCTACTGTCGTAGCTACTTTAGCCTACTTTCTTTGGCGAACAAAAATCTTTGTGTGTACGTTCGCGCACGTTCTTCTAATAACTTCTGAATCATTGGACAGATCTTCTTGAACCCTCCCCCCATCTCAAAATATATAGATTACCCCCATTTTCTTTTCTTTTTTTATGGCTTTTTTTTTCCCCCCCCCCCCCCCCCTTCTTCGAAATTTTGAAAACATCGTTTTTTTGGTTTGGTTTTTGCTGATTAGTTTCCTTGGCCTCTTCCCAACTAAAACCCTACTCACGCCCCTGATTTATATTTACTGTATATATTTTTAATTGCTTCATTGAAATCCGTACATTTTTATCCACTCATAATTTCTCCTTTTCACGATGTAAATTATTTACTATCTCCATTACTAATTGATTCTTGAAGACTGTTAATATTTTAAGTTTCGAAGTTGAATTGCTTTCTTTTTAATTCCACTACGGGAATTCATTAATACAAATTAGGCTCTGAATTATTTAACTGAAGGCATTTTTACCAACTTCAAGCAAAGGTACAAATTATTTAATAGCGCGTAATCAGATTACATTTCACGTCCTTTCCCGCTCTTTCCTATTCATTATTCAAAATCTGAGGCCTAATCTTAATATTCCTGCAAAATTTGTAATTTTTAACAGTTTTAATTGGGAATTACATATCTACCAACACTTGTAATGAAAAAGAATATTAGGAATAAATGTAAATAAAATATAATGCAACGATATACTCTTTATGGACTAAGTTCTCTGTAGGAAGCAATAAAATGTTCATAATATTTCCTAACAAAGAGTTTTAACTCAAAATTTTAAATACTTTCACAGATGATAGAAACATAGAATAACTTAATAAAGTTTTACCTGAAAGAACTTATATTTGGAATCTTTACGTAAAATTGTTTTTGTTTTAGGAACGTTTAACTTGCTTATAATAAAACATGAAAAGAGGAATACAGAATGCACAGTTGTTGTTTTTTTCTTTTCACGTCTTGAAATATAATCAATGGGGATTATCTGGGACAGTTATTTCGTCCTTGCTAGGACTCATCAGCTATATTAAGTTCACTTTCATACTTTCTTGAGTTTATCATCTGCGTAAATCTAGCTGATGAGTCCCAATAAGGACGAAAGAGTTGTCCCAAATTTTCGTTTACGATAACTGAAGAAGTGAAAAAAAAATAAAATAAAATAAACTGCATACTCCCGTTTTTTTCACATTTTTTTTTCCTGCTATAAATATCCAAATGAATTGTAAACTACACTTATATATAAGAATCTTACATATAAGAAAATGTAATTGGTTATTTTTTAAAAAAAGTGCATCAAATTAAAAAAAGGAAAAGGATCACAGATAATATATAATTTTGAAAAAGAATCCATACGCCACAGATTCATGGGATCAAGGCTTACCTAGAAATATAGAATCGGGGGAGGTACTGTTCCAGTCGTCCAACCAAAAAATAAAAAAGGTAAATTCTTAATCTCTTGATTGTGGGAGGAAGGGGGAGGGGGTTGTAAGGTTACGAACTAAACTGTAGTTATCTCTGACCAGAATAAAAATGTTGGATTTTTTTTTCGGATGAATGGTAATGGTTGGGTGGGAAAGGAGGCGTTTACAACAACTGAAACCCCTCCCTCCGCCTCGGTATTCATCTTACAGTGCTACAACTCAGGAAATGTTATCGCTGTTCGTTCAGGTTTTGAAATATGTTTCAGGAAGAGAGGCTTTTGTCAAGAAATAATGTAATATTGGAATCAAGGAATTAAGTCTGCATCAGTTCTGTTCTTTAGGTGTCGTCAGAATATTTACTGAATAATCCGTCGATAAAACAGAACTGCTAACTGAGAAGTCTTAACAAATGAACATTGATCGAAATCTCTTAACTTAATGGTAGACATCATACAAATGATACTGTTTGTAATGACAGTGACCAATACAAATTGTACAAATTCTATATTTCCTGGAAATAAAAACTAAATTACTTGAGTATTATTTACTTGAGACGAATAAGAACAATTAATTTTAATCAAATCCAAGCATGCGCAGATAAAGATTACTGTTTGATTTGGATTGTCAGTGATTGTCTTCCAATAACGGAGATTTTCTCGATATGGATTCATATGGAAAAAAATAAAAAATAAAACAAAACAAGATTTTCAAATACAAAATCAAATGGCCTTTGTCCATAAATGATGCAAAGTTTCAGAAAGATCTATTCATCAGTTCAAAAGTTCACTAATACAAGATTCACCTTTATAGGAAAGTAGGCTAAACTATTGGCCTCATATTTTATGATATTTTGCCTAAAAGCTAAATATTATAAAATTATTTTTATAATAATTGTTTCTGTCAAACAATTGACTCTACAAACTGACTCTAATTTTACAAATAAATAAATAAGGTTTGTAATGCTTTATGTTATAAAATGTTTTATATTATAAAATGTTCTTTATAACAAAAAAAAATCGAAAAAAATCAAAAGGTGACAAAGTTATGTATAATAGAAATAATCAGCTTTATTTTTTTTTTCCCTATTATTTTTTTTCGTCCAAAAGTTAGAAAAAAAATGGTTTCTGAACCTGTATAAGTTAAGCTACATTTTTTTCAGAAACCGTTAGCTCGATAGATTTTCCTTTGTTAGATCTAATGTTTTGAGACGCACTGTTTAGCTCAAATAATGAACTTTCATGAGCAAAATCCACAAGAAAGAGGGAATAGAGAAGGGGGGGGGGCGGTGTCTCTGGAAAATACACCATAACCAAGGCTGTTTTGGTTAAAATAAAAAGCCCCCATTCCACTTTTATTCCTTTGTTTGCATTTAACAGCTCATCGCCCTTAACAATTAAATCTCTTAAGTCCTTGTTCTTCCACTTAAGTTTTGTGAATAGTTAGCTTCATTTCAAATCTGCTTAATGAATGGAAATGAAACCAACACTTAACTTCAAGGTAGGTCAACTTAAAACACTAACACAATTAGCAGCGTGCCTTAGAAGATTGTTAACTTCCATTTGTGTCATATGGAATAGGATATTTTGTGTTCGGAGTTGACATTCTAATGTAATGTTTGGAACCAAATCATGTAAGACGATGTACAAAATGCCTCCTTTTTTTTTTTAAAGAAATATAAACCAATCGCAATAATAAATATCATAATTAACGCTACTTTGGTTTTGTATTTGTTTTTTTGCTTTTTTTATATTTTTTTTTTTAAAAATTGCAGCGTTCAATAATGATTAACATTGCTATTTATTGTACAGCTACTTAATTTTCGTTTAAAATTGAATTGCGAACTTTCCAATTTATTTAAGTGGTGTTTTTCTTTAGCTTCAGACTTCATACTTATTAGTTCAATTTGGGCCGGACTACACTGGAAACACGCAATGAATAATCCAAACAAACAAACAACCTTTCAGCTTCATAGGATAATTAATTTATTGATTTTAATGATAGTTACGCTGTTAGTGTTCATCATTTGTATGTATCATTTGTCCTTCCAATTTGTAAAAAATCAACTTTGTTACTCAGAATTGAGTAATATATATTTATATATTAATATATATATATATATATATATTTATCAGAGTATTAAGTTTCAGCTTTATAAGATTATAGTTATTAACTAACTGTGGTTAAAGCGCTGTAAAGACAGCATTCAATGATGGATATGTAAAGTAGTGATATATAGTTTTACCCGGACTTACGGCAGGTTAGGTTCTGCAGCGTGTTCGTAAGTCGAAGCTGTAAGTCGAAGTCGATTTTTTTCCACCTGTTAATATACGTAATACATTACGGTCGTCATATGCACACATCACTGCGCTGGGTCATCGAGAATAAAACAATAGAGAGTTTTTGCCATAACGTGATTTATATACGGGAAAGGAAAATGTCACGTGAACGAATACGGAAACCACAATAGCGGGCTCTGTCATGAAGAGAGTTTTTGCCATAACGTGAAAATTTACACTTCTCAATTGTCATCATGCCTACGGCTTATTTACGAAAAAAATAGCATTGATTTTTATAAATATCATTTAGTCAATGCATCGAATAGATGAATGTTTTTAATTAATTAAAATAGGAAATATTCTTTTTTTTTTTTTTTTTTCATCGTTTTGTCTTTCTTTGTTATTAGTTTCGATAAATCAATTTCGATAAATAATTCAGTCTCGTTAAATCTCGATCAAGGGCGATATCTTTTCGAGATCTCGGATCGCTGTCGATTCAAATTTTCAAGCCGAAATTATGAAATGATTTTGATTACTAATGTAACATTTTATGAAAGCATCCACGAAAACATAAGGAAAAGATGCCCTCCGATCGTGAAAATCATTTTTGTAATCGGTAATTTCGAATAAATAGATACAAATCGATTGGACTTCAAGTTCTACAATTCGTCACCAGGAGCGCTAGTGTCGGAACTCATGTTTATCGGAACTCGTGTTTCCTATCGTAAAGCGATACGCTATTCGAGGAAATTTAATGTGTCACATTAACTGTATTTCCTCTACGGTACAGTGACGCATGCGCAGAATACCAGTCATGTGACTTCAGCGTTACCGTATTAGAATAGCGAGCTGGGCAAAAACTCTCTAATGAGATGCCATGTACGTAAAAGTCTTTTGTCTTAAATTCTATATGCTATTATTAATAACTTAATTACTATTTGAATAACAAGAAAACATTAAAGTAAAGGTTATAAACACGTTAATATGAATTTAAAAACAAAGAGGAACAGTCAAATACAAAGAGATGCGAAGCGAACCATCTTTGAAACAATGCTCTTCGAAGGGGGCAGCTTACGCAAACTTAACTCGGAAGCAAATACCGTAACTTCGGGATAAGTTCCAATGTAAAGAGTATATAAGTCGACGGAACCTAAAATCGTAATACAATCTTAAAATGTGTTTAATAAGTTATGATATATTAATAAAAAAAAAATATTGAGGGTCTTCTTAGCCCTCAATAATCATGTTTTTATAGAAATTAATCTATCTCCATAAATAACATTTTTAATAAAAGAAACTGTAAGCATAGAGATCCCTGTGGAAAAAGGTTTCCACAGGGATCCATTCTTGAACCTACTTTTTCGTGGTTTTATACTTAATTACAAGATCAAAATATTTTTTTGTTAAAAATTTATACTTAACTAAATTTAAAAAAAAAAAAAAAAAAAAATACTTGATTACAATCTATAACATTTTTTTTTTCAGTTTTCGGTTACTAAATGTAAAAAAAAAAACCCTACAGAATGTTACTAATATACAGATTTTTCTTTATTAGCTCTTTCCCACGATATAGTTAAAAACACACAGAACATTCTAGAAATCAATAATATTGATTGAATGAATTTTGAAAGAGTAACTGAGAATATCGTAAAATTCATAAATTCTAAATATTTATTCAAATATGAGTTAGTTGAATTGTTATTGTTTGTAATATCCCATGTTTGTTTTTTCCATATTTATCATACTGTATTTCAAAATAAGCCCTTTGGTATGCTTTGCCATTATTTTGAAATTTCCTTGCAAAGTTGTTGCTGATTTTTCAATAAGAATAATCTTGAAAAATCAGCGTCAACTTTGTAATAATCAAGTTCATTTCATTCGTACCATCTTTCTTTGCTTTCTATCCAGTACTTTATTACACATTTAATTTTATTCATTATTTACTTCAGAGTTTTTCTAATAAAAGCATCCTCGAATTTTAACCACTGATTGCTATAAAAATTGCAGAATTTCAAGAGAATTTGTAATAAGATCGACTTCACAAAATAATCAGCTTTTGTTAATTTGTTTTTGGTTGCAAAACCAATACACTTGATGCGACAGTTTGATTTTTGTCCCGGGCACCAAAAACCCAAGCTACGCCAATGCTTGATACGATTCTTATTTTTGAACCAATTTAAAAAGTAATTACGATTATTTTGTTCTTCAACCCCTTCCCCCGCTACACACACACACACACACACATCCTTCAAAAAGCAGATGGCTGATGATATCCGAACGATAATGTTAATGACGACGTTTGCTCAGTCACTAGAGTGTGGATTTGTGAGGTTTATTTTGAATTAGGCATGTATACTGCATGTACGAATTAGTGTTCAAGTAATCTCTCATGATTTCAGATACTTTTATATTAATTTAGCATTATTGTTAGGAAATCGATCTCGCCTGCTTTATTGAAGGCGTCAATTAATTACATCTCCTGGAAACAATTCTACAGTTTTGTTTAGTTATCTGCATCATTAAATATAGTTGGCTTGTGAATTTTCGAATACCCACATGTTAAAAAATCACCTAAAAGTTTATTGTTGATCATTCAAAAAAGTTTTACCCCCGCAGCTACTTACCTACTAATTCGATTTTTTTACCAAAATCAATAGATATCATCTCTTTAAGTATTTGAAACTTGAATCAAAGTTTCATCTAACAGGGCAAATGGTTTTTCAGTTATCTTGATCACAGATGGACAGAGGGATGGTGTTTTTTAAGTCGTAGTTCTGTTATCGGATATCTACCAAAATTAATAGTACTATTCCTTATAAAATCATATATCTATTTCTAAAATTTCAGCTTTTTGGGGTGCACAGCTTTTGAGTTACGTTGATCACAGTCGGACAGACTTTGCTTAGTGGATTTAACATTTTATTTATTTATTTATGTATTTATTTATTCTGATCCTTTTTTTCTCTGACAATATAAAAGGAAGTTACAAATGTTAGGCCAAACTTACAATATACTATCTATAAGTAGCTATCATGTGGTTAGAATAAAAGACTATCTCCATTTGCATTTGTTTAAAGTTAAAAATAATTTTCAGTTTTTGAATGGGATAAAGTGACTTGTCCACAATGGTTGAATGGTCGCAGGAACTGAATGTTTTATAGTAGTTTTTAGATTTTTCAGTTTGCAGAGATCGATATATCGACGATAAAATATCCAAATGATAGCGTGCAATTACTTTTTAAGCGGTCTTGTTCGTTGTTTCCGTCCACAACATAATAAGGATTTTGTTTGGGTTTTTTTTTTTCGACAAAAGAAGCTTCCATTCTTATTGGACTAGTGTTGGCGCCTCGTTACAGCAAATCCCTTATGAGAAGCGTCCACTTGGTAGCGGGGGTTTTCTTCCCACTGACGAAAAACTGCTTCTGCTCCCGACTGCCAATCACAGCGTTGCGAAGGAGGAGATGCCGCAGTTTCAGCCGCCCGGCCGTCTTAATTTCATGTAACGTGTAATTGAGTGGTCATAAACGTTATGAGCCATTTTGTGCGAGTTTCGGCACTTTGTGTTTACAGCGGTCTCGGCCTCCGTCGCCCGATGATGCTCAAGAAATAAAAACACACGCATATTATCAAATCACAACTGTCAAAAGATAAAAGAAATGAGTCAATTTAGATATAGAATTTCATCGCATTATTCGTTTCATTATTTAACCCCACTAAATGGAAATATATATATATACCGTATATAAAAGAAAGAAAAAAAAAAACCCGAAAAATTTAAAACGACTTAGTTGCCTTAGTTTACATTTTTATTAAATTTTTATAAATGACAAAATTAATATTTATTAAAGGTTAAAGGGTTTTGTAATAATAATAATAATAATAGTAATAATAATAATAATAATACTTGATAAGTACTGCATTGTCAGAACAAAACAAGATGTATGTGACTCTTATTATTAATATGCAATAAGTTTATAAAAGCTTAAGTAAAACTGTTGTATTATTGTCCGTCCATCACGAGAAGGCGCTTGGTCACGCCTACTTCACGTGGTAGGCGACGATTCTATGAACCTATTTGAGGGGTCAGCCGTTTTCCATTTTCAATGCAAATGCACAGATTTCGTTTCTTGGTTATAACATAAGAGGAATTGATGATATAAAATACGATATTATACATCTATTTTTCTTATATATAATAATAATAATAATAACTATGTTACATTTTAACCGTAACGATATAAAAACTGATTTGCTGTTTAAGAACTGTTATATATATATACTGTTTCTTATTTATTTCAGTCATCATTTAAATTATGGAAAATCGTAATTATATATAAATTATATTAATTAATGTAAGTAACAAATATATACACTTCATTGTAATAATGTTTTATTTAACAATTAATTGCTGACAGTTAAAAAAAATGTTTAAAAACAATCCCGTAAAGTTCGTCAGAACATTTACATATACAAATTAAGACCATTGGCATTCGCATTTGTACTAAAAGATTAAACATAGAATTAGATTGACAATAATAATAATAATAATAACTACATGAATTACAACTGCAAGCTTTGATATAATGGAAATGAAAACAAAACTAAAATAATAAATAATATTGTTTGTAATAATAATAATCAATCAAAACACCAAAATAAAATTGTTAGAATAATCAAAAATTATCAAAAATATTGCAGGTGATGATTTAAATTTTTGATAATGAAAGATCATAACTGCTTTTAACGAAATTACAAACCCTAATCTTTTTTTTTTTTTAATTTTCGCCAGTCCTATTAGGTATTCAAAAATAAAGAATACCTGTAATATAGGTGCTGATCGATTAATATACAATTATTAACGGTAGATTAATTAATTTTGTTAATTATCTAATACAAAAGAAAAGAAACTTAACAAAAAAGTTAAAAGTTAAAAATATTGAGTAATATTCTCATCAATTATGTCAGCGATTAATAAAGTTTTAACTTTAAATAATTTTAATTTTAACTTTAATTTTAAATTTTTTAATTAATTTTTAATTTTTTAATTTTTTAATTAATTTTTAATTTTTTAATTTTTTAATTTTAACTTTAATTTAACTAAAATTAACAATTTTTCAATTGTTCATATCAATATTTTAAAGTCATTGTAGTAAAAGAATCTCGTTCATTTATTGTTATAATGTAAAAAGGCTTGAAGAAGGGGAGACGGTAAATTTTATCTCCTTGAAAATTCGTTTTTTCAGTTAATAAATGTAGATTATGACATTTATTTTCTGGTGGATGATGTTTAATAATATATATAGAGAAGATTTAAGGAAGAAGTATAGTTTGTTTGTATATAGTAAAAGTTTTAACATTTTTAATACTTTTTAGTGTTTCAGAATTATATTTTTTCCCAAATAATTTGACTGAATAACTTATATTTTATTCAGTTTCCAATCTTAGACCAAAATTATTATTCAATTTATTGATTTGAAAGATTTTTAACCAATTGTATCTAGTTATTTTTTCATAATTTTGATTATTTTTTCCCTATTGACATTATAAATGTTATTCATAATTTATTTTATAAATTTTTTTTCTTTAATATTAAGTATTTTAAATTTTTTCCTAATCTTGTTTTTTTACAAAATTTTTCTTTTCCAACCCTATTGTGAAATTATTCTCCGTTTTAAGCGCCTTCTCGTGATGGACGGACAATACTCAAATTATAAAATGTTTGATTTAAATTCATCATTTTATTACCTGCTAACTTTTGAGTAGTAACAATAATTCCAGAGCTAATGATATATTATTTGTTTACATCACAAATAATTTACAAGAAAATGAAGGCCAATTGGGTTGGTTTTTGTAATTTATTTATTTATTTATAATTTTTATTTTTTTAGTAAAACAAAAAGTGGGTAATTTAAAGATCAAAAGTTACAATTAACTATTTCTGATTTATTTCAAATGAGGCTTATAAGATTATATAAAATAATGTTCGAAATTTTCACCATTGAAAACTGAAACTTTTTTACTTCTTCAATTTATTGACCATTTTTTTTTTTCAATTGATAAAGAACGGTACGGTCATTTACTTATTTTATGATAAAGGAAAGAAAAAATTCCACCTGACGTTCACGTAAGATCCGCAAATAGAATTAGTATCGTTATAAATTAAATTGCTGTTTGCGAAACAGTGTTTTATCTAAGAGTCATTTATCCATTCCATCAGAATGAGAATATTTTTAATGACCCCGGAGACACTTCCATTATTACATGTGATGAAAAGCATTTTAATGATAGGATTAAACTCTGATTAAATATTTAACAACCTACGTAATCAAGAAACTTGAATGAAAAATCTTTAATTTTTTTCGACTCACTTCGATCGTCTATGTAAAAAGTTTCGCACTATTACAGGGACTTACTATGATTTGCCATAACACTTTGTTATGCCACAATCTGTTAACTCTATCTTAGATGTTACATCATCATCCAGATCATTTCCTGGTATTCTTTACTGGAAGTCCTTGGAATTCTTCGTTTTAGCTTGAGGTTGTGATATTTTAAGGAGTATCTGTTCTAATGTGCATCGTAAAGGCTTATGGTAATAGATTCTAAAATAATTAGGAATGTGTGCTTATTATTTTAGAAAATGATAGCAGTAATTAATACACAAGGAGAACAACGAAAAAAAAATGGCAAGTTTGGAGCGAGGGAGACAGCTGTTGAGAAATATAGTTAATTACATTTCTCCTTATAATTTTCTTGCTTTGTACAATTAAACCTAGTTTTTAATAATTTAAAGTATTTTTTAGTCTGCTTTCCGAGGAAGTGAAGCTCATCCAAATAGTCAGTCAGGTGTTCCCTCTTCCTTAATCCCCCTTAATCTCCCCCCTTAATCCTTAATCTCCCTTTATTGAATCGTTCGATAGATCTTCTTGAAATTTGGTATGCATATTTAAAGATAATTTACTTTTACATTTAAAATTTTTACCGTAGGAGGGCTCTAGTCGAAATATAGACTAAAAGTAAAAAAATACATTCAATTAGAAAAGTACAGAAACATTGATAAAAATTCAAACAAAACATATTAATCTACCTTTTAATCCTCTTATTCTCTGCGCGAGCCATAATTTAATTAAAATTAATCTGATTTAATTTTAATTTAATTATATATATTTTTCTTTCAGAAAATGGGTAAAAAAATTGTATGTTTGTATTTAGCTTATGTTATAATTTTAAGAAAAGTTTTAAATTATAATTTTCTTTTGTATTATTTTCATGATTTTTAAATAGAAAAAAATCAAGATTTAGAGAAATTAGACATCAAGTTCTTTCAAGAACTTCTTATTAATCTATTGTTTTTAGTTATATAAGGAAATGTCCATATTTTTCTGTAATTACAACTAAGATAGAAAGAAAAATAACTGATAAGCTAATAGAGAAAGAAATTAGTTCTGCTTTGAAAGGAAACATTAACAATTTACGATATTTTTTTATTTTGTTTTTCTATTTTGCTATTGGTGCAGTTCCAGGCCTTCACCCATTGTTTTGGGATATTCTTCGTATTTGAAAGTGAGGAGATAAAAAAAAAAGAAAAAAAAAATCCCCCTAGTCTGCTGATGGTGTCATCTTCTTTATCCCGCGGGTGTAATTCGTCGTGAGCGGGGTCTGGTGGTGTCGCAATGTAATGGCCACTTGTGAACAAGCATTGCCGGCCATACGAACATAATTATACATCCCGGAGAGCATACGGGAACCAGATGATAATAATAAATCGCAACTAATGAATTGGCCACTTGATGTATCCAATAATTATGTTACAATACACGACCACCTACTATAAAGCATCATTCGAAATTGGTTGCACGAGAATCCGCCGCCGCTCTGACGAACTGCTCTTCCATACGTCAAAGCGGACAGACGCAGGCTCAATCAATTCGTGAAGGGACCTTTAGTATAAGCGATTTTACGATAAAAAACACGAAATAAATTTATTCTGAAAAAATTTCTCCTTGGATTTATAGAATTGTATACAGTTAAAAGCTTCTTGTGATTCAAATTGTAGTATCTAATTGTAATTCAAATTGTTACTATTCCTACATAAGACAAATATTGAATCGTCAGTTTTTTTAAAACCAGCTTTCTTAGCGTCATCTATTAGAGATCTTCGTAAATATTTTATTTCTAACATTGACTGTGCATGGATATCTTACCATTCCACTTGAACATTTTTGTTTGTCTATTCTTGTATATATTAAGCTAAACCGACTAGGCGGATTTCCTTAAAATTCGGTATTTAGCTTAATTATTATACTTAAACCATAGGCACATTTATTTTGATCTCTCATCCCTCTTGAGTCCTTACATAAGTCCTCACATAACCTCCGAGATCGAAGACAAAAAAAAAAAAAAAAGATATTGGTTTCTTTAAAATTTGATATCTGGTTATTTGTGGCTCAACTTAAAATGTGAGTACGATTACTTTGGTTTCCAGCTTCTTCTAATTCTCCAAATTGATCCTCCAGCATCGCTATATCCTCAGTTTCCACGACACAGCAGTTAACTAAAAGTAAACTGAATTTTTATATTTATGTATTTTGATGGTTTGTAGATCTAACATTTTAATCCCACTTTGAAATCACTTCTAGAAATTTTCTTAAAAACAGAATAGCGCACGATAACATTAATACAGTAGTGAGAACGTATATGAGAGTCCTTAGTTGTACGATAACGGTTTTATTATTTTTAGTGTAATTCCTAAATGGTCTAATTGCCGTTTAGTAAAAACCTTCCTCGAATTTTGTTGAATCATAACATCGTCTTCTTTCGACTTTGGTTTCAAAACATTAATAATCATTAACTCAATGATTGCAGAAACGGCTTTTTCTCAGGGAAGACAGAAATGTACAGCATTCTTAAGTAAAATAAAAAGACAGGATTTGGATTGTTTAGGGACAAAGAACAATCCCCCTCCCCTCATCTTTGCATCTGAAATTGGAAAAAAAGTTACGATTTTCGGTCTTTTTAATGTTTCGAAAGTTCATGGCATTGTTTATAATCCCCCCTTGGACAAGACTTTTTTGATTGAATAAAATAACCCATTAGAACCCCCCCCTCCCGTTTCAAAATCCTGGATGCGCCTATGATCGTAAGCAGTAAAGCCTATTGCACATGGATCCGAAAATCGGTCGTTCGGATCCATGTGCAATGAGCTTAAGAGGAGCTTTTGAGACCAAAATTATCATATTGAAATGAAAAAAGATAAGTTGAATGAGTGTGGTTTGAATATGTAAATTTTGGACTGAATCACCCTACACGTAAATTGTATTCCAAAACACTCTCATTCACCTTACCTTTTTTCATTTTAATATGATAATTTTGGTCTCAAACGCTCCCCTTAAGCCCATTGCACATGGATCCGACCGACCGATTTTCTGATCCATGTGCAATGGGCTTAAGTTTAACGCGTACTTTCTGCCTTATTAAGCCCATTGCACAAGGATCCGAAAATCGGTCGGTCGGATCCATGTGCAATGGGCTTAAGGGGAGCGTTTAAGAACAAAATTATCATATTGAAATGAAAAAAGGTAAGGTGAATGAGGCTGTTTTGGAACACAATTTAAAAATATGGTGATTCAGTCAAAATTTACCTATTCAAAACACCCTCATTCACCTTACCTTTTTTCATTTCAATATGATAATTTTGGTCTCAAATGCTCCCCTTAAGCCCATTGCACATGGATCCGAACGACAGATTTTCGGATCCTCGTGCAATGGGCTTTAGTTTATTTATTTGTTTTTAGAGCTGTGACTTTGCAAAATTGTCTAAATTTCTTTAGATTATTATTTTGACAGCTACCCGTGGCTTCGCTCCGGAAGCCTCGCTTATTTAACGGAACTCAACATTTTATTTACCCAAAGAAAAAAAAAATTATATCGAATAAATTTAAAAAAAAATAAATTAAAGTTTAAATTCTAAATAATACACACAATATAATATTGAAATCGTAAAAAAAAAAAAAATTCAACAGTCGGAAATATGTGCCGTGCTGGCGTGGTCGTGCGGTCTCGCGGCGGCCAGCCGTGGCGTCCAATGCGCCAGTACCTGGATTCGAATCCCGGTCGTGGCATGGTTGTTTCTTTCGTCTTCTTCTGTGTGTTGTGTCCGCTGGGGACCCGAAATCTGCTCTGTAGGTAGTGGTCCCCATTTGTCCTCTATATGTTACAGGCTGTGGTCGGAAATATGAGCAATTGAGGGTTGACCATGCCACAACACCAGCAACAGTATGCGAAATTTAATTGTTGCATAATTGAGTTGTTGCGGATGTATTCACACAAGGTGGTTTTTTTTTTTTAACAATATAGATACAGATTAGTAGTTTTTCTTTTTCATTTTTAGTCTAAATATCTAGAAAACTGAAACTGAAAACATACATAACGTAGTCTATCTATTTACACTGGATGTATCTTCTTGAAACTTAGCATGTTTTTATGGATAGTCTAATTTTATATTTGAAGCCATGTAGCTTCTTGTTGAGAAATTCGTGACGAAATTTACGATAGAAATGCATTCGAAGCGAAACATTGACTCTCTGTTTCTTTAAGAGTGATCTTGATGTTCCTATCAATCCACTTCCATGTTTGATATTATTAAAATTAATTGTGTATTATTAAAAATTCAAGTTTTCAAATATCCATATAAATAATAAATAATTGGAAAAGGCTGCTCCTTTCATTTTTGATTGGGTTAAATCCGCTTTGCCTTCCGAATCGTTTCTTTTCATTAAACAAGGAATTCCTGGAAGAATTTGAAGTAAGTTTTAAGAAAAAAGGCTTTCTTTTATTTACTATTTATGTTTTCTTTTCATAATCACAATCCTAAAAAGAATAGCAAGAAATAACAATGAGTATTAATCTGTTTATTTCATAAACGAATTTGCGCATGGTTTGAAATAATGAAACTTAATCGCTTGGATTTGATTAATTTTTTTTGCAGAAATGAAACATTTTATTTGTGTCATTTTGACTATTTTAAAGAAAAGTTATATAATCTATTTTAAAGGAAATAAGAATTTCTTATTTTTAAATAAATGGAGTTGAGAGTCTGGCATTTCTTTTAGAATTTTCAGTTGCTTTTATCTCGGTTGAGTAGATGATACCTTTTGAACTTGGCATTTAGTTGATTGATGATCTCCACCTGTGTCACCAATTTTAGCTATTCTTCTTCTCACCTGCTTTGCTGTTTCTCCATCCAACGAATGGTTGTGTCTCAGCAAATCCCAAATACTTGATCGACTGAAAGCAGCTGCTAACCATCAAGCGGCTGCTCTGCTTCCGCCTGACATTCTCAGGAATTTCTTTGCTTTCATTTCAACTCCCTTTTAGGTACAGAGAAGTAGAAATATAATGGATTAATGGGGGATCTTAAAAATCAGAGGTAGATCTCAAACCCATCAAGTGCCTACACCCGATTCCTACATTTTAAATTGTATTGGTTCCAAATCTTTCTGAAATTTCGGTATCGCCATATTTTTAAAGATATGGCAGTGTGTTTTTTTCCGTAACTACCTCTCTCCTTAAAAGTTTCTTAGATCCACTTGAAGGCGGGTTGACGTAGAATAAAATGTAGATTAAAAATGCGGTATTGTGAAATTACACAACGCTACTTTCTGATGTATTTCTTTTTATACGCTGATTGTAGCGCCGCCATGACACAGTGGCAGACAACAGAACTACGTATCTCAGTTCTGTGAGTCTGTCAGAATTTACTTTCTAACATATAAATGATACGGCTAACGGTATTTTCATAATTTATGTTCTATTTGAACAATTTTTAAAGTACTAACGCGTGAAACAAGTTCCTAACAGACAAAAATTTTGTCATATAGCTTACTTTGTTAATTTCATGTCAAGGTTCTTAAATGATTGTATTGAGTGCTTACAGAGTAATGCAAAAACTTGATTGAAGGGAATTTAAATAAAATTTTCAGAAGACATACATATTCCAAGACCTAATTTACAAATTTTTGATAGCGGGAATAAAATTTATGAAAAGCTAATCAATAATAATAATATAAATAATAATAATAATAATAAAGTATTGTTTTTGTTTTGTTTTTTTGCTTTAGAAACCGAGTAGTCAAGAGATAAAAACTCTTCTATTATGAGCTGGAGGAGTAGGGTTCGAAATCCGGCAAAGTTCGAGATATTTCTTTAGAAGGGTCGGGGTTAAAAAAAGGCGAGCTCCGATGGTCCTCCAATTTCCTACTTCGTCCTGTTGGGCCAGAAGTCGACAACCTGCCGCTTTTTGAGAAATGATCTGCGGCTCCTGACATCCTACTTCTGCGACGGTTGCTGATACGAGCCGCTCATTTTTTTTTTTTTTTTGAGGGAAAGGGGATTGGAGTTATTGTTGACTGATAGAATACTTTTAGATTTAGATTTAACAACAAAATTAGGTTCTTCTCCTTTCCACCCATCCCTTTTCGTTTAAGGTCCTACTGATTTAACGTCAGTCAATTTTTTACTTGATTGTTTTGTCTCTGTTTTGATATTTATGTCACGATCTAAGGATAAAACCTCGCTTTCATGCTGATAGATATAGAATTAAATAAATTAAAGATTCTGTAAGCTAAGCATCTTATACTTTCTTAGTTTCTTTTAGAGGCAGCGTTTTTTTTTTTTTTCCTTTCTTTAAAAAATCCTCTGTTCGTTAATTAAAAAAGAACTTTTTGTGAAAACCTCTTTTTATTCCCTTTTTTTTTTTTACCTCGCGAGTGTTGGAAAAGTCAGATAAAATGTTTGTTCTGTTCCGTTGACGAATAATTCATATTTCTGCATTCCCTTGGGAGGTTCTGATGTTGATTTTCACAACAGCGATCGTACAAACATCGGCTCCGAAAAGGAATGCCTAATGAGATCTGCTTTGCTCTTTGCCTTCCCCCTCTCCTTCCCGCCTCCCTCCATGAAAAATTGAAAAGCGCTTAAAATGTAGTTCGCTATTTCGTAAACTACTCAATGATTCATCGGCGTAGTAATCCGCAATTTTGAAGCCTGAATAAAGAGGAGAGAGCGGGAATTAGCCACTGCGAGTAAATCACACTGATTGCAGGGTTTGGATAATATTTGAACATACAGCGGCCAATCGATAGATGACCTTTGGCTTTCAAAAATCACTGATATATTTTGGATGAAATCAATTGATCCGAATTATTAATACTGCTTCTTGTATAAATCGTTTTCATTTATTATAGATTTGATTAGGCTTTCGATTTCGGATAATAACAATAATAAGTCTAATAATAATTTCAATTATAAAAATTCAATGTGGTTTCTGAGATTTTAGTTTTATAATTTACGAGACCACTTTCTCTTCTGAATTTTAAACTATCATAAATGAAAAATAGTTTTAAAGTTAAAATAAAGACTAAGTATTAAGTATCTCTGTTATTAACAAAAATTAAGCTGTAAAAAAAACAGCCTAGTTGTTTTGATTCATCCTTCGACCATTAATTTTAGAACATTTCGAAGATTTTGATAACTTTTCAGTCTATTAAGCATTTTGATTTCCCTGAAGGTTTTCATCTTAAGTGTAAGAAGTAAATGGAATTACAATAAAATTAAGTGGTCCCAAATTTGAACCTTGTGGTATATTTCACGTTAAAAAAAAATGTTTCGAAAAAATAAATAAAAATAATGTATTAACATTGCTTTTTAGAAACGAAATATAGATAAAAATGAAGTGCTACCCGCAATTTAAGAGATATTTATGGAAATAAAATATGAACAGTTAATGTAAACGGAAATTGTTTCTAAATTTAATCAAATAATCACATTTTCATCAGAAATTAAAATTAGAACAATTGCGGCCTCTCGAAGTTACACGAAATATACAAGAAATTTTGTTACTTTGTTATTTTTAAACTTTTATCTAATTAATAAATTTCGTTATTGTATTATATAGTATTTTGTGCTTTTTTTTTTTAAAAAAGGCTACTTACGATAAGAAATTATTTGTTACCATACAATAGTGAATATCAAAATTCTTTAAAGAATAAAATAATGTTAAGGACTTATAAAATTTAACTTTCTGAATGCCAAGTTTAATTTACTGAGAACGCTCTGTTTTTTTAAATGTTGATTTTTTAAAAAAATCCTTTTCTAGAATAACGTCTTATTGAAAATTGAAATAAAGGCGCTCATTCTTGTCTTGCTATAAATTGATTGAATGAAATTTGTATTTTTATTTTTAAACTACTTTTTTGGGGAAATGAGTGTCGTATTCTCCAAATAACTTTTATATTGATCAAAATACAAATGTCACTTGATCGCCCTGAAGCTTGGTTTGGTCATTTACGATATAAAAATATATAACTTTTATACTTGAAAATTAGGTTCCTCAAGAAAATTTGCACAAGAAAAATCCCTATAGAAAAGCATTAGAATACATCGGAAGCGCACTGGTGCCTCAAAGGAAAAAATACACAATGAAAAACTCACCGATGAAAAAAACCAGTGAGAAAATCCATGTGCCAGCGAGAGCGGCCTCAATGAATTTTTTTAAAGCATAAGACTTCAAATTGCGCATTAGAATCTTTGGTTGATGTCTAATATTATACAATAAAAAATGTCGCGAGTGCACAAGCAATATTTAATATGATTAAAAAATAATAATTGGAGTTATGCAATTTAAGTTTGAAAGATTTGATTAAATTTTCAGAAAGAGAAAATTTGAAGACATTATTTATAAATTACAATTCATGCCGATATAAATAGTACCTGTGGATTTTTTCCTTTAGATGATTTTACGACTTAAAAAAAAAACAACTCTGCAGCATTTTAAAGAAAATAGGCTTCTTGATCTTTAAATAATTTTGTTGTTTTCATTTTTAGTTTCTTCTAATAAAAAGCCCAGTACATTTTTTTTTTTATTATTGCTTCCAATAAAGGCTAGTAATAAAAGTCTGTCTGAGATATGAGAAGACAACTTGAAAACAAAAAAGTAATTAGAACCACATTAAAAATTGATAAAATATTTAATAGATTAATTTGGATTTTTTAAAATAACTTTTACTTACGGAACTCTACAATTCGGGTTTATCTTTGTTTACTTATACAAAGTACTCTGTGATTCTAGAATTAAAACTTATTGTTTAATTATTAAGAATATTAAACCTTAATATATTTTATTGAATGTAAATTATATAATTTATTTTAGATGCCTTAACATTTATGTATAGGCAAATTGAATACTTCGAATTATATACCATATTTGAGCGTATGCGAACAAAAAAAGATTGAATACCACTGCTTTAGACTAATAAGACGAACTCTTAAGAAAATAAGTTTAAGTAAATCCTGTTACTTCATCTTTTGCCAGTGCATTTTCAAATAAGAATGCCTTCCTTTTCCTTGCTTATTCTAATTTGGGGTAAATGAGTCTCACCGTTGGTTAGACTGACGTGAATAACACATTGCTCTTTTAATATAAGAAGGAAACCTAATGGAATCATTGTAAAAGCACAAGTATTAAAGATTCGCATTTAATTTAAACTAAGTAACTGCGTTTTAAAATCTTGGAATTAACTAAGCGTTGAAAAATGCTAAAGAAGAATGGTTAAAATATTACGACTTAAAACGAAAGAAGAGTTTATTTTAAATTTTATATTGTTTATGCAGTTTCTATTACTGTAATTTTTATTTTGTATAACCTTTGCATTATTTAATTAAGACTGAGATTAAATTGTAAATATTTACTGATTTTTGTTTTTCCTCAGTTGAAATTGACAAATATATTTAAACACAGTTTGTTTAGTCTTATTAGTCTGAAGCAAGACGCGATGGCTCAAGTGGTAAAGCGCTTATCTACTAACTAGAGGAGCCGGATTCAATCCCTGGTTTTAGCTTGGGATTTTTGTTTTCCGGGTTGTTTATCTTCCAGACGGGTCTCAGAGTTCAGCCAGCCCTCAATCAAATGGTTACCGTGTTTCTTACTTGGAGAGATTCGAGTGACTCCATAGATCTTACCTTCCCCCTTCTTAACTTCTAAAGATATAATGCCTGAATTAATGACATTTATAGTTTAGTACAGATATTTTCAAATTGCTACAGACCATAGTCTGTTAGTTATATACTCAGCAAACAGAATTAAGTAAAAGGTAATCCCTACAAGTTGTTTGATTGCTGACAATTAATACCAGATCTTGTTTTTATAATGCTGAGACAAAAAACAAAAAAGTTGCCTTATTAAGACTTGATGTGGCTGATCAGTTAAGCGTGAACTGCAAACTCATATTTGGATAAATATTGAATTATTAGCAGTTGTTTTCAGTGGTCGCGGGTCACAGCTTACTCTCTGCAACTCAGAAAAAAAAAAGAAAAAAGCTACAAACAAGTACCATTGAAATAATGTAATTACAGTACATAAATTATATTATTGAAACATGATATTCTGCTTCTATGGCGCTCAGTAGTTTGTAGGAACAATCATTCTCTGATATTCTTTGTTTTGCTCTTCTTAGACAGAGGAAGATAACAGTCTTTTTTTTACTTACTTTATTTTTTTTAACTACTTAAGTTAGTTTTACTAATTACAATTTAGACAATGTCGATCTTCCATATTTCTATTTTAAATTTAGGTTACTGTTATTTATTACATCATAACTACGTTTTAATAGTAAAATAGAGTCTCTAAGTTTTGCTTCGTGAATTATTTGTTGATATCCAGGTGGAATTCTGTTTTCTTATTCTCTTTTTTTCACACTATCTTTGTGTCCCGCAATTAATTTATTTTTAGCAATAAAACTTACTCTGGGAGAACATTTCTAATTTTTTTTAAACGCAAATTGGTTTCGATTTTTTATTTTAAGCTATAAATAGTTGTAAGGGTTGTTTTTGGATGAGATTATCTTTAAATACAAGACAGTTTATTTTTAGTTTAATTTTTAACTGTCTTCTATTATTTTGAAATCCAAAATCTAGAGATCGAATAAATGGCGCTTCACTGACTGATTTAATAAGAAAAATAAAAGTTTTAATGAGTTAATATTCGCTTTAAACATCTAAAATAGTTACTGAGTACTACATTTAGTGATTCTTGTTATTAGTTAAGAACTCTAAAACTTCATTTTTAATTACTTAATTTAATTAAGCTATATACATTAATTTAATTAATGCAACAACAAGTTTTCTTAGGAACATATTAATGGAATTAATATCGATAGATCTATTTTTCTTATAGCCTACCTCTCCCCCCCCTTTTTTTTTCTCCTTTATTTTTAGCGATCCCGTATTAAGCTATTAGTATATATATGTGTGTGTGTGTGTGTGTGTGTGTGTGTGTGTGTGTGTGTGTGTGTGTGTGTGTGTGTGTGTATATAGTACCCTTCAAACCCAAACCGAGAGTCGGAGCACCATGAGTCAAACATCGTTTGTCTCCCCCTGGCCATGAGGTTTGGGGTAAATTTACATCCAGTCCAGGCCACTTCCAGTTTTAAATGGTCTTTGAACCTAGTCAGGAAAATAGTGTAATAGTATGAATATGATCCGTCGACTCAATGCTTGGGCGGCAAAAACTCTCTAGTAAGCCCATTTGTATGCCAATGGTGTACCGAGGAGGCCACGATGGAAATTGACCCTTTAATTACAACGTTTTGAATTAAAGCTCGGCAATCAGAAGTTATGCCATTTTTAATCAAGAGCATTTGATAGAATTGCAAATTGTACTTGGTTTTGTGTTTGGTACAAAACTGAATTGATTTGTTTTAAGTCATTAAACAATAAAACTTATGTATTTATAAATTAGTATTCTATTCGTATTTTTCCAATTCTTAAAAATCTAAACCCAGTTAAATTTAATCAAATCGTAGAAAATGCAGTAGTAGGGATGCTGGACATCAATAGAAACTTATTTTTTTAACCATTTTTTTCCTTTACAATGGTTTGCTGTGGAAATGCAAAACCAAAGAAAACAGTGACTTTTTGTCTTCTTTACTTGTTATTTTATGGATTAAATACAAAGAATAAAAGTTTCTGATATAAAGGATAGATCATCTCTAGTCCTTAAAATAGGCATACCAAGTTGCAGATTCAAAAATTAAGAGGGATGTGTAAACTCCGTAATTTAATGACCCACGTTTTCCTAGGAAACTGGCTAAAATCTGTCTATAGGATAATCATCTATACTCTGATCTGGCTGACGTTCGCTCAATGATAATCGTTCACTTTTAAACTCAAGGCCTTACTAAGCGCTTACCTACTAAGTAATTCTAAGCGATTTCACAACGGTTTATGGATTAATAATTAACGTAAATAATCCTAGCTCCATTTAGTTTATTAATTTTAATACCTTTCCTGAATCTGCAGTGGATTAAGACAACGTCATTGTAAATTGCACCCACCAATGAATAGTCTTATTTCAAGAGAAACGTATTAAAAGCCATATATTAATTTAAAATTAAAACTCCACATTTTATATATTCTAAAAGAACTTCATGCCTGTTTACCTAAGAAAGTTGCATTTTAGTTTTTTCTTTTTTGTTTTGTTTTTTTAAGTCGTGAAATTACAACAGAAAAGTTACACTTTTACAGATAATAATATATTTGTAAATTACAAAATTAGCCGATTACAAACAATCCACATTCATGTTTTCCATTTGCTTAGCTTTAGTGAAAAAAAAAGCCTTCAATTCTATGTAAATGTAATGAAATCAAAGAAAGCACAAACTTAAAATGGATTACGATGCGTTTACCACAATAAATTCATTGTTTGCTGTCAGTGAATTTGTTTGTTCTTCTTCTAAAACCTTTTAATTGGAATTTTTAAAGATCAGACTTTTCCACAGGGCTTTATACCCCTTTTATTGAAAATCCTCATCATGTTAACAAAGATAATATATACTTTATATTTGTGTACAAAAAAAAAATATTCTTGATTTTCTGCTTCGAAATTCCTGAAGCAGTTACCTGCAGTTTGAATATTATATTGTATATTTTTTAACAGTATTTTTTAGTTACTTTCCTAAAGAAAGAGCTTCACAGAATCGGTATTTCTGTGTCTACCACTAACAATTTTCGAACTTTTAAATGGACATTTACGTGTGCTTTGATAGGATTAAAATTAACAGGACTTAACACCTTAAGTATTTATTTAATTTAATTAGTGAATTTTCAGAATATGGCAGGATTTGCTTGTATTCGGTAGGATTTACAATTTACTACACCTGAGACTTTACCTTACTATTGTTTCACAGCTTTGAAAAAAACAAAGCTGTGAAACAATAGTAAAGTAAAGTCTCAGATGTAGTAAATTGTAAATCCTACTGAAAACAAAGGAAAAAAAAAACCCGCTGTATTTCAAAGAATGTAGGCTTTAAGTTCGTCAGACGATTTTGTTGTATGTATTCTTTTGAACATCTTTGTTTTTCCCTAGAATAATATTTTCAAATTCTTTAAATATTTTTCCCAGTTATTCACATTGATATTACAGAAGTTATTGAATGTGTTATTTTACATTTTTTAATGTTTTACACTAATAGTAATAATAATCTGCCTTTATTACATCTCGGAAAATGGTAAATACCAAGGTTTTTGATCTTCTCAACCAACCATCTCAAAATACGCGAATATAAATTAAATTTCTCTGCTCGGCTTAGGTGTCTTTTTCTTGCTATAACGGTTCTCTTTTAGATGATCCCTCTAACTCTTTGGATGAACTGTTTCTGGTCCAAGTTTCACACTTGTGTTTAGTATCTGGGATCTGTGTCTGTCTCCATATTTAGGCCTGGAAAGGTGTTAAAACTGATAGATGACGCGTCTGGGAACAACAGCTGTTTCCCCTCTCACATTACGAGACTTTCTGCCGACAGGTAGAGCGTGCATCGCCCCATGAGGCATTACGCGGAAAACATTTGCACAGAAGGCAAGCATTCACCTACGGAACTTTTTTTTTTCTTTAAATACACATTTTTCTTTTATTATTTTTTTTTTTTTCACATTATAAGAAAAAAAAATATGCATGGGATTAATTAAAACTTAGAACCTATTTTTATATTATTTTTTTTTCTTCTTTATAGCGTAACGTTAGAGAAAGAACGTGTATTTTTACAGCATAAAAATTACATGTTCTTTCTCTGGCGTTAACGTTGTATATTCCAGAAGTTGTGTAGTAATACTACGCATATCTTAGTTGAATTGCAGGATTTTCCCGATAATCCTATCGCATTCGCGATAATTTTTCCCAATTCTTTAGAAAATTAAATATATTTAAAAACAAGTTTTTTAAGCCAGAAAAGAGTAATTACCAACCATTCAGAAAAAAGTTTGCCACGACAATAACGATAAGATAAATAATTATCTAATCTAAATGTAAGTCTAAAAATCCTAAAACGCCCACATGATAATATTTTATAGATTAAGAAATTACTTATTATGTAGAACTAGTAAAGGGAGTTAATAAAGTAACTAATAGTTTCAATAAATGATCTTTTAACATTATTTTTATTTTGCAAATTCCCTTCCTAAATCTTATTTTTTTAATTTTTTTTTTAAATAATGCTAAAAAAAATGATCTTTCTTATTAATAATGTAGTGATTTTTTATTTACATTTAATTTTAATATCAAGTGAACTTGAAATAAAATTCTCCGATATTTTGACTAATATACGTCAGCATAACACTTCTTTTTCTCTTTCTGGCTACTGTTTTGAGTTGTACAGCTAAGTTAAATAAACTGTATACTCTCTCACTACATAGTTCTGTCAACTCATTGTGTTGTTGTTTTTTTGTTTGTAATCAGTTATGTTTGTTTGTTTTTCTATTTTCTAAGAATGGATTATATTAATCACAATGATTATATTCCAAACATGGTCACTTCGACTGAAAATAACTATATTCAGTGAGCGTAAAATTCAAAAACTATATTGATTTAGGAATTTCTTTCATATTGGGTTGATTCCCACTCAGTTCGTTTTATTCTGATAACTATGTATTTATATTCTGATTTTGTAGTTTTTCCATTTTTTTTCTACTTATAATAATTACTTTTGTCTTTTATTCTCGTTGCAGATTCCTCTGAGATGGCAACAAAAACCATTAAAGAAGAATATTTAGATGTGAGGGAAGTGAAACCTCTTCTTGTTTCTAAAGCTAGTCATTCCCATTACAATGAATTCCTCGTTCTTAATATTGACAAAGAAAGAAGTAAGGATATTTATATTTTAATATTTCATTAATTTTTTTTTTCTTTTAATCAATGTTATCTGTTCAGTCTTGGTTTTGCTCAAGATCGTTCTTAAAAGAGAGTGAAGTTTGCGAATTGTTGATCACATGACGATGTAACTGTCATGGCGGCTAATCAAGAAAAACACTAGAAGCGGTTTGTGGAGAAGGTAAAATTCAAATCTGTTACTATTCAGGAAATTTGTTGCGTGATTTTTTTGAAAGACATCCTCTTTCTGCTAAATCAACAGCAGCTGTTTTAGACAATTTATTAAGAATTGTAGTGAAACAGAAGTCAACAAGCAGACAAAGCACTTCGTAGGATCATTTTGACTGCATTAACCTCCCCCCAAAAAACTTCTTTTTCCGAATTTTCATCCTCTCTCTTCTAAAATCAATTTCGCAATTTCAGTTCAAAAGAATACTTAACTGAAAGACTATTTTTCGCCTTAATGAAAGGCTTACGTCTCAATGTAAGGCTTAGATAACAAGGAGAGAAATAGCCATTTTGTCCATCTCCTGATTACTCGTTATGTAAAGCTATGAATTCCGAAGTCACTTATTTTAAGTAAAGGAATTCAAAATAAAGCCCAATATATACAAAAGAAAATAGAATTAAAAAAACAAAAAAACAAATTCCTTTGGCCTCCCCTAAGCTCGGTCATAGAGAAGCGGCTACTTCACCTTCGTCCAGCTGATTCTGAGCTTAAATGAACATTTACTGGTCACTCCTTCCTCCATCCCACGTCGTCCAGATTCTAATTATAAACCTATTCGGAATAAGAGCGAAAGCACATCTATGAATTTTGATTAGACTTAACTCGACTGACGATAAGGAATACGTAAAGGTTCACTGTTCCAATAGCGGAATATTTAAAATTAAATTTCGTTACTTATTTACTTGGAGATAGAAAAGTTGAAGCAATTCTCAGTGGCATTATTTATTCACGTGTTTCCGAAAGAAAAGCGCTTTCGTCCATGATGTTGTAACTTCGGGCACATGCATCAATATTTACATAGCTCCGTTCAATTTCCTTTTTTCTTTTTTTTATTGAAACTGGGTTTTTGAAGAAGAAATATAAATCTTTAACATCACCAGCAATGTTTAAATATTCTAAAGAATACGAAGAATGGATTTTGAATCTTATGTGTGTGTGAGTGTTTTTTTTTTTTAATTTCTATATTTGCTGAAATAAAATAATAAATAACAACCAGATACAGGCAAAATTACATTCCTATAAAAAAAAAAGCAACAATATTCAACAAATGTTACGTCGCTTTTCTATTGAACTTTACATTTAAATGTGACTTAGCTTTTGTTGAATATTAGTTGAGAATGTTTACAATGTAAAGAGAAAGTCACCGTATTTTTTCTTGCGAAACTATGCAAATGTATCACATCGTGTCAAATAGAAACAAAAACTGACTTCAGATTCGAATTCCATATTAGAAATACACACCATGTTTGTGAAAAATGAATTACGATGAAGAACATGCAAATGAAGTTAAATTTACAGGAAATGTAAAGCAGGGTATGATATACAAATGATTAAAATTTGGGAATGATTGCGCTAGCCTAGACTCACCAGCACCCTTTGAACTGTCGGGTAAGAGCATATAAGTAGAGGACTGCTGTAGATCCAGAGAAATAGTTTTTCATCGTCAGTGAGCTGTACGCGTGCCTACTGGAGTCAGTATGTCTTGTCGACGTCAAAGGGCGCCTTACAAGCAGTCTACTGAGTTTGGATGGGGCCAAATGATCGGCTTGCGTGAAGGAGAATTCATACCGCGAAATTGCTGCTCGTACGGGGCACAATTCCACGACAGCGAGGCGAGTGTAGAAGCAGTGGACTGACGAGAATAGGACGAGTCGAAAATCCGGAATTGGAGTACTAAATGTGACGACACCATGGGATGATAGACACTTCAACCGCATGGCAGCGACGGACCATTCAGCTTCTTCTCGAGTGTTAGCACAACATTGAAACACTGCAGCAAGTCTGACATTATTTGGTTCCACGGTTCGACGGCGTCTGCTGCGCAGAGGACTGCATACATACATTCCTTTCCGGAGGATTCCTTTGGGCCTGAACCATCGACGCCTCGGGATACAATGGGCTCACGAACACACACACACACACACACACAGGCATGCAAATTGGCATCATGTCGTGTTTTCGGACAAGTCCCGCTTCAACTTGAATTACAATAATGACCGCATACGCATTAGACGATATCAAGGTGAGCGCCATCTTCCAGGCTGCTTTGTCCAGCGTCATACTGCACGAACGATAGGCGTGATGGTTTGGGGAACAATTGAGAATCATAGACGATCTCGGCTGCTACGAATTGTCAGCACTATATCCGCTACATCAGGGAAGTTGTGGAGGCTGAAGTCATACCCTTCCTTCAGCACACTCCTGGAGCCACATTCCACCAAGACAGCACCCGACATGTTGCCAGAAATGTCCAGGCCGTCTTCGAAGCAAAACAGATAGCCCTTCTTCCCTGGCCTACATTTTCGCCCGATATGTCATCTATTGAACATGTCTGGATATGGTCACTCGGCAACTAGCCCCTCATTGTCATTCAGCAGCCAATACCGATGAACTGTGGACTCGGATAGAAGCAGCTTGGCAGGCGAAATCCCAGCAACACATCCAAGGCCTGTTTGATTCGATGCCATGGCTTAAAGCAGTCCTTATTGCAGCTCGTGGAGCCTTTGCACTAAACCGATTTTTTGCAAGTACTGTTGTTGCATTGCTGTGAAACTTTAATCGTTTGTTTGTATCACTATTAGTAATGTGTGTAATAAATTTCCTTCCATTCTGATGGTTCCTTCATGGTGTTGCAGTTTCCACAAACATGAGTATAGATGAACATATCAAAAACAAAAAATAAAAACTAATTTCCGTTCCGCCTAATCCCGCATTATTAATTATGATGCATTATTAAGCAAATGTATCTTCATGACATATCTATCAACAATAACGATAATAATAATAATCATAACAAATTTTACGTGCCTAATAATTGAACAAAATGGTAACTACGGAAGTCACAAAGGAACCAACAATGAGTCCTAAAGAAGACGAAATGGCCGTCCCAGACTCTCCCTGGTGACAGCTCGAGGTGAGAAATCTTATTGGTTCTTTTGTGCCTTCCGTAGTTACCATTTTGTTCAATTCTTAAGCATGTAAAATGTGTTATTACTTAAACTGGTTAGTTTAAAAGCTTTGTTTTATGCTGTAGACAAATTCCTTCTGAGCCTAGCGGAACGCAGGCCAAGGATTTTACATTTATTCAATTATTGTGTATTTTTGGTTGTATTTTGCTTTTATGGAGTCCCACTTTCGGTAGCGAGAGTGGGATTCGTTTATGTTCGCACCTTCTGAGCCTGTCATCGGTGGAGTTTGTCTGGCTGATGAGCTTACAGAGAACAAAACGGCTGTCCTGGATTCTTCCCGGTGGCAGCTCGAGGTAAGAAATCTTGTTGGTTCCTTTGTGCCTTCGGTAGTTACCACTTTTGTTCAATTATTAGGCAAGTAAAATTTGTTATTACTTAACTAATCTTGTTGATTAGTTTAAAGCTTTGCTTTAGGCTTTATACAAATTCCTTTTGAGCCTAGCGGAACGCAGGCCAGGGATTTGACATTTTTTTTTCTATTAAAATCAAATCTTTTATGGGATCCGCTTCCGGGAGCGAGAGTTGGATTCGTTTTTATTCGCACCTTCTGAGCCTGTTATCGGTGGAGCTGTCTGGCTGATGAGTCCTAAAAGGACGAAGGCTCTCCCCAGTGACAGCTCGAGGTGCGAAATCTTGGTTCCTTTGTATCTTCAGTAGCTTCCATTTTAATAACAATTATAATCGAAAATTTTAAAACAATCACAGTACAGACACAGCTCGAGTTATGGCTCCTCAACTTGAGGCGCTTCAGACTATGTACATTTTGAATTACATCATTCCCCGAAGTTGCGGTGCTTACTTCGGAGTGACTGTTCTTCAGCGGCGTGAAGTTATTGGCTTCCAACAACTGTGTTTATAAATAAATACTTTGTGTTATTGTGTTACAAATGCTTCATTTACATCAGTTATGAGAGTATAATAACTGACCTAAATGAATTATGTAGTGCATTGACGATTGCAATGCGCTACGTACTTCGACAAGTGAAAAAAACAATAATAAAAAACAGTGCTTCGACTTGCGGATATTTCGAGTCCGCATCTGAAGTAATGTAATTTCAGGGGATAATCTATATTACTAAAATCTTTTATTTCTCTGTCTGTCTGTCCGGCGCAATTTCCTATAAGAATGGAAAATATAAATAATTTTTACGATGAAACGTCCGCGACGGGAATCGAACCTACAACCTCGTAATCCGTAGTCAGACGTCTTATCCATTAAGCCTCGGGGGCTACAACTCACTTTATATTGTTTTTTTGACTTATGTTTCCTTCCCCTTCCCCCATCAATAATGAATGTATTCAACCTTTTTTTTTTAATCTCAAAATTGTTTATTTATTTCCGATCCGTCTATTTATTTGTAATTCGAAAATGACAATTAGAACTATAATTACCGAAACGTAGCAATATTTTAAATGTAATATTCTTACTTCTATGTGATATAGAAAAACAAGCGCGCGTACACGGAGGGTGGCCTAGTTGTATTTAAAACATGCTACATTCTGCGAAGATATTCCTATGGTTCCAATATTCTCCGACACAATTCGAACTATTGAAAATCTAAAAGTGTTTACATCATGGAATATGACCATATCGTAATGGAATTCATTACTCCTGTGATGTAATACCAATAGTATTGTTATTCATTAAATGCATTTCAAGAAATGAACTAAAGACGATTGAAACTTTTTCAAAAATCTCATCATGACTCATACAATTACCCATATTTTTTTTTTTTTACAGTGTTATAAGTGTTTGAACCAAGTCATGAAATGCAATTAAAGATGGATTGATTTGTAAGACGTATCTTTCTTCTTAAAATGTAAGAAAATGTTTTCTTTCTTAGATAACTAGTATGGGAAATAAAAGTTTTGTTTATTTTGTATATTAGGCTTCTGTAACGCGGTGCCAAGATTAATTTGTATGATTCAATTTATAGTAAAAATTGTCATTTTCCCAAATCAAAATCAGCCAGGTTTACATTAAATTTTTATATTACTTTTTAAAAGATGATGTTTCATTTTAACAGGAAAGTTGCAAATCTGTTATATTTATCCATATATGTAAAACTCAATGGTGTCAAATGTAAAAAAAACGATAAAGTATTTACTTTACAAAGCTGAAATTTTAGATAAAAGTTACCAAGTGTGAATTTCTTGTTAATTCTGACTGAAATTCTAACAAATCAATTCTCGTAAATCTCAGCTTCCACCTTACATAAAAAAAGTAAAATAAATAAATAAATAATAAAAAATTACTATCATCCTTAGGTACAACTATTTTTCTATATTATAAGGCCGATATCGGAAAATTGGCACGACGACTGTATCTTGTTTATTTTTTTTTAATTGGAACTATTTTCATTGCAGTGTGTTGCTGACAGCCCAAAATACGCAGGATTAAATTATTCCTTGTGTTATATAACACAATCTTTGTAACAAGATATGGTTGATCAACATTTGTCATGTTAAACGGAGTCACGTGTTTATTTTACATTTCCTTTTTTTACGTTCGGAGAGAAACGACTCGAATCTGCAAAGCTTTACGATGGATCTGTGAATAAAAGTGTATCCTGTTGATGTTTCTCTTTAGAATACAGACGTAATGTCACCTTCAACGGCCTTAGCTTCTTGGCTCTTCCCCTAGTAAATATAGTTTACGATCTCGGCGCTCCCCCATCTGTCCTCTTGGCTTCAGAAGTCATTTATGAGAAAATACCGGGATTCCAGTTATAGCAACTCCTTACTCCGAAGTCTGAGTGATGAGCGCCGTACACCTGGTCGAGGAGAAATCACCATTTGGAACATATGACCCGCGCTTCGTAAAAGAGACGGCGGTGTGGGCTGCTCTGCTGTTGCCTTGGCACATCGGCCGCCTCCCGTTGTTTGTTATTTCGGTTCGCGAAGCAGATGGTACCCACATGGTGGCAGACCGTTTTTATTTTTTCCCAGGTTTTTCTGCTTTGCCTTTTTTTTTTTTTCCTTTAAAAAAAAAAAAAAAACTTAATGCGGTTGAAGTTTCTTCTTCATGTAATTCTATTTTCAGTTTATACTTTCTTCATTTTTTTTTACTCTCCCGTTCATTAATTATTTTTAAAACCCAGATATGTGTTTATTGTTGATTCTTTATTTTCTCTCTCCTTTTTTTTTGCTTTAGATAATTAAAATAAGGAATTGCCGAGCGTTTGTAATTAGTGGTAGCTTATTAGTAAACCCATCAGCATTAAGTATGTTTCCAAGTTGACATATTTTCAAGAAATTAAAACAATTTATTTGATATCTCGGAATTTCTTAGAAATGTTACGTCTACAACCTGAGACAGGGATGAAAAAAGGTCAGGCCACTTAAAAAAGTGAACCTATTATTTAAAAAAAAAAAAAAAAAAGGCACATCATCTAATACTAATAATAATAATAATAATAATAAAAACTTACACCATCAACAAAACAACAGAACTCTACTCTCTATCATTAGAGTAGAATCAATGAAGCTTAAATAATTAAATTTTAAGGGCCCCCTACACTCGGACCAAATGGCCCTCAATCTTTCATCAGGGCCTGATTACGTATTCATCTACGGTTCGAAAATTAGTGAAAGGGCATTAGAGGAGATTTGGTTTAAAGTTTGTGAAACTCCTTACATACTTGACAGAAGAAACAATAAAATGTCTTTGTGCCTTGGGTTGTTTCAAGGATAGGAGAAAAAAATTCTGTCGATGGAAGCATGAAATCCAAGCGGTTAAAAAGGCATTTAGGTTTTGCGAAACTTTCTGATTAGAAATTTTCAATTCTTAGAGAAAACCTCAAAAAAAAAAAAACCTTTGGGAATTAGAAATCTATTAAAAATACTCAACTCTAACGGAAACTAATTTTATGATATTATTTTAATTAGATTTAATGCACTCTTCTGGAACTGTCTTTTAATGATTATTACAAAGCTAGAATACTATTCTTTACTCACAGTTTCCCATTTAGTGGTTCCCAAAGTTACAAGGAGAACTTCTGGCTTTATTTTTTTTCGTTCGATTGCACGCTGGGACTCGATGTTTTGTTTTGTTTTTTATTTTGGTAGTTAAAAAAGATTGGGAACCACTGTTTTAAGTTAAGGATAATCCAGGGGCGAGGATAATGGATAGGTGAAATTTAAATGAGGAGACATTGACTTATTTCAAAATTTACTCAAAATTCAGTTGAAATGTATAAAGCAGATAATAAAAACTAAGTTTATTTATTTATTTATTTATTTATTTATTTATTTGATTCAAATTGGTTGAGGTTTTAGTTCTTTGAAGTACTAATATTTTTTTTAATTTTTAGGTTTGTTCCAAAGAAAAAATAAAAAAATAACATTAATAAAAAACTATTATTTCATAATATTTCGTAATAGTTAAAAAGTGACTTGTAATTTATTTTATAGTTTAGAAATGTACTTTTATTTCTGTTTAAATCTTCCCGTGATTTTTCTTCTATCCCAGCAATTCCCAAGCTATAGTCACCTTCCCTTAGATGGCGTGAAGGAGATTCAAGTAAGGGGGCGGGGAACAAAAGAATATTTGATTGTCTTCCAAGATTAAGACAAATTATCAAGAGCATCGAGGTCATTTTCATTTGTATCACGTTTTAAAATTACTTTCACAGAAGTTCGTATCTTAAGTATCTAAGCAGAATATGATACTACGGGGACTTCTAGTGCCTGTCTAGTTGTCATAACTCAATAAACTGCGTCATCCTAAAAATTCATCTTTTCGTAACTATAATTTGTAGTTTTTTTTTAATTAAAAAAAAAAAAAAAACATGTTTGTAGGCAGGTCAATAATATTGTGTTCTCTCTCTCTTTTTTCTTTTTTATCATGGGCGAGTTTTCAAGAATATCAAAAGCGAAATATAATGAATTTTGTGATTTATATTACACAAAGTAAAACCTTTTCTTCAATTTATTTCAGATTTTAAGGAGATCTCAAATAGCAATCGAGAATTAAATCAGCTTTATTATCAACCTGTTAATCCATCTTGAGATTTTGTATGTTGTGTATGTTGTGTATGCTGTTATATATTCTGTGTCATTTAAGAATCTCTTATACTGTCAGCCAGGTTAAAAAAATATGTATTTAATTGTTTGCAAGCATTCTTATTACTAGTAGTAATCCAAATTTTTACAGAGAGAAATTTCAGTTGCTATAAAATGACACTTACTTAAAGATAATGTACATTTGCAGACATAACTAAATAAATTAATAAGTTATGAAACTGTGGCTGAAGGGATTTTAAGACAGATATAAGAGAAAGGAAAGTGTGCATACTCAATATTGTTTCAGATTTATTCTTCGTCCTAATTAAAAAAAAAAAAAAAAAAACGATGATAGTCACCATTTCTTTTGTATCTTTGATAAATTCCAAATTTATAAAATTGTTTATTGAAATGACTTCTTATTTGAATTCATGCAGTAATGCTGTTTGTAAACAAAAATTTATAACATAATATAATGATTAGATTTATACTTAGCATATTTGCAACTGATGAAGGCCGATGTTAAGACCTTCATAGGTCTTCATAGGTTACACAGTTTAATTAGGAGAATCTCTCCAATATTATTGATGGGATATTATTAGAAATTTGCGGAAAGAAACCGAATGATTATATAGATTAAATTTACATAAATTTCTGAGATTTTAAGTTGACAACCTTAGGATCGTTGAGAATAATAAAAATCTAAAAAAGTAAATTCTATTTTCTTCTGAAAGGTAATGAAAACTCTGTAATTTCTCCAACTACAATTATTTTTAATGTTAAATATTGTTGATTATTCAATATATATATATATATATATATATATATATATTTAGCATTGATGAATAAAATAAACATTTGCGACTCGAAAAAATTTCATGGCGCTTCAATTCATGGTTTTCTACAACAGTGTTACCTAACAAAATGATAATTCTTGAGTTTTGATATATATTTTAAAATTTCTTTAATGTCAGAACTGATCACCCTGTTAAGTTTTAGTAATGATATTCACCTTCACTATATTTATTTTTTTGAAGTTATTAGGACTGTTTTGCATTAGGGTTTTGTTGGAGGTTTTTTTTTTTTTTTTTTGTTGCCCCGTTTGAATACCAAAACGAGGCAACGGAAGTGAGATGAGAGAACGCTGAGAAAGACCAGTGCTGAGCTGACGCTTATCCTTCTGACGATAGAACAAAATAAAACAGAGCCCATTTTGCTGTGGCCCAGAGCCTCCTTGGCAAAGAGACGGAGGCCAGCAGGCCCCGGACGGCGAAGGCATGCATCAACCAAAGACACTGAGCAGATGGTGCCGCCGGCTGTTTATAAAGGCCTTTCTTAATCTGGGCAAACACAGAGCAGGCGCCCGTTGCCCCATCGCCGGACAGGTCAAGATCTTCCGCCCAGCTCCAAGAGAGGAGCTTGGTCTGGCAAAATGCCACAAAAGCCAAGTTAAAAGAGAGATGTCAGAAAAAGAACAAATTCTAATCCACTTAGCATTCAATCGGGGTAGGGGTGGATTGTGTACGACGTTTAAAAAAAAAAATATGATCATGTGATGTTGATTCGACCTATCACACACACACTGTGAAGCTACACAGAACAGTAGTTGATAAACGAGGTTATAATTTATCTGCTTTGTACCGTAAATCACTTGGCTGAATGTGTTAAATTATTGAGAAGCTGATTTAAATAGATTAGTAATTATGATTAGTTGAGTTCTCTTTAAATATAAATATAAGGCTTCATATGAACAACACCAGCAGCTAAAGGCAATGAAGCATAAATTCATTAAAACCCTCTCTTGTAACTTCAAACAGGTTAACTAAAGATTTATTCTTTTCTAAATATCTAAAGAAATGTGAATAGCTTCTTTTAATCATAGTTAGAACATTACTGACAACTATTCGGAAGACTCAGGATTATCTCTTCTAAAATAAATATAAAAACATGAATAAAACAGCGCTGCCAAATCTCAATAAAAAAAAATCATTATTCAAAAATACATAAAAAATTATTATTTCTGTATTATGCAACAAAGTTACTTTAAAAGTTTTCAAGTATTCACGATAGTTTTTTTCAGTCCAACATTAAAGAATGTTTAAATTTCAAGATTACGAATTTTATTTATTATTATTAGTTAAAATCCCGTACAATTTTCATTATTATGTCGCAGCTTGTTATATCTGGCTCAAAGATTGAAGATTTCGGCAAATTGTATAAAAGGTATGTGTTTAAAAATTCCGATCAATATCACAAAAATTATAAATTATTCTGATTTGATGGATTTCATTGGGAAAGAGACAAAGTGATGAAGAAATCCAATTTTCATTTTAATTATTCTTTAGTACATTGGAGAATAATGACCTTCTCTTGTCTAAAACGTAACAGAAAAAAACCAGTCATCTTCGGCGGACTTCTCTGTATAGATTCATGTCATACACAGAAGCAGCAGCTGTGCAAAATTTGTGGAAAGGATTTGGGTTTTCTATTTTTTTTTTTTTTGCAAGTAATAATAGTAAAAAAGTGTTTTCGTTGAAATAAGAAATTGAATAGTTATTCAATTTACTAATTACAAAACTGAAGAGGATTGTTTACATGTATCACGTTGTTCGTTTATGTGTCTGGTTTCTTCTCTTCTAATGTTTGAATAAGTTAAATTTGACATCATTTTATGTCAAAAATTAGAAATTTATTCCTAATATTTAACAAAATTTTTCTTTCAGTTCAATTCACGAGAAGGCGAGGTAAAATAACGCCTTTCGTCCTGGAAAACTGAGATGTAAAGAATCCCCATGTATAGATCTTTTAATAAAATCATTTAATTTTTGTCTGAATAATTTCTTCAAAAATTGCAGTTAAAAAATACGGCGGCCTCTCGATTATACAAGAATAGCAAGTTTTTTTTTTTTGTTTTTTTAAAAAATAATAACAGCACTAATAAGTTCTACGAAAAACTTCTGTTTTTCATAAATGAATTGGAAAACATTATTTAATATTGAAGCTTTTATAATATTACATTAATTAATGTGCTTGGTTTCATCGTCCGTTTGGTTTTACTACAAAAAGTGGTAAGTATTGTAGGCTATTTTTCGTTAGTATTGACTATTATTTATAGACTTACATCCTTATTTAAACTTGGGGACCATCTTTGTGTATTTGGCTAATGAACAAAAACTGCTTTAATTCACTTAAAGTCACTGCAAAAAAAAAAAAAAAAAAAAAAAAAAGAAAGAAACCATCAGAGATCTTGCATAAATAATCTGAAGTATGCTATACACTTCGAAGTTGGAACTCATGATACAGAGATGGCGCCATGTCAAAAACTGTTACAAAATTGGACAATTTGCCAAATGATCATAAGACGAGCTTCAAAAATTGATTTTTGTTTTTTGTTTTACGACTCTTAAATAATAACATGTTAATTTTTATTATTATTATTATTATTATTCGTCTTCTATTTTTCTATGTTGATTTCCCTCTTCATTATCCATTTCCCTTAATAAACTAAAAGCAAGCGACATAAAATCTGCACCATTGGAACAATATTTAATTCAGTATCATCGACTTAAAATTAATTTTCCATATTAAATTTCACGTTTTCGATGGTGCAAGAGAGTGTGCAGTCTGTTTAAAATTAACACTGAACGCAGCGACTCGGAAGACTCCGCCCCCGCCGTTTCTTTAATGCGGAAAAAGTGACAGAGGCAACAGGTAGTTTGAGAAATATCCGCTGTCGACTAGAGAAATGGTTGCTCCGTCGTTAACGGAGCGCTCGGCTGTAAGATGCGAGGCAGCCATTATCCTGGAAACGGAAGTGCCCAGAGGTCGTAGGTCAGCCACATGTGGTGCCATCTGGCAGCTGATAGTGTCAAGCCAACTGGGAATTCATTAGGCAAGTCGAGAGGTCGTTGCGCTGCGGCCGCGATTAAATGAATTTGTTGATGCTACAGTCGAGGTCTAGTTTTGAAACAATAAGTGAGCTGAGACAAAGTTTGCACTTGTCATAGTCGGTGCACTGCGCGCACAGCCGGGTGGAATAGTGTTTTATGAAATCGCGGATGAATTGTTGGTCCAATGAAAATAACAATATTAATTTGGCGGTGCATTAAAATGGTAAAAGAGAGCATTTAGTTGGTTAGCGGAGCTGGAATCGAAAAGGGCTGTTGCAGTAATTTTGGAGCCTGTCTAATTTGAAATGTTAATCTCAAAAGGTCGGTTAGATTGCGCGTTAGCGAAACAGGGTAGTTTGTTTGCAAAGAAAATTTAAATATCGCAGAGATATATTAGAATTAGATGAATAGCGAAAGGCAGAGTTACAGGAATATGTTAATCTACCCCCAGAATAGGTGCAGTGGAACAATGCAATTTTCATATTCAGATTTACAAAATAACGATACAATTACAATGGAATTAGCGCAGACAGCATGTAATACGGAATTTATTTCGGCCCTGAGTCGGATATTAGTTTGAATAATTAATTTTTGGAAATAGTTTGCACAAAGCAATGGGAAGATAAGGAAAATAGGGAAAGCGTTTAGAGTGGGAGTAACAATTAAAGATAACTGTTAGGCGAGTTCTTTGTATTTGAATGAAGCTTATCTTCGTAAGGTGTTCAGAATGACTAATATGAAGTTTCAGAAGGGATCCCGGAGATATTGATAGAGATTTTTATCTTTAAAATTGTCACTTGCTGCCAACGAGGAAGAAAAGGACCGCCTGTGAAGTCGTAAAAGTAGCTTTAGATTATGATACGCTCATGATATAAAGAATCTAACATATCTAGGGATCTAAATAGAAAGTATCTATTGTACAATAGAGAAGCGTCGTTGTGTACACGTGATGTTTATTATTCTTGGTTCGTTATTCAAGTTTAAGTAAGTTGAAATTCTCTTAGAAGGTAAAGTTAATCTCTTTTTTAAGTGACATTTAGATAGAAAGTGAATGATTACCTTACATTTTAATTATTTAAAGATGGAAGTCGAGTGTTTGGGTCATTTTATCTCAATCTTGGAAAAAAGAAATTATTTGATGAATGTTGGGGCTCTTTTACTGGTCAGTGGTTTATTCTTAGTTTTAAGTTTTCAAACGGCTTGTACTTGGACAGAAATTTGAAGACTTAACATTTGGACTAGATTTTCGGCATTTTACTGCGTTAAGAAGAATACAACAAAAGAATTTTACTCTGACGCAGAAATTGAAGAAATGAATTAAATTATTTAAATTAACTTCAGCCAAACAGGTTCAGGATTACACTAAGATATTATCACAGGAAGAGACTTACAAAGTAGAGTCCAACTTGTTACTAATCTGGTTGTTTTTGTTTTCCAATAAAAACAAGAATTTAAAAGAGTATTGTGATTGGTTATCAGTAGTCATATATTTTTGATAGATAGTGGGTATTTTGAATCAAATCAAAAAGACAACGGTTAAATTAACGATAATACAATGCAAACAGAATGTTACTATTAACATTTGATTTCAAATGTTTAATGTTTAAATTTAAACATTTGATCAAATAAAAGGAATTGATAATTAAAAGAATAATCCATTACAATATTTTACTTCTGTTAATTAAAACTTATTTACATAAATATTGTAGAAATTTTTATGTCTCATGTTTCTAGTTTGTTTGTTTTGTTTTGTTTTTTTTTCCCTTCATTGAATTGGAAATAAAAACCTGAGACGATCAAAAATAATTGCTAACAACTCAAAACTTTATTCAAATGTGGTTTAGCAGTCCAAGCGTAAATGATCTAAAAGAAGGAAAACCTTTGTATGGCACCAACTTTAGATTGCCTTTGTTTAATAATATCACAGAAAATGGTCACTTTAACTTACAAAGTCTTCCAAACTAATATCGTTAAAAGTTTGGTTTGAAGAAGATTAAGTATATGCAAATGCTGGGAATTCTTAACAAATGAATTGAAATGAGCCAAGCATTTATTAGGGAAGTTTTATGGCGCCAACGAACTACTTGTGCTTTGCTTATGAATCTCCTGCAGTTCAGTTCCTGTGAATAAGTTTTGGGCTGTTCTATTTAGTGGACGTTGTGTTTGTGAATCGGATCATTTGCATACATCATGGCTGCATTCCGGTGCCAAGTGCAAACCTCTCTTGGCTTTTTGGCCGCTTGCATGACTGTGCATAATCAGGATCTCGCGTAATTCTTACGAGTTCCCCCGTTGGGACCAATTGGGTGACGCCGTTGCTGCCTAGGTCCTTGGGCAGGTGCGCAACCAAAGTTTGACTTCATGATTGGATTGAAATTAATCAAAACGTCCGCCAGGTGCCGCTCGTACACCTGCCATCCAAAGTTCTCTCCCTCGTGTGATGTACGTTCGTACCACTTCTTTCGTCGCCTGAATTTCTTCCCTTTTTAGAGAAAAATTTCCGAAACGAAATAGAAAAAAAAAAAAAATAGGCGAAACTGCAGCAGGGAGCAGATGGAACAATGGTAAGCTGAAATGTGACTTTCAATATCGGACTTAATTTTGATCACTTACCATTATTTTAAAATAGATATCATTTTAGAGAGCTTTTATCTATAAACTTTTTTTGGATTTTAATCTTCTCCTTTGTTGGAAAGTTAGAGACCAAGTTCTATCTTTAACCTTTTAAGTTTATTTAACGTTCGTAAGCATTTTTAAAATACGCTCCTAATAAACACGAAATATCAAGAAAAAAAAGTTAATATTCTGGGATGTCATAATATCGGTAATTGTAAAAAAAATATCATATGGATATGTGTTGTTTTCCGAACGGTTTCTGAGATAGAGCTATTGAATTTACAGTATTTGTAGATGTTAGTACTCTCAAAAAAGAATATTAAGATGAGCAAAATGCTATGTTCCCACACAAGTTGCAAAGTTCATTGATGTTGACGGTGGAATTTCAGAAAAATTATCGTTAATAGTAATAGATGTGTTTCTTGAACAGTAAGTATTTGAAACAATATGTGATATCTCTTTCTTATCAATAATTTTTGCAGCTGCGTTTTCAAATAGTTCTATCTCGGAAACCTTTCCGAATACGACACATGTTCATATAAACGTTTTTTTTTTTTTTTTTAGAATGACTGATATACGATCTTCCAGAATATTGATCTTTCCTTCTAGGACACCCTGTATATAGACTAGTAGGAGATTCTAAAAGTTTGACTCAAGCTTGGAAGCTTCAGTAGAACAGCATTTGCCTACTACCCATTTGAAGAAGGCTGAAGTTGATTTGAACCTGAGTTCAAATTGCGCACTCTCTTGGCGTTTTTCTTTCTTTTGACGACTTGTTCTTAATTACCTAAGTTGTAGACATAGCTTAGCCTCTATCACTGTTCATTAAATATCGCACAATGAACCACATAAAAGATCTAACCATTTCAACCGAAATTAACCTACGGAGCTACAGAACCCTGAATTTAGGCGACCAATCGACTGCAAGGCACTGATACATTTAGCCAGTATCGTCCTATAGCACATTACGCATTGCTTCTGCGATCTTACAACAAGAATTTAATTTAGGCATGTTGCACAAACAAAACCACAAGAGATATTTGAAATGCCGAACTCCAAATTCCCTGCCGATATTGGAAGATCTCAGGATGGAATAAAATTGGTCACTTTCGTCACTTATTACACAAACTCATATATAGACGATTGACTGATCAAGTTAGTTTATTTATTTATTTAGTTAGTTAGCTATTTTTCCATCTTTGAATCGACAAACATAATTCGCTTCAATGGCAAGACTTTGTTCTGTTAGGACTTTATCTCTTGCAAGACTGTTGAACAATGAATTTATTTATTTATTTATTTTTTTATATTCAAAAATTGGCATGCCAATTATATTTTGCTATCAAATATTACCATCATTACTTGGTCTAATTTCCTCTTGTCAAAATAAGTGCACTTAGCATTTTACTTAACACAGATAATATTTCATTGCTTATAATATTGAAGATGACATAAGATGGGGATCCTGTTACTTTATTTTTTGTGATTTTTTTTTAAGTCCTGCCCATATTACCACATGTTTTTAGAGCTTAACATATGGATTTCTCATGATGATTTAATAGGATGTCATTCCCCCACGGTTGATGTCATGTTTGTCATTAATCTGACATGCAATTAGGGATTTCAAAAAATAAATATAAATGATGAAAAAAAAATGTCCAAAACAAAAAAAAAACATCTGTTTGTTGCTAAATGAGCGCTCCAAGTTTGAAATTGAGTGAACATTATTTTTATTTTATTCTTCCAAACATGTGCCATGGTAAATTGTTTTGATTAAAAAATTGAAACTTAATTCTTCAACTAATTGAGATATCAGTTTAAAAAAAAATAGTGACTACTTCTCCCCTCAAAAAAAAAAAAAAAAAAGTTTAAGTTTGCTGACGTTTCATATAAACCAAGAAATAAAAGTTATATCAATAATTAATGTTTTGTATGTTAGACGAACCAAAATTATTAATAATTGAAATAACATAAGATTCAATGGAGTAAAAGGTAATTGTAATGTCTTGGGTTGGAAAAAGTCAATTTTAAGAATTGGTAAAATCTCATTTTAATTTATTTTTTCATTTCATTGAAGTTTTGTTACTTTTGTTATTGCAGACTTGGACATTTCCTAGTATTTTTTCATAATGCTTATTTCTTTTCTTTTTCGGTTTCTTTGTCTTATATATAAAAACAAATAAGAAATCAAATAAGCTTCTCTTACTTTTTTCAGCATTTTCTTTTTTTTAATTGAGCTTTCTTCTTCTATGCTGTGATTTGCAGACCATCTAAATCTCTGTTAAATGACTTATCAATGACGTGTGCTTTCTTTCTATTAGGTCTTCGCTAAAATGAATATTTCTTAAAATTTAAAATTTATTGTTAAATTTTCTGCTAATTAATTTGATGTTATTTTTCTTGTGGTTCTGATTTCATTTTTATTGTTAGGAATTAATTTTTGATCTTGTGGAAAATAAGAAAAAGCTAAGATAGATTTTTATAAAGAAGAAATAAATGATGATCAGCAAAGCGTACAGTGTATATCGATGATATATGCACCGATTAAAAACCTACAATAATAATAATAATAGTAATAATAGTAATCTACTTACTGTGCGGTTTTGAAAGGCAGAGTCACCACTGCCGGACGATTTTACTCCGCAGAGGGGTGATATGCTGAGATGGGCACTTTCCTAAGAAATTCTTTTGGACATTTTCGCTTTTAAGAAAAAAATAACGGAGAAGCATTTTTGCAATAATATTTATTCTTTCCATAATTCTTTCCTGAAAAGCGCAAATAGAACCCAGTTACTAGTAAACTAACACTATAAAAAGTAAACATCCCATCTTTGTTTCTCCTCGCCCCTATTATGAAGAACTCGAAGGAGACCTGGCGCATGCGCAAAAGCGTTGAAGGCTCTCGTAAACAAAACCGAGCAGTAAATGCATAAGAAATTATGAAACCCAGTTACCATAACTTAAACGGGATAACATTAAAAACAGAATAAGTCAGTCTCATACCGTTTTATTGTGAAGTAAACAAATTCTTAAGTACTGTAATTTGATCGCCAAGTTTATTTCATTTTAACGAATTTGAAAGTAGGTCGTGTGAAATAGAAGGTATTATAAAGAAAGTTTGTCCGAGGAACATCAGAATATACAAAGAGGAAAAAAAATGTTTCAGATTATAGAAAATCAAATATTAATTATTAAGTAGAACTTTTATCAGCCTGGAAGACAACGGATAGTGTTCTTACTGTATGCTTTAATTGCTTAAGCAAAAAAAAAAAAGAATTTATTTGCTCTGTATTTAAGTTATATTGGATTATTTCTAGTTCTGTAATTATAGAGTGGCTTTTTTACAGACTGTGTTCAGAAAATCTATTAAAATGTTTTATGAGAGTATCGATGAGGTATAAATAACCACTTTGAATCAGACAAGTGGAAACAAATATACTTGAAGGGCTCGAAATGCCAATTTTATCTTTTAATGTATTTTCTGAAAGTGTATTTTAGCCATTAAATATTTTGTAAAAATATGTTATTACTGCTGTTTGCATTCATCTGTTCATTGTCCGAATTCGATATTTGGGCTGACATATTCGCTAAAATTCGGTAATTGCCAATTAAGGATAATAACAAAAATTAATCCATTTCGTAATAGTTAACTAAATCCTAAATAATCGTGAATAAATAAGACCAAAATCTACTTAAATGCCTACTTTTAATTAAGTTTTTAGCCCGAAAATGTTTAAGCGATTAAATTTTCCCTTATTTCCTCTCCTTTGCAGATTTAAAACTAGTTTTCTATTAAATATTGACAATTGGAGATGATTACATATCGATCAGTGTCTCTTAGAGGATGCTAAGCAGAGGTATTAAGATCCTGCTGAGTTGTGTGACCTGAAAATCGACCTAAAGAATAAATTAATAATTGTCTGCTAAAGTAAACAACCTAATGTTAAAAGCGACTTGCAAATGAAGAATAGAATTTAATTAAGCAGCGATGTCTTTGCTGTTTTAATATTAATTTTGCTACTAATTATTAATTCGGTCAGGTTATTAAAAATAGTGCAACCCTTTTCAACCAGAAATAATAATAATAGAAGGATACAAGAGAAAGCATTTACATGTTTAAAAAGGAACTGATACAAGATAATTATAAATGTAGATATTAAATCCTTTATTGAAACCGAACAGAGTTTATTTTGGAATAAACTAGTGGAGTATTTCAAAAAGCAAATTGCTTTGTAGCCCTCATGGGAAATGTAGCTACCAAGGGGTTTTAGAAGTTTAGGTTAACGTTTGTTTTGTCCCTTACTATTCGTTGGAGTTACACCTAAAAAAGAAGAAAAAAATTAATAATGTAATTGTAAAGATGAATAAATGTATCTGGATGACCGTCTATGATCATTGTAACTCAAAAAGCTAAGAAGCTGAAATTTGTGAGGTAGACTTTTGGTTATTAGAAGGAAGATCACTCTATATGTAAAAACAATTGGAAAGGAGCTAGGGATAATAAAAAAATATCCTGAAAATTCTTTGCTCTTAAATTGAAAATCCTGAAATCTCAAATTGTTATTAAAAACACAACACACAAAAGTTTGATTAAAAAGTTTTAAAAAACTTAAAAATATACTTAAAACATGGAACTTTCGGGCTCCTGTGCGGTAACCTCTCATCAACACGAATGAGGGGCTACCGCACAGGAGCCCGAAAGCACCATGTTTTAAGTATATTTTTAAGTATTTTAAAACTTTTTAATCAAACTTTTGTGTGTTGTATTTTTAATAACAATTAATCGTTTCACAGACGTTAAGCTTTTATTCGTGAAATCTCAAATTGTTGGTATTTTCGGAAGCTTGAATAGTAAATTTGAATGGTCGAAAAATGTTACTGAATTGTGAGTTCTCCATTGATTTTAGTAAACGTTGCTTTTTTTTTTTCTGTTTATCGACCCCGTACACAAAAGTGTGAAGGGAAGGGGACTCTTACGTCCATTCTGTCTGTCTGTCACCATTTCTACAGCTCAAACTACAAGTCAGACAGACATGAGTCATACCTTATTCTTCTAGTGGTATAGTCGTAAAAAAAAAAATATATATATATATATAAACCTTTCGCGAAAAAAATGCCCTGATATACAGTGGAGCACCGTTTATACGTTTCTCGTTTATACGTTTTTATCATTTATACGTTTTTTTGAATGGTCCCAGCAAAATCCAATTCATATTAACGTTAAATAATTTCATTTATACGTTTTTCTGAAATCGCAAATTTCATTTATACGTTTTTTTCAAGAACTCAAGAAGAGAGAAAATGCGCATTTCAACCTCAGATTCCCATCTGCCGATTGTCCAGTCTTAGAAAAGGCACGCAGTCTTAGGAAAATGCACTGAAAAACCTCTGCCAAGTTTTCAACAAGCTTTGGCGGGTTTTAACACCATGCAAGAATACCTCATTAGCAGTGATTTAAATGATAAAGCTAAGGTGGCACTGTTAACTGTACACAATGAACTTTTTTCTGTGCATTCCAAAAAAGCCCTACAATCTAAAATAACAAAATATTTTTGTAAATGCTGAATGAATTTGAATAGTAGCATTAAATCCGGAAAAAAAGTTTTGTATTACATACCTCTTGCTTTTCATTTTCATGTAATATTTTAATTTACCTCGTAACTTTTGTGAATTTCGTTTATACGTTTTTTCATTTATACGTTTTTTTTTCTCAGTCCCTTGAAAAACGTATAAACGGTGCTCCACTGTATATATATATATATATATATATATATATATTTATATCATGGCACTTTTTTCGCGAAAGGTTTATTTTCATTATTATTGTTATGGGGAGGGGGGTGGACCATTATTATTTTTTTAAATCGTGAAAATAAAGAGAACGGCGCTCCCAGATTGCAGAAAAAACCGTCCCTCCCTCCCTCCCTCCCCCTGTCCTTATGACTTTAGTGGTAGGAAGAAATACGAGTTCCACTCGGCGGTCACTTCGTGTCTCAGAGGAAGTGACCGAAAATGGGTCTTAAGTTACCACTTTACAAACTACATATATTCGGAACCTCTAGAGGAACAAACCTGTGCATGTATAAAAAAAGGACAGAACGCATTTTAGCGCCGTATTACAGTAAACTTTTACGGAGTGCGCTTTGGTTTCATGTTCACTATGGAAAATTCACTTCTTGTCTTGTTCACTTCTACACAATTACTAACAATTATTATTTTAAAACAAAAAATCCTAAAATGTTAAAAATCAAACTTCCTTTTGCTGCCTGGATAAAATTGTTCATTTTCTTAAGTTTATAGAAAATGAAATTCTAAGTTTTATCCCGCTTAAGGGCAAAAATAGCGAACGCTATTTGTTTTAATATAATTTACAAATACAGCCATTGAACCTTTACAGTCAAAGCTAATGTAGAACAAACTATCTAATTATTAAGTAGATATCTTAAGGAATGTCTTCTATCAATTATTTATGAGAATTATCGCATTTTTTTTTGTTGCCTCCTCAGGACAAAATTAATAAATTCCAACTTAATATGGTCTTTTACATTATTGAAAAAAACTTAAATCTAAAAAGTATTGTCTCAGTCTCATATTTCTGCAGAGCTTTGTTAGATAGCTAATAATACTGACTTATGCTGTTTTCACTAGGTCATCGCTACAAAGAATAGTGATAATTAAAATTCATTGTTACGGCGATCTAACAATACACAGTTGTGTTTGTAAGACAGTTAAGAGAAATTTGTTATATTATATTATACACTGGTGTGCCAAACGTAAGGACAAAGTACCGTATTTACGCGCATAATTTCCCCCATCGCGTATTTTCCCCACCCCAGTTTTTGTGAATTACAAAATTCAATTTTTATTTTTATCGCATAATTTCCCCACCTCTACTTCCTCAACTCTATTAGCAGGCAGCTGATGATGACGTCATGCGGTGAGCACCTATAAAGATGGCGGGCTGCGCTGCGTGAGTTACGAAATTACGTCACAGTCGCACACACACTTCCGTGCATGCCTATTGCTTAACTGTACTTTGAAGAAAAAAACAAATGTTGAGAAGTGATTTCTTATATTTTAAATGTTGCATGTTAATAAAATTGTTGTTAATTACATTTCTTGCTTTAAAAATCAATATTTAACATGGTTTTCCTTACACTTTCACCATATTTTTTTTCCTCAAATTGAAAAACATCGCGTAATTTCCCCCCCCCCTTTTTTTTTGTTAAAATATTGATGAAAAAAAAGGGGAAATTATGCGAGTAAATACGGTAATATAACGCCACGTACAGCAGCACAGCTAAAGGAGCAAAAGACAATAATATAGGAGCAATAGGACATGCGTAGTAGTGAAGTATGGCTGAGGATTTCCTCTTTCCTTCACACCAACTTTGACAGTGATGATGCATTTGTAATGATCACGGCTTCAAGTGCTATGTAGCTAATTCTGAATAAAGTTTTACGATGTCTTTTGTATCTGCAGTTGTGTCAATGTTGTTTCCACGCACCACTTCGGTAAGTGAGTTACTATGGTAAGAAGTTGACATATTCAGGCCGCTCTTGTACGACGCTACAGACAAAACTTGCATTGTCCCTAAATTCTCAGTGTATAAAGAAAAAGCTTTTTTATAGCTCTAAAGATAATGGAAGATAATTTTTTGCACGAGAAAAAAAAATAAGTCCTTATATTTCACAGAGTTCTTCAAAAGCATTATTTACAGATCTAAACCTATTTTATCGTTTTATCAAAATCTTCTATCACTTTGGGTTTTGAGTATCTGATACTAAAATAAATATATTCGTTCTGTTTGTGTGTATTATATCATCAGAAAGTATTTACTGTGGGAAATGAAATGATAGGATCCAATATGGATTTATCAATCAATCAATTCAGTCATCAATTGACCTCTATTTATTTTGGTAGAAATGAGACCCGTAAAATAAAACCTAGGATAAGAAAAACGTAAGAATAAAAATAATGCCGTGTCAAAATTTCTTAAGCTAGCAAAATTTAGATATATCAGTTGTTTATTTCCTTTATTTCAAAATTTAAAAAAAAATTAATTGTTTCACTGAACTAAAAACAGAATTACAAATGATCTCTGTTGTAAATTATAATAATTGATGATAATTTAGACTTGAATTTCCCTAAATCGCTTTTATTTCTTTATTTATTTTTTTAATTCGTAATAAACTTTAAAAAATAAAACTTACGGCACTGTCATTTCTTAATAAATACACATAAAAAATGAAAAAAAAAATGGGGAAATCAGTTTATTTTTTACGTATAAAACAAAAAAATTGAGTGCTTCTTTTTGTTCTTTTCATCAACACTGCATTAAATTGTGAATGAATTCATTTGATTCTATCTTGTTTTCAACGTATCTACCCCAATGGCTCAGTATGGGTATTTGGTCTTCTTGTGAAGTGTAATTGCGTTGACACCTTCCAATTCCTCTGAACGGGAAATAAAAACAGCGTTGGTGAAATCGTGACGGATCCACAGGCAATGTGTAGGTGGGGATGTTTTATCCACTTTGTTTCTAATGTTCATTAAGTTGGCGTAACGCGATCACCCATTTTCTACGAATGTGAAAGTGGCAGCTGCACAGGCTTTAAATGTACGTCTATGAACTCATTCAGTTCCCCCCCCCCCCAAAAAAAAAGGGTAAGCAACGTCACGTGACCTAGAGGAGGAGCTAAGCCAAGGAGAGGAACTCCAATTCTCCTTTAAGAATAATTATAAAGAATCCCAATCGTTATTAATCAATGTTTTAAAAATGACTTCTGATTGTGCTTTGATGCACTTCAGATTTTAAGATCAATATGACTTGTATCACTGAAATTTATAAATATTTTTATATCATGTTCTTCATATAAACAGAATAAAAATCAATTTTGACATAAAACAAAATATAGATTTTGTTTTGACTGCATATTCGTTCTGGCTGCTCCTTCATACTTCAATTTCGCTTAAATGAGGAATTATTTGTTTCATTATCTATTTTTTACTTTTGAAAGTTATGAATAGAATATTCTTACGGACTGTTTCCTTCTGAAGAAAGCAGTAATTTATCCAAAATAAACAGAGTTATTTTCAATTAAGACCAAAAAAAAACTGTATTCCAAACTATAGTGACTTTTGAGGTAACTTCGATTCAAACTACTTTGGAAAGAATTTGTTTCTTATGGCGATTTTAGACGTACCATTTCCGCAGGCAATCTGTACGCCATCGGCGGGCCATGGAGTAATGGAAAGGATATTGCCTCTGCTGCTCTAATGTAAGACAGATTCTATTTTCAAAGGAGATGACCTTGCCATTTCGTAGTAGCCATCTGACATCACCGCACCTGGTGGCGAATTGAAGAACTTGAAGTCCAATCGATTTGGATCTGTTTATTCGAAATTACTGATTACAAAATTGATTTTCACGATCAAAATTGATTTTCTCTATGTTTTCGTGGATGCTTCATATGATTAACTAGAATCATAACAGAACTCCGGCCTGAAAATTTGAAGAGGCGACCGATTGAAACCTCGTAAGCATATCGTCGTTGTACGAGATTTAACGAGAAACATCGAAACTGATAAAGAAATGAAAAAAAGATGAAAAAATTAAATACGTCCTGTTTTAATTAATTAAAAGCATTCTCTCGTCTATTCGATGCATTGAATAAATTATTTTTGTATAAATCAATGTTTATTTTCGTAAATAAAACGTACTGATATGATGGTAACTGATAAATGTAAATTTTCTGTCGGATGGAAGACGATATAAAAAGTGTAAGATCGAGTTTTAAAGCTTTTTATAAACTGTCCCTTAGAATAATAGCTAACAGTGGATTCAGTCTTTTGTTACAGAAATTTGTTTGTTAAATTGGGCTAAAAGAAATAACATTAAACATCATACCTAAAAAAGTAAAAAAAAAAATAAAAAAATAAAGTACAAACAAACAAACAAAATATTTAGATTTTTTTTAATTCAACTATTGTTAAAATCTAATAGGCATACAAAAGTAATAATAAAAAAAATCTGATAAATTATCGTGAGAAAAAATTAAAGTTTAACGAATATATCACTTAGTTGAATGATAGAATTTATTTATTGATGATATTTCACAAGTAAAACTGAAAGTTGAGTCAGATATTGCTGTCATCGCCGTTGGACGACTCTAGAAGTTTGTCAAATCAATTTTATCCAGTTAATGCATTTGGTTCTCATGTACCTATAGGACTGTTTAAAATTAAAATTAAAAAAAGTTTTTTATTCAATAATTTCATATTAATTAATTAATTAATTCTACTTGATTCAAAATAGGTAGTCTTTACCCCCTATCTCCTTGTCTATGTCGCTATTAAAAGGACATACGTACGTCAATGTGCATAAAATGAAACATCCAAAAGATTCTTTTAATGTGAATATGTTTTATTAACTTGCTTCACTTATTTTAGGTGGTTTGCTAATTAATATTATTTAATTAACCTTAATTAACCCTTATAATTTAAGTAACTTTTGCAACAAATGAAGCAAAAGTCAGACGTCAAAGGTTATCACGAAAGAGTTTTCATTTTTTTTTAATCAAAGAAAGAAAAAAAGCTTAACAGAAATTGGAAAAATTCTTTGATCTTTCCTGTTTTCAATTTCTTATTAACCTCGGACATCCGTGAAAGGGTTTCCTCGTCACCTCCACCTCCACCTTCGTGTGGTTCTCAATGGAGAGATTTCTTTTTAGCAACTGACGAAGCCTGAATCAAAAAAGAAAGAGGGGCTGGGATAGGGGAGAGGGAATAATAAGAAAGAGGAAAAGGTCTCCAAGACGACGATGGCGACATCAACTGTCGGGAGGGGGGATTGAGAGGTGTGGGCGGGTGGGAACGATGGGAAAGTTTTCCGTGCTCGACGCCCGGTATTGCATTGTACGTGGGAGAATGGGTGATGAGGCATTGGCAGCTTTTATTGACGCTGGTTTTGTACGGTAACAAAACCCGGGGCGGCGTCGCACGTGGCACTTCACACGGACGCCCCGGGCAAGTGAGGAGGACAAACATGAATAATGTAGACAGCAACGGCGGAGGGAGGGGGACCTCACCCACGTCCCCGTAGACGACTCGCCAATTAGAGCTTCAGTTTGCGTGTGTGTGGACCACGATAGGGGCATCGTCTACCACATTCCTCATGTCCCCCACCCAAAAAAAAAATAAGAAAAACAGCTTTAGTCTTATTTATGATGCTTATCAATTTTATTTTCGTTTGATGGTTTCAACCCCTTTACTTTAAAATTATTTTTTTGACTAGTACAGGCAACTCTCGGTTTACGAACGTTCGATTTACTAATATACGCTACAACGAACGTCCAATTGGACTTTGATGAATATATTGTCAAAGTCGAATAGATACGTATGGACAAATATTCTTCATTTTCATCATTTCTGTTTTTTAATTAAAATTAACAAGGACGAAATCTTGTTTTTGTTTTAATTATTTTCTTATTTTATGTTAGGTATCGTATACGATAAACGCGTACATACATTATAATAAAGCATATTATATAGATCATTCGACGGTTAGTACATGGTTTAAAAAGCTCAAGATACACACAACGAACAAAAAATATAACGAAGAACGTCTTGGAACGGATCTCTTTCGTAAACCGGAAGTTGTCTGTAATTTATTTACTTAGGATAGGTAACTAAGTAATTAATTAACATTTAAGTTAAAAAAAAAAAAAAAAAAAAAACCTACATACAG
>JAFIDM010009631.1:271643331-271705072 GCA_023159025.1 Thereuonema tuberculata | reverse complement strand
TTCGATCCACTGATTCTCAATCATTTTTGACTTGCAAATCCGTCTCGATATTATATTTCTATTGCTAAGCTCCCTTCCAACCATTCAACCAAAACAAAGTTCGAGTTATAATAATCATGGCGGTAAAAAAAAATGATGGTTTAAGATTACACATGGCAAATGTCAAAAATTATTACAGCTGTCCCTTGATTTCTAGAATTTCTAGAACGATACAAGATTAAAGGCCGATTTCTCCAAATAGTATTAGCTCAGGTCGCAACTCTATTGGTTTAAATGCAGAATGTAGCTTGAAGAAATCCGCCGTAACAGCTATGATTAAGTTGAGATTAATTTGTATTGTGTGTTTATGTGTTATTCGCACTTGTATCACCTAAATGATATGACGTATTATAATAGGAATGTTCGAATTTCAGTGTTTCATATTTACTTCGCATTTAGCCACCACTGAAAACTCCGAATTTGTAAAATTAAAATAGTAATTACAAATTAAGTTTTTTTTTGTTTTTTTTCTTTTGTCAAATTGGTGAAAATTGAAAATTGAGGTTGCTTAAAATAAATATACAGTTGACTCGCGATAATCCGACATTTGATAGTCCGACGCAGGTTGGTTTGAAAACTGAGGCGATCAAGGAGATGAAACGCACAATCACTTGCGATTAAGTTATGTCGGCTGTAAACACTTTGATACGTTGGTGTGATGAGAGGGAACTCGACTACGAGAACATTTTAATGTTAAGATATTGAAGAAAGAGCCATGATAGACTCTTTACGTAAGAAGAAACAAAAAACGATTACAGATTTTTTTTTAAGTCGTAAATACAAATGTACGCATTTTTATTTTTTATTTTAAGACTTAAAATTATATTTTACATTATATACTGTAATTTTATTTTTTAAGACATAAATACAGAAATAAATTAGTATTACATACATACGTATTCATTTGTATAAAACTATGAATAATGAGTTTTTTTTCCTATCCTCAATGGCCGTAAAATATGTACTCAATATGTATTGTAACAATATACGTACTGTAGTACATACAGTTCTATATATACATAACTTAAATTTTCTTGCCTTAGAAGTCAAAATTCAGTTTTAAAAAATCAACCTTTGGTAATCCGACATTTTTGATAATCCGACATCCCCTCGGTCCCGTAACTGTCGGATTATCGCGAGTCAACTGTATTTTGAAATCACTATAATTAAAGAATAGTACATAAGTATACTTAACTGTAGTGGCAACAATAAGCTCTTGAAAGAATGCAAAGCTGCCTATTTCTAAAGTTTGTCATTATTTTTTTTTTATTATTATTATTATTGTATATGATATTTTGTATATAAGTATCAGAACCTATTGATAGGGACACTTCTCTAACGGGACTGTAGGCCTACTGTAATAAATAAATAAAAAAAATTATTATTATTATTATCATTATTATTATTATTATTATTAATGGGACTGTATTATAATAAATAAATAAAAAAATTATTATTATTATTATTATTATTATTATTATTATTATTATTTTATTATTATTATGAGAAATATTCGTTAAGTGGATTTTTTTTTTTTTTTAAGTTATTACTTTTTAGTCCATTAAATTTTTCGCTGTGTAGAACTGGTAAGGCTTCGTATATATTCCCAATAGACAATTCTTCAATTATGTGTTACCCTTTTTAAGGCGTTATTATTTTAAAAATTCATACAAAGTAACATTCATAGGATGAATCAGAAAAGACCGTGTACAAATTATGATTAGCATTATCTGTTTTGAAAAGCGAATGAACTCAGGTGGATCAGTGGAGCTCCTTTTCCCTTGTTAATATTAGATAGGTGTGTGAATTGTCTGAAGCCTAGTCAAGGCCTGCTTCTGATGACGCGTTTCGGTCTATTTATTAACTTTTAATTATCTACTGTCATGATATTGGCAGCCGTCGTTGTTCCATTGGTTGATGAATATTTTAGAATTCGTGAGGGAAAATTCGTGAGGAAAAAAGCTTTTGTCTCTCGAACCCAGGCTTTTGAAACTGTAAATTGACTTTTGTTTAATTGTTAGGCCTTTCTATTTTTCGTCGTTTCCAGCATTACCTTAGTTAGGAATTCCCACGTTCGAATGTTTACAGAAAGATATAAAATCTAACATTAGCCATTTTTTTTTAAATATCTTTAGAATAAAAGTGGAAGAGCTGGTAAATATCAGCAAACTTAAACAATTTTAAACAAAACACAGCTGTTTATAAAAGTTAAACTTTGCAATAAAATATCTATTGTATAAACTATATCTCCAATTATTATTATTAGTAGTAGTAGTAGTAGTAGTAGTAGTAGTAGTACATAGATGTTTCTATTCTTGGGTTTCCCCAGCTAAGACAACATGACGGGTCAAGGATCAAAGCACATGCTACCAAGTATAATAAAAATGTGCAAGGGGGGGGGGGGTGATAGGGATGTTAGGGATGTGTGCTTGTGCCCATGAATTTCCTAACTATGCGTGTTGTGTTGAGTACGACAGCCTTCTGGAGTTGTGCATAAGTGTTTTTATGAAGTCCTAGTGTGCTGAGGCTATGGTGCAATATGTGAGGCACCAGACCAGTGGCGGACAAGATGATAGGTACAACACGTACTCTGTCCTGCCTCCACTGCTTCTGGAGCTCGTGTGCTAGATCGGTGTATTTACTGATCTTGTCTGCCTGAGTTTTCTGCATGTTCTTGCTGACAGGCACTGCAGTATCAATAAGATAGGTCTGTTTGTTGACCTTATCAACAAGTGTGATGTCAGATCTGTTGTGATGTATGGTTTTGTCTGTGTGAATGGGGCGGTCCCAGTACAGCTTATATGAGGGTGACTCTAGTATGCTTTGTGGTATGTACTTGTAGTACGGGATCGTGTTCTTAATAAGTGAGTGTTTGTGTGCTAGCTGTTGATGAACGATCGACGCTACCTGATTGTCTGTTGGTGAAGGTCGTCTGTTTGGGAGAGAAGGGGGCAGCCTGATATTATGTGGCCGATCGTGTCATGTGTCTTTCTGCATGTCATGGCACTTCCTGCATGTGTCATCGTGTTTCTTATAGTTTCGTATGGCGATGACTTGGTCCTGTATCGCGATCTTATTATAATTAGAAGTAGTAGTAGTAGTAGTAGTAGTAATAGTAGTATTACTAGAGTGTTTACCCGTCATATATTATGACGGATAGAAAACACATAAATGGATTTGTTTATTGGAAGGCTTGATGCGGACATTACTGGGAACTGACGGCGCTTCAACTTGAATGACAAATTGACATCACTCGGTTGAAAATAATGCCTATACTAAGAAACGAACTACATCCAGAAAATCAAATTTGATTGGAACAACGCAATCAAAAAACTGTCAAAACTGACTAGACTTTGTTGTGGTCACCAGAAACAGGAATCCAAATGGAAAAGATAAAAAAAAGCTCAAATTATGTGTACTCATATATGCATATAACGAGTGTACGAATAAGCCCCTTCCGTTAAATTCAGAAGCAAAAAAGAAAAAAAAAATGTTTTGCTTTGTTTGTTTTTAAAGAATGAAATTACACTCTGATCCTCTTACTTTTAACCCAAAATTGACTATACTGTTTGAATCCATGAGGTTTTCATTCAAATCCATTAAACTGGGTCGTCTGTAGTAGTAAATCAGTATGGATAGGTTTCAATAATCTATTATTGAAACATTCCTTCAGCTAGTTTTCCTTTCTGTTATCACAATAATATACTATTTGTCTATATGTATATAATGATGATGTATTTGCGATAGACAAATATAATAGTATATAATAATGAGAGGTAATAATATCGTTATAAACGATAGTATATAATGAGGGGTCCCTGGCTTCTCCGCCACATTCGAAATATCGAAGTGGACAATATACCGCCCCATTTTCTTTAGTGTTCTTTTTTTTTGGTTGGACGGCTGGTTGCAAGGTTGGAGGTGGCTCTTGGAGGTTGGCTCCCATTAGAAATAAATCGTAAACAAGGGTCCACTCCCAAATAAATCGTATACAAGGGTACGTATTTGCCGATGGTGATTAATTATTATAAAAAAGAACGAGAATTGCTGTTATTATATGTCATGGATAAACTAATTTAAAATGTAAATTTAGTTGATGCAGTTCAGATGGAACGTGATTGCTCATGATTTGATAATAATAGGTAAAATAAAAAAAGAAAAAAAAATCATGCAGGCAAAGGTTCTAGGAACCAGTAAACTGAATTTCCGATTTTAAATTTTGCCTGATTAATATTCTATCTTATATTATTTCTTGTGGCTCTTATTTTTAATGCCTTTTTTTTTTTTTTAGTCGAAGAAAAAAAAAAGATTGAAAGCAATAAGTTAGCGTTTCAATTTCCTAAAACCTATTTAGTAAAATATATTCAAAATTGTTAAAAAGGAAAAAAAAATCTAATCAACATGTCTACAAGAAACTCTTTTTTTTTTCTTTTTCATTCTCAAAAAGAGTTGTTCATTCATTTCCTTTTTTTATCCGGAGTTTCTTATCTGTTGGTCCGTATTTATCAAATTAAACAGGAATCTTCCTTACAAGCATCTTAATTTTTTAAAAAAGTTTCAACCATGAAGGATTAATAATTATCTTAATCACAGACAGACTGCAATGGACGAACGTAGTTTTTGGTCCAAAGTTCCTTAACTATTTGACGAATAAATATCAAAGTAAAATAGAGGGCTTTCTTGTGATAAACTTTAACTACCTCTAAAATTTCAGCTTTCCCAGGTTTATAGTTTTTGAATTATCGTGATGACAGACGAACACTAAACTCTTTTTTCGACTGAAATTGCATTTTAAGACATTTTTGTTCTGAAGCTATATTTTGTTCTCACGGCCGCATATTAAGAGGTGTTTAACAAACGGTAGACCAAACCTATAATATCTAGCTACCGTGCGGGTATAAAACAGTATTTTTATAAAGTATTCGTAATTTAAGAAAGTCATTTTTTTTTTGCTTTATAACCCCCTCCCCCTTCCCTTTCTTCTTATTAATTAATCAATTAACAGTTAATGAAGTATTCATTATTGCTTTTATGAATCAACGTTTCCTTTTTGACCGATGTACATAAATTGGACTGTGTCTTTCAGTATCACTTGAAGAGTATTCCTGATTTTAGTGGAGACGTTTTGACAGATGTTTCCAAGCGTTCTTCCAAGTTGAAGCCGAGATGTATTTTTGCTTTGGGGCATTCGAGAAATGCATAATATTTTCTCTGTCGGAGGAAATGGCTTCAAGATCCTGCAGCATCTTTGCCATAAATCTGAGTCTCACTTGTAAATTTAGCCCCGCGAATTGCGAGTCCAAGTGATATGTTTACCACGTGCGTTTCCCAAGCCCGCCCTTCCCAACTGACATTCCCCTACCCCTATCTTTCCTAATGCTCGCTGTGAAAGGCATATTCCTCCCCTCTCCTTCTGCAACGCTGGTGTATGTGATTTTTTTTGTTTTCTTTTTTAAGTTCCCTTTTGTTGAACGCGGAGGGGGTTGAGTTGTACAGCTGTGCATTCTTTTGGTCCACACCCCTTCCCTCACCTCGACGGGACCACCTGCCTGAAATCGTTACGCATAAGCGCGTGAGGTCAATTTCATTCTGTGATTGCAGCATCCCTTTTACTGTTAGAAGGGTTCGGTATAGACAGAAAAATCAAACATCAAGCTTAATGTCTACACGGGGATTCCGTAGAATAACATTAAACCTAACAAATATCTCCTTAATACAGGATTCTATAATAGATTCTGTTCCTTAATAGATTATAAATTGTAATCTGGAAACAGGAAAACAAGGCTTCGAATTTAACCCTGAAACGTTTTCTATAGAAAAAGTTAACCTAATCCATAACCTTTCATCATCTACATCTTGGAATAAATTAAATCTCAGGATTTGTTATCAATTAGTATTATGTTGATTAGTATTATTGCTTTACATTTTCACTGCAGGTTATCTATGAAACAACAAAGTTGATAGAAATCAAGTTCTGCACATGAAATTACAGAAATCCGAATGCGATATGGCGTGAAAGCTGGTTTCCTAAACGTATTTTGTTCATTTCCTTTTCTATAAATGTTTTTATATCTGTAATTCCTGAAATCTATCAGGTCCTTCGGTATTACAGTAATCACCTTACTTTTTAGCGCGACACGAAGGGAAGAAGGTATTATGGTCTGTGTGTGCGCATGTGTGTACTCCCTGCACAGTTCTAACAGGGAATCAGGACCTCGTTGGACTCCTCATGGCCAGGAGGTTGAGGAACGTTGGAATCCGACTTCCTGTTCATACCACTTCCTTTGAAATTGTATTTGAATTACAATGTCTTGAATAAGTGAGTTTTGAATCAATAGGTCACTTTTAACAACGTAAACATTTGATAGATTGCAAATTGTGTCGAGTCGCTTGGTTTATCTTTACTACAAAACTGTCAATTGATTTGTTACTATTATCGTGTTCAGTGTAAAATCATGATCACTGAGCAGGATTCTATTTTTTAATATTTTAAAATTCAAATCCCCCAAAAAATTAATTATAACCAAATAAGGGATCTGTATTTTATTTCGAGTACGTTCCAATTTTCAAAAAAAAACAAAAAAAAAAACCCAGTTACATTTTATTTTTTTTTATTTTCAGAAGGGAAGTCACGTGATGCCAGAGACAGAATGCTGAATTCAGGTAGGATACTTACTATTCATTTTTTATTTAATTAAATTTAGTATTAGTTAACCTCTCCCCCTTGTGGTATTGTTTCATATCGTAAAAGACAGTTTTGAATAGTTTGTTATTCAAAATGAAAGACTTAGAACATTTCGATTTTACCATAATTTATAGATAATTTAAAATATTATCATCTGTATTTTGAAAAAAAAAAATAATCAGATTAACGATATAAGTTATAAAGAGTAAGCAAAATGGCGAAAAACATAATAATTGAGAGCAAAAAAATATGTTTTTCAATTAGAATCGATTTATTTAATCAATTTATTTATTTTTCCAGGAAGTGAACATAAATTTATCTGAATTTTTTATAGATCCTTTATTGATGTCTGAATTACACCTAAACTTTAAATGTTAATTTAAAATCAATTTTGTAATGGGTTTAAAGCAGCAGCATTGGCAAATTTAAAATGTGTCAACGTCATCAATGTACAACTTCGTGACAGCCAGAGAATAAGATTATTTATAAGCTGAGGTGACTCTAAAATCAGGAACTATTCTTATTTAGAAAATGGACTAAAGTAGCGATTTGACTTGAATTTGAGCTTTTGTATGCAAATGACCTTCATAAAATCTAAATTTGCATTTTAAGTTGAATATTTAAATAACATTTACTTAAATATAGAAATAACAAGCTTGTTTAAACTAATTGTCGATACTCTTACACTAAATTCTTTTTTTTCCTAATTCAATTCATTGCCTTAAGATTTATTAATCCGGATTTTAATGTAGGAGCTGTTGTCGGTATTGTTATTTTTCCACTAGGAATAGATTCAATATATTTCTAAATCTATTTTCAGATTGTTATTTCTTTTCCTCTTCGAATAATTAGTAATTGGAATTGTCCTTTACATCTTAGGAACGTTAACACAGCATATAATCTAGCGTATAAGTACTGCGTCTCTCGTACATATTTTTTATTTTTATTTTAAACCTTGTTTTTGTTATTGGATGCATTATTTCTCTTTTAAAAATTTCATTTTAGGAGCTCATAAACATATTACACTAAAATTTAAAATATTATGTTGCAGGCTTAAATTTGTCTATAAAGATAGTATATGTAACGCAGAGCCCGAAATAGTAAATTACTAATTAAACATATTTGATCGATATTACAGCACATTAATTCGCAGTTGTTCTTACTCGTTAGATAGATTGCTAAATCTTAAGTTAGTTAATTAAGTGGATTTTTCCCACTCGTCAGAAACAAATAACAGAAGGAAGGTATATCGAATGTAGTATCAAATTGAGATCTGACTAATTCCACCTGAAGAGCTTTAACTGCGTTAAACATGTATGTTTGATTGTCAATTAAACACGTTACCCTTTCAGCTATATCTCAAAACAGATATTGTTGGTTAAGTTGTTTTGTAGTCGAGAGTTATTTCGCCAGAGTTGTTTCTTTACGTAGGGGGCCACTGGAGCATTCATGATTGCAATTACAAGAATTTTACATTTTTAGTTTTTTTTAAAAAAAAGACAGATTTAATGCATTCACTGTAGATTTTCGAAAGAATTCAAAGAAGGCTGATTTTCTGTTGTTTTTGTTATGTTTTTATTGTCGTCCAATACTTTGTTGTTGAACGATAAGCTTTCCATCTTGGAAACGAAATACAAACACGTAATTTGAATTCGTCACATCTGGTTCCGCAATAAAATTACGAAAACTACAGGATGGAAAGGCTTCTCGAGACTGATGGCAGCAGAGAGAATTAGGCCTAACATGGATTCACTCTTGCATAATTGTAATTACGCCGATTTTGTAGTTACGACACGAAACAAATGAGCATCCTTTGCTCTCATTTAATGTTTCTGCTTTTGAAGTTACGGTTTATTCCTTTTTCCTTCACCTATTTTCATTGTTAATATTAGAACATGCTTAGAATTCCAGGTTACAACATTAATTTAATCTACATTATCAATTTTATATGTAAATATTATTATAACTGATGATTGACTTTTTTTTTTATTAATATGAAATTTGTTTCAGTGAAATATTTATTTAAAATTATTGTTCAATCTTAACATGGGTGAATAAGTAGACGTTTTATAGATTTGTTTAGTTTTATAAATTGAATTTGATTATCCATATAAACATGTGCTGTGAAAATGGTTCTTTTAGCATCAGTTCTAATTACGTTCTTGAGACTGGAATGTTGTCATCTAAAGTTTAACAAAATCTTAAATCTAGTAATCATTGACGTAAAGGGAGAAGGGGGAGGATTGGTAAACATTTTAAGATTTAAAATTACACCTCTAAACTTCCATCGCACCCCCATTATATCCGAAAATGGAAGAATTTTAGCATTTTTTGTTTTATTTTGTTTCTTCGTTAGAACATCATCGTTTTGTTTTTGTAACCCCTCAAATAAACATAAAACATTTTTTTTTTGTATGAAAATGGACTAATGTAACCACCCTACCCTTATTCCAAATTCTGGGCAAGCGTCTCCATGACAATTATGTATTAATTATTATGTATTAATAACAAAATTGAAAATACTCAAAAGAAAAACAGATCATCAGGAAGCAGTTTTGAAGGGAAAAATAAGAAGATAACATTTCCTTTCATCGCTTCTAGACAAATTATATTAATAACAAAAAATAACGACTTAGCACTTAGTTCCTTTTTGATTATTCCTATAAAAAGACAAACAAACAAAGGAGTTAATGAATCTGTCATCAGCAACAAAAACACCATGAGAACGATTAGTGAAACAAGAAGTATACAATTTGCAGTAAGTATTTAGTTGTATTTCTTTCCAAATTATTCTCAAAAAAAAAAAAAAAAAAACATTTTTTTTATGGGAGGGATTAAATATCTTGGCATTTGATTGCTACTCTATCGATTATTTTATTTTATTTAATATTAATATGAGGAACAACATTTAATATTAATATGACTTTTTAAGTTTGGAGCATGAAACTTAGAGCATATTTATGAAGAACAGGCATAGTTTTTGTTTTCCATCTGTCTGATTTCCGTCCTTTTTGGCGGGAAAGTTTCATTTTTTGAATTCCATTAATTTCACCTACTTTGCTAAATGAAAAGCTCTTATTAACAATTAATAAAAAACAGCATCCTAACACAATCACTCAACATACTCCAAAATGTACGTTGAAAACTGAAATGTACGTCGAATCGTTCCGAATTTTGTTTGCGTTCGCTATGTATGATGATTAGTTCTCTCCGAATGCGTTACACCAACAGTAACTGTTCTATCAACAGCGAAATTGAATCCTTTTCTTTCAGTTTTAAGACAGCGGAAATGCATTTCTAAAAATAATCCGGTTGCGAGATTTTCCGTTCGACTTGGCTGACGAAATACTGAGTGTAAAGAAACACCTTCGTACTTCACTTAACTTATCTTTATTTAAAAAAAAATAAAATAAAAATAAATAAATAATCTTTGGATAAACCTTAAATTGTTTTAAAATAAAAAAAGATTGCCATTTTAGATCGTTTGCAAATAAATTTAAAGCTTGCAAGTTGCTAAAAATAAAGTAAATTTATTAAAAAAAAAAATGTTTCTCAGCGTTTGAAATCTTAGATTTCACTTGAACATTTTGGTCCGTTTATCTGTTTGTATGCGCATCACGTTAAAAGGTTTAGACAGATTTCCATAAAAGTTATGTTATGTGTTTCTATCTCTCCTTTCCCGAAATCCCTCGTTTCCACGGATTGACAGATTTCTTTAAAATTCGATACGATGTTTTGTTATGGTTCAACTTCATATGAGCATGATTATTGTAGTCTTCATTCCCCAGTCTCCCAAATACCCCCCCCCCCCTGCTTGCACAATCCACACTACATGCGCACAATGTCACCATGTACTATATGTGCAGAATGGATAGATGAACGCATACCCAGCAGGGGATACTTCAAACTGAAGTTATGAAAACCAATTTCGAAGACGGCAATAAAGTTAAAAATAGAATGATACCCTAATATTGCTGTTTTTAAATTAATAGAAACTTTTTTGTGCTTTTATACCTTCTACCACGGGCTATTTCCTATTTGTTCTAATATTTGTATTATTCCTTACTATACATCCAAGAAATAAAAAAAAAAAAGCTTTAGAATTTTAAATCCGTGAATCTAAGTTATGATTCATGGTAACTCTAAACACCATAATCCTAGAAAGCTGAACTTTTAGAGGTAAGGACTGGTTGTCACAAATGGGCAAAAAAAAAAAAAAATTGCCAAATTTCATTATCGTTCAAGTATCATACAACAATTAGGCTCTACTTCAACTGTGTCTGAATCATTTTTTTTTATCATATGAAGACATTGAAGCACATTAGAATAAAGTTAACTAGATTCGGTGAAGGCATCATTTCACTCTGTATTAGAGGTAAAGGTGCTATTATGAGCCCCCATTTTGTTTTTGTATAATAAGTCTATAATAATTATACATTTACCCATTCTTTTTACGGAATAATGTAGTCTAATAAGTTACTTACTTGGTTTAATTGTATTTTCTACAGTTATATTAGGCGTTGCCCATTTAAAAATAAAATTGTAGGGCAATACACTTTTTATAAAATTTGATGTGTGTTGGTAATATGAGCCCCACAGTAATAATATGCAAAAATACTTCTAAATAATTACAAACTGTATTGCAAATGATAGAATAAGTTTTACTTGAATACAAAAAAAATTGCGTAGTTAATTTGAATTGAAGCTATTTATAGTATATCACAGACATACTGGTCTTTTTCACATCCTGCGCACTCATTATGGGCCTACATTTCGCAGACAAGGCATTGCACCCAAAGCTCGCCTCGTTTGTCTTCAGAGAACAGCGATTCGCAGAACAGTCATACAGCGTCATCTTCTCCAAGGTTTACCACGCCAATTTCCATTTACATCACTGATTTTCCTGAATCAATAGACTTAATACCGTCTGGATCCGAGTCAGTTAGTTCCAAGTCATCTAGTTTAAGTTTCCTTTTGCATGATCGTTTTATAGGACTATTCGATTGTTTTTTATCCCTTTTCTGCTTCTTTTGATCATCTTTCTGCTCTTTAAGTCTTCGTTTTCTTTCTTTTTACATTTATTTTCGCTTTTGTTCTTGTTGTTAAGAGCACACAAGGGGGCTCATATTACAACCCTCGCCATATTTGGAAACAAGACCTCAAATCATACTAGTCCCTAAAATAAAACAAAACTAAAATTACGGTTTTGTAATCCTTATCATTGTATATAGACACCCGCTAATTTTAAAACAACTCTGTGAATGAGAAATCAGTTAAATATAAAAGGAAATATGTCTTAAAAACTTTTCTTCACTTACGAAAAACGAAACCAACCTGTTACACCCGACAGCTACATAGGAACTGAGTCAGACCAACCTAGCGGCGAATCCACGAACTATGACTAAGTTATAGGTTTCGGCTGCTGCCGCTTGTGTGTTTGCCATACTTTAAATGATATGTAGGTAGCTGTTATTATATACAGTGCCCATATCACCACCTTTACCTCTACCAATAGATTTTGTTTAGATTTAGTTTTTCCTGAGCTTTGTGCTGCCAATTCCAAACATACTCCTTTTTAAAATTTTAAAATTAGTTTAAAAAAATAAATAAATAAATAAATAAACGAAGATGTCAATCAAATATTATCATATCGACAGTGATAACATCCGAATAGCCTTGTTAGGAATTCAAAATGGTGGTCTCGAAGTTACGGTGAGCTCACTCATAAAAATAGTTTCTGGGAGTAAAATGGAATGTGTTAGTTGAATGCCTACGCCCGTATCCTTAAGCGAGAGTTTGTAGCGTAGAAGGTAGAGGCTCCTGTGATCACCAGCCGAAGGGAATGGAGTTGCGAGGTTCCGTCAAACGTTCGCACCTGGAAAGCAACACAGGTCCAATTGACAGAGGATGAGTAAAGAACTAACTAAATGGAGACACAACTCTTTCACTGTTTTTATTGTTGCAACAGAATCCTTTGTAAAAAAAAAACACACAATTTACAAACGAATCAAACAGTCTGTTTTAAAACAAATTTACCTGAACTATATTTTTTAAGCCGATTTGAAGATGATTTAATATTTTATTAATCTTAATTGTTAGAACGAAGCAACGTATAGTTTATTTAATGTCTTTTATTCTACATAAACTAAATGTTGATTACAAATGTACTCTCAGAATTCTCTCGCTGTACACCAAAAATATCCTTACAATACACCACTGAACCGCGGCACACCAGTTGAGAAGCTCTCCACTAATCGACAGAAAAGTTCCTTACCATTTGAATTACTGCGTCCACTTACATTCAGAGATAAAAGACAAAATTACTGATACTTCATTGATATATTTTACAGTTTTGTTTTAGAAAATCCTTGTGTATTTTAATGCAAACTGTAGACAAGAACAAAGTGGCCGCAGCTATCTAAGACTTTTTTTTTTTATTTTCTTAAAAGTATTCTTTTCAAATAATTTGGAGAAAAAAATTAACTCCAAAGCCTTTTTCTTTCTTTTCTTCAGTTCTTACCTTTACATCCTCTCCGATAATCTTCACTCCTTTTCATCAGAAAACGAGACACGATGAGGAGATTCAGATTCGTCTTTTTCTTTTTTTTTTTCTCCCGCGTAGACCAATGACGAATTCGACCCAGATGTCGGGTCTCCCGGCGGCGTGTGCCACTCTGCCCCCGTAGAAATAACGTCGGCTCGCACACGTTGCAGAGAAGGTTGGCCGTAGCGAGGTCTGCAACGTCTAAACCTCCCCCGTTCGGATAAATCAGGAGCGCATCAACTCAAACAACTGGCAATGAGCGAAAGGATATTTTCTGATAATCCCGAGGGCCGTTTGCAGACAGACCTCTTCAATAAGGGAAGGGAAAAAAAAGAACAAATATTGTTAGCTTGTTACTGAACTTAGCAGGTAACAATTCGTTAAAGTTAAATGAGTTTGAACAAGAATTAAAATATACCAAAATAATAATACTAACAATAATATTATGGTATATAATAATTGAGATGCGTTCCTAGATGATATTGTGTATCAACCAAACCTTGAAGTAGCGGAATATGAAAAAGCTCAACGGGTAGGAAGCCCTGAGTGAGTCTTCTTGAATATTGGTGTTACTGTATTATTCGAGGACTGGGACGACTTAACTTTTACAGTTGAAATCTTATCCAAATGGGTTCTTGTCGAGAAATTAGCGCCAGAAGGCGATAAAACCCCCACAGAAAAGCATTGGAATCTTAAAACATGAATTTGTATCTTATTTCTTTTAATATCCCATAAATCCTTAAACCATTACGCATGGTTTGATACGACTAAAATTAACCTTACTTAGGCAATTTAAGTAAAAAAATGCGTATTTAATTCATTTTCTCAGAGAAGGCAAAAGTTTTTGTACGATTTGTATTCAATAGATATTGTAATTGTAACATAATTGTATGCTTTTCCTTTTTTGTCAAGATTTTAAAAAATAAAAAAAAATTAAAGAAATTTTTGAAGAAATAACATTTTAAGGAAAGCAGACTACGTCACACTACCCTTAAATGACTTTTACAATCGAAAACAGGGATGGAACTAGTTAATAATTTATGAAACATATAAATAAATTCATCTTTAACAAAACATTTACAGTGAGGCAGACAGATAAAAAGCCTTCACAAAAAAATAAATAGAATGAGATACAGGCAACTGTAGGCTTAGGAATGTTCGATTTACGAAAATTCGCTATAACGATCATAATTCATACAATTTTTCTTCCAAAAGCTAGAGTTGTTTATAAAAGGAAATGTCAATGATTTTAAAAACGATTTCTTTTTTAAAAAAAAAAATCATTCTTTTCTTATTTTATTTTATGATACGTAGTTTATACCACAAAAATAAAATCATAAAACGTAATGTATAGACCTTTCGACGTCTAGTACATGATTCTAATGCTTTAAAATTGATGCTAACATTTACGGTATGTATTGTAAAAGCTCAAGATACATAGATTTACCCTCGATGATGAGCTCAGGGTGCTCAACGAAAAGATTAAGGATCTCACCATCGCTCCCGAAAGTGGTTTCCCAACCAAAAACCACAACAATAAAAATAAACTGTAAAATATACACTTTCAATCCCTTCTGTGACCAGTGCCAGGCTCAAAGGGATTTTAATATGGAACCCAAAAGACAAGTAACTTTTCAATAAAAAGAGTAACTTAAAAACATAAATCAACATGAACAAAATTAAGTTTATCATTGAAGGTAAATCTGGCTGACGACGCCTAATAAGACAGAAACAGCTGTCCCAGATTTTAGTCGATGATAGTTCAGGCTGCGCATCCTAATTTTGTGAATTTTGATTTCTGTTTTTTATGATTAAAAATGAATTGGATTCAAGTATTGTTTTTAAGTAATAACGAGGATTTAATTAATTATATCAAAATCATATCGTAGATTTTAATGTAATATATCAATCATATTAATTAATCGTATCAACTTTTTGTTTTCAGCAGATATTCAATTTAAAAAAAAAACGCACGATTTTGAGGAAGTTCTTCCAGGAAATTCTTGTTGAAATTTAACTACATCTATTTCTTGATGTTAGATGACGATGATGTTTCTTATCTTTTTATTTTTTGAAAGATTTTTTTTTTAAAGAATTTTAGTATTAAATCATTAATGAATTCAGTATTAGCTAATCAAAAAGTAAAAGTATGGCTTTTCGTTGGTCCTTCCGAGAAATCAAATGAGTAAAATAATATTTAATGAGCAATTTAGAAATCGTGTTTTTTTTGTTTTGTTTTCTTTAAATTCTGATCACTGTTTACAGTTCTTTCCAAGATTAAAAATCAGATGACGCAGTTGCTTCATAAATATTTTGATAAATAAATATTTTGAGAATACTTTTTTTTTTTTACATTGAGTATCAGAGTATAACAAAAGTTTTTTTTTGGAAATCGCCAGTTTTCTCCATAAATAGTTTTGTTTTAGTCGTACTTTAATTATACATCGAAATAGAAAAGTATGATGAAAAAATACTTTAGTATGAACTTTGTGTACAGTTCCATATGTAAGATTATTGAAGTAAAAACAGTGAAATGGGAAAAATAACTTATAGTACAGCCAGACGTGTCTTGTTTTACAGAGAGACTGCAATTCTACTTATATTTCCGTATTTCTGTGAACTAAGATAGGGTGAGCAATAGTTCCAGAAGGTACGAGGACGATTTTAGCGGGGGATGGTCCTATACGACGTGTCTTCGCCTGGGAATCTGACGGATTGTGCGCCGAGTGTATGCACTTGTATTTAGGAAATTCCGCACCAGGTCAATACCTTCTTTTTTTTTTTTTTTTCAATCTCTCTCTCGCCCCCCCCCCCCCTCCCCCTCTGTCTTGTAAAATTCCACCACTGCGTAAGGGGATTGGCCCTCCAATAATGCCCTACACTATTGGAAATCATTCTGAATACATTAGCCAGTTCAGAGCTTTGGGATAAGGATCTGTACCGTTCGGAGCATCTGGGACCAGTCCCAGAGGGGGCGGAGGAGGAGGCGCAGGGCAGAGGCACCAGATTAAATGAGCGAAACTTTTCTTCAGAATTGAGGACCTTTCCTCAAGAACCAAACTAAAGATTATATGCAATTCTCACTTTTGATTATTAAATTCGACACCTGATCGATGTATGCTTTTCATTTTTGTTGTCAGCTTGTAATGGTTTGCTCTTATTTTTTATTTAATTAAAATATTTTTGATATTGAATTATTTTTGTACTAAGGAATAATCATTTCTTACGAACTAAACGAATTCAGAGACTAATTTAGCTGAAGGAGTAGAATATAATTCTTCTGAAATACAAAATATATTCTAACCTGGTTGAAATTTAAATGCTTTTTTATAATTATAATTAAGATGTTTATGTATCCAGTTTCATAAATAAGAGGAATAAAATCAATCAATTCTATCTTTTTTTCTCCTGAATACAGCAAAAACAGCAAAATAAAATAGACAATGCTCAGCTTAATTGATAAAAGTACAATGGTAAAATTTTAGTGCGTAACATATTAATAAGGAAAAATAAAAATAAAAACGCACACAATTAAAGATTCACTGAGCATTTTTTAGAATACAAGACAGACTGTTTCTATCTTCCTAACTTTCGTCAGTTTTTTATTTATTTATGTATTTATTTATTTATTTATTTGTTTATTTATTTATTTATTTATTTATTTATTTATTTCATCTGAAGGGCCGTTATTTTGTTTATTTGTCCTTTATTTATGTTTCTTTTGATTCCACCGAGCAATGAGTACTGGACGAATCCAACTGATGAAGGCTAGGAAGCTAGAAACAGTCTGTCTTGGATTCCCGGTAGGAAAATTCTAAAAAATAGCTCAGTGAATCTTTAATTGGAGAGAAAATCGCCAGCCGGACAATAAATATGCCTTCGCACATTAAACTTGCTTTCAATTGGATCTTTAATTGTGTTTAATTTATTTTTATTTTTCCTTAACGATAAAAGTATATTTTGCTTTTTATTTTGGTAATTTGTCTGATTTCTTTTCTTTTTTTTTTATTTATTCTTTACTTATTTTCCTTTTTTTTTTTTTTTTTTTTTTTTTAAAAGCGATAAAAGAAAAATTTTTGACTAAAAAAGTTTTCCTCTGAATAATTAAACCCTAAATACACTTCTTCAATCGAATCTTACTTTATTTTAATTTTCTCTATTTCAGAACATTGTCCAAACTATGTTTATTTCATTTATTTAAGTGAAGTAAATAAATAATAAATAAATATATCTTGTTATGCATTTTTTTTTTCTTAGAATATGTATTGAGATGCTTTTCCGGAAGTCGGAACTATTTTTTTTTTAGGTTCGGAAGGAAACTAAGCAATCGATCGAGTGAAGGGGTCAAGTGAGTTTTTCTTCTCTTGGGAAAAGAACCTCCTGGCAGAGCGGAACTGGTTGGAGGCAGAAACGAAATTATTATTTCACACAATTGTTTTTTTTAAAATGGAGTTCAATATTAATAATGTTATTGTTCTTTAGTCACAAAGAGCATAACAAATTAAGAACTTTTAAAGTTTTTACTCTTTTTTTGTGTTTGGTATTAATTAAGTAACTTATGATTTGTTTATGCCAATTTCACAAGAATTCCCACCATTTTTATATTCGTGAATAAAGATGTGTGTTCGAATTAGAAATGTTGAACATTTTCGACTGTAAGTTTCTACATGGTTCTAAAGCTCATTTTATAACAGCCTTTTTCCATTGGCTGAATAGAAAGCCAACTTATCTTTTACTGTGAAGAAGTCGTCGTCAATACAGTTTTACATGTCTTGAACAATCTCACCAAAAGCAATGAACCAACAGTGACACATTGACTTTATATGTTGTTAAACAAATACTGGAGGCATAACAGAATGGTGGACTTTCAAAGACACGTATTTTCTGTATTGTTTAACGGATACAGTCACGACATCTCTCAATTGGAAGTGCAACTGCCCAAGTTTGATGTGCGTCACACAAAGTCCCTCTAAGTGCACAATTTTCCTCACCCGGCACACATCCAAGTGGTTGTCTAATTCCTGCCAGAGTCGATGAAGCAGGTCCAGTGTGATGGCCTTCACAGCTTGGTTGATCCGTTCTTTGATATCTGGCATTGGGGTACGTACACGTTGTCGTTCACGTACCCCATAGGAAGGAGTCAAATGGCGTTAGGTTCGGCATCACACAGGATATCTTCGTCGAGTCTGGCAGGAATTAGATTATCCCTTGAATGTGTGCCGGGTGACGGAAGGTGCACACATTGAGGGACTTTGAGTTACACACATCAAACTTGGGCAGTTGCACTTCCAATTGAAAGAGGTCCTGATTTTATCCGTTAAGCAATAAAGAAAATAGGTCTTTGAAACTCCACTATTCTTTTATGCTCACCCTATATTGTAGTAAAACCTCAACAAGGTAATAAGTAAAAAGTACACATTGAGTTGTCCACGTTTTATTAGTTTTCAAGGGCAAAATCAGTGGTTTGTCTTATGTTATGTTATGTTATGTTATGTTATGTTATGTTATGTTATGTTATGTAGTGAATGTGGGTGGCAGAGAAGCCAAGCACTGCGACCGGAGGTCTATTGTATGCTTATATTATCCCACGGAAATAAGGACAGATGGAGAGAAAGACTGAGAAAGTATGGTGGGAGAAGTGCAGGGGAAACGGGAGAACCCCGAGAAAACCTGCCCAGCGCGGATCGTCCACCATCACGAAACCCACATGAGAACCGAACCCGGTACTCAGAGGTGAGAGGCCGATGTCATAGCGTCAACGCCAACCGCGCGGCCATAGTGGTTTGTCCTACTGACATGCAAACACTCTAGTCTCACTTTTATTGTTGTTATTATTATTATTATTATGTTTGTATGTTTCAAACCTTGGGTTTCCCCAGCAAAAACAATATGGCGGGTCAAGGACCAAAGCACATACTGTCAAGTGTAAAGATATGTGCAAGAATGATTAGGGATGTGTGCTTGTGTCCATAAATTTCCTAACTATGCGTGTAGTGTTGAGTACCACAGCCTTCTGCAGTTGTGCATAAGTGTTTTTGTGAAGTCCTAGTGTGCTGAGACTGTGGTGCAATGTGTGAGGCACCAGACCAGTGGCAGACAGAACGATGGGTACAACACGTACTCGATCCTGCCTCCACTGCTTCTGGAGCTCGTGCGCTAGATCAGTGTATTTACTGATCTTGTCTGCGTGAGTTTTCTGCATGTTCTTGCTGATAGGCACTGCAATATCAATTAGATAGGTCTGTTTGTTGACCTTATCAACAAGTGTGATGTCTGGTCTGTTGTGATGTATGGTTTTGTCTGTGTGAATGGGGCGGTCCCAGTATAGTTTATATGAGGGTGACTCTAATACGCTTTGTGGTATGTACTTGTAGTACGGGACCGTGCTCTTAATAAGTGAATGTTTGTGTGCTAGTTGTTGATGAACGATCGACGCTACCTGATTGTGTCGGTGGAGGTAGTCTGTTTGAGAGAGAAGGGGACAGCCTGATATTACGTGGTCGATCGTCTCATGCGTAGTGTGGCATTTCCTGCATTTGTCGTCATGTGTGTTTGCATCGTGTAGAATGTGTTTCTTGTAGTTGCGTGTGGAGATGACTTGGTCCTGTATTGCGATCATGAACCCTTCGGTCTCCCCAAACAGCTCACCACTCGTCAGCCATCTGTTCGACGCTTCCATGTCGACATGAGGCTGGCTGAGTTCGTGATGATGTCTGCCATGGAGTTCCTTACGAGCCCATGATTCACGCAGCTGCTGAGTGTGGGTGACAGGGGTGGTGAGTGTTGGAGAAGAGTTTTCGAGGTTCAGGGGTGTGAGGTGTGTGTCAGCCTTGACAATGGCTGAGTGAAGTGAGGAGTCTTCTGCTCTTTGGTGGAAATGTTCCCTAAGTGTTTGTACTTGTTTTTCGTGTAGGGTGATGAGGTTGATGAGTCCTCGGCCTCCCTCCTTGCGGGGAAGAGTCATCCTTTCCGTAGCGGACTTGGGGTGGTGCATGTTGTATTTCGTGAATGTAGTGCGTGTTGCGCGTTGTAGTGCTTCGAGTTCGGTGTTTGTCCATGGAATTATACCGAACGAATATGTTAGTGTGGGAACGGCAAAAGTGTTGATAGCTTTAATTTTATTTCTGGCGTTGAGTTGTGTTTTGAGGATTTTGTGAACTCGAGCAAGGTATGTGTTCTTCAGTGCATTTTTGATGTTTGCGTTGTCAATGACGCGCGCTTGCTGGAAGCCCAGGTACTTGTAGGTCTCTCCCTGTTCCATGGATTGGATGGCATTATTATTATTATTATTATTATTATTATTATTATTATTATTATTATTATTATTATCACTATTATTCTCTTTTCTCATTTTAATCTAATGGATATCAATGAATGCACGAACAGTTGCCAAGTGCAACCAAATTATTCCAAACTAAGAAATCTTCTGACAATGTGACACGAGTCCAAAATTACAGATTTCTGCATTTCCTTCGCCATATGTCTTGCTTCTAAAAATTCCAGTTGATTGATGGTGTTAACTGGGAAAATTCCAGTCGCCGATATAACTATTGGCCTAATGTGAACTACTCTGAGTTTCCACATCTACCTTATTTCAATGGCCAACTCTGTATATTTATTAATCTTGCTGGCATGTACTTTATGAAGGTTGTGGTTCAGTGGCACAGCTATATCAAACAGTGCGGCCTCTTTCCTCTCTTTATCTAAGAAAGATGATATTCGCTTCAATCTTCTTATCTGTGCAAATTTCCATATCCCAGTAGATCTTGTGTTTGTTACCAACCTCTGGTTGGTACTGTAGTAAGGTGTTCTATTCTGAATAAGGCCTCTGCCTTGCGCAAGCTCAAGATACAGTATCTTGGCCACGTTGTTGTGCCTTACTATGTAGTCGGTTCCAGCCACGTTGTTGTGCCTTACTATGTAGGCCTAGTCGGTTCCAGCCAGAGTGCTACATGCTCTATGGTCAAGAACATGTTCTATGGTCTCTGTTGATTCTTCACATTGTCTGCAACGATCAATTATATTTTGTTCTTTAAGGATACATTTGCGGTAATTTCTTGTTGCGATGATCCTGTCCTGAATGGCAATCATGAAGCCACAAGTCATTATTATTATTATTATTATTATTATTATTATATAACATATGACACAGTACAAAGACAACATCTTTGACTGGATTAATTGAGCAATTCAAGTCTCACCCAGAGACCTAAGAATTGTCCAAGTATCTTCGGAAAATATAAGCAGTGCCTAGTAATGATGTTTTTTGCAGATCTGTTATTGAAATCTCATGAAGTTCCAAGCTATTAAAGTGCTTTACAAATTCCTTAGATAAAGCACCGAGGGCACCAATAACTATAGGTATTATTATTATTATTATTATTATTATTATTATTTTGAAAGGCCGTGGGTAAACAGCTCTTTAAGTCTGTTATATAGTTTTACAAAATGATCATAGCCATCCGTAAGGAAAAAGAAGAAGCAGACAACAAAGGAAAGAAAGGAAACATTCATGCCTGCCCTGGGATTCCAATCCAGATCCACACACATCAGTTACTAGATAGTCTCAGTTCAATGATAGAAAAGATTGCGTCTAGTTACGTACAGGTATAATTACAGAAGGGAACTGATTGAGACGGTGGTGATGAATATAGAAAGTGAAACTATTTGCATGCTGATAGCGTACCATAAAGCGTTTGAATGTGAGTAAGTTAAAAGATAAGGCATTAAATAGCCTAATGTTAAATTATTTAAGTGGGAAATATAGGTAGGTTGTTCAAATCCTCACTGTTTCTTCTCCAGTTAGGAATTTGATAGTCTGCCTCATAAGATCAAAAAAAAAAATTCATACTTATCTACTATTTGGCCCAAAAACACAATACTTCTATATGTTGAGTTAGTGGGAGTGTAATCAATTCATTTTTCTCGTGGAACTTGAGAAAACTAAAAAAAAAATTCTCTTTTTGATGATGTGTAGAAATGCCTGAGAATGGAAGGACATTTTATGAAAAGTTTTTGTACTTAAATTTTAGTAGCTATTCAAATTTATTACTGATATATATTTTAAAAAAAAAATAAACGTTTTGTCAGTTCATCTGTTAGTAAGTTTTTTTTTTATTTTGTTCTAGAAGCTGAGACATTCCAGGGAAAAAAAAAACCTGTTTTTTGTTTCACTCGCAAAATGACAACCTTTGCCGTCCGAAAACAACAAAAACAAAAAAATAATTTTTTATTCACAAGAATAAAATTTTTATTCACTAATTCACATGACCATACGCACTAGTATTTCTGCTGGCTAAGGAATTTGCCGAAGTGGTTGAAATCAGTCAACGAAATTGTTATCCCTATTTACTCTGTGAAAACACAAATAGGATCCTTTGAGCCTATTGGTCTCTGTTAAAACAAAACAAAACAAAAAAAAATCTGCTTTCCTTTCTGATTTTGTATGATTGATTACATGGAATGAATGTGAGGAATATATTTCAGTCTAATTAATAACTAAATATTTCATCGGTCTGTTACTTTAACAGGAAATTAAAAAGAGAGAGGGAAAAAAACCCTCAACAAAAGTCAACTTGTGCCGAGGGAAAAAAGAAAGTCCAAATCATCAATTTAATTCGCGATCACACAGCTTAAATAGGCAATAACTGAAACACTGCTGCCCTCTGTCGAGGGAAATAAATAACGTTTCCGCTCGATCAAAATGGCTGCCGTAATTTCCGGTGCAGCTGTTGATTTTCATCGAATTACGGAAGTATGTGCAAGATTTACGTTGAAGAAAAAAAAGATGAGAATGCAGAATTTGGATTTCTGATGCTTTCCTGACACACACACACAAGCATTAAGCAACCCGAAAATATAGAATTTATTTCTTTTGTTTTTGTTTGTTTGTTATTTTAGTTTCTGTGCAAGAATTCTTAATTATGTGATTGGATGAAATGTTTCTTATCGATTTAGAAAAGCTTATTCCTCTTTTTGTAAGAACAATATCAGTCCTTTAACAAAGAATATTCATTGAGTAGACCTATAGTTCAAAAATATGAAACAACCTAAAAGCAAATAATTAGTTATTCTCTTTGATAATGCCTGAAATCCGTAATATCCTTTTGAAGACTACTGCTAAGATTCTATATTTTATTGAAAATAGTACAGCATAAATAGTGCCCTTTAAAATAAATAAGGTAGTTTGTAAATGCATTTAAATGTTAATAGAGAATGGAGTTGAATGATATGTTTGTATCGTTTACGTTTCAGATACTAATGGTAGGGGTTGAAATGCATAAAAGATTTCCTCCATGAAAATAGATTGAAATGGAAGCTAACAACTTATATATTTTATAGGAATATGATTGATTCTAAAAACAAAATTGAAACTTCGGAAATAATTCTGTCTGTGATCTCTGAATTGTTGGGAATGAAGAAGAAAATACTCAGCCATTTTCACTTGGAATTGGACACCTATAGTTGGCACAACATTCGAGGATTATCATTGATCGTAGACTCATAGTGTTTACATAAGTTCTTAAATAATCCTGCGACATTTTCTACAATTTCCAAACTGCTTCCAATTATTGATGATTATTAAATTATAGAGAAACCTGTCAGGAAAGAAATTGAAATTAAGTTTTTTGTTGGTTTTTTTTTTTTTTTACCCTAGGCCTCTTTTAACACTGCGTCTATTAGGCCCTCTATTAGGCCCTACATACTGACGTTTTTGAGATAGTTTTAGGTAGTCGCCTATCACACAGATTGCTCACCTTTTAAATACCATTACTATTGGCATTAATTCACGTCTCGTTGTATCACTATAAGTGTAAACTAAAAAAAAAAAAATCATTTCAAGCATTTTAAGAAAGACAACTACATTTGAAACAATTTTTAGGAGGCCTCTACGATAGTAGGCCTAATAGATCCTACTTAAATAGTCCAGAGAAAGTGAATTCCAACTTCGTTCGCAACTTATTATCCCATCCTTCATTCCTACAAATAAATTTGATTTCTAGAAGTTTGTTTGTTTGTTTGTTTTGCTTCAGGTATGTACCGTATTGTCCGAGGCGTATAAGACGACTCGGCGTATAAGACGACCCCCAATTTTTCCAATTAAAATATAGAGTTTGGGATATACTCGCCGTATAAGACTACCCCTCTTCCAACGCACACAAAATAAAAATTAAAAAAACATCAGATTTGATTTCAATATGGTAATTTTTATTCAAATGCTTATGATATGCAGATACTTAGCAGGAAAACTGTCACTTATAAACATAACGCTGTTTGTCATCAAACATGTAAACATAAAACAGTGCAAGTGGATTAAACTTTTCCTTTAAAAGCGATGTACCTTACCGGCGATTGGCTGGTTGTTGTATACAACGCCTGCTTGGATTGGTCAGCTCTCTCTGTCTCCAAGTAACTGTAGCTTTGTTTATTCTAGTGCATTATTTTAATGCTACATTTTTTTAGAATTTCACTAAAATCATAGTATTTCTTAACTGTAGCCATGTTTATTCTGTCCCCGCTCTGTTTCTTTTCTCCATATCCCGGGCGTCCCGGACGCCTGCAGCTTGCTATTCACTTACACCTTCCCGGTGAGGCGCCCCCTCACCTCGTCATCGGGACCGCGTTAAGTCACTTCTTTCCACGAATTCTGGTAGATTTTCTTCTACCGTACTTGTACAGCGCCGTCCTTGCTGCTTTCATACGGTTGCCGCATACGGCGGGGATGCGGCCGCGGCCGTTTTTGAGCTCCCCCCACCATATGCGGCGACCGCAGATTCTCCAGTCCGGCTCGGAAGTTTCAGCACCCGGCGTATAAGACGACCCCCGACTTTTGAGAAGATTTTCCTGGCTTAAAAAGTCGTCTTATACGCCGGACAATACGGTATTTGTATTTCTGTCACTCATTTGTCTAATGATTGTCATAAGTTCAATTTCCACGATAGTAAAACCGAAAATTATCTCATGGACCATCTGAAGAAGATTGGAAAGTATCCAATTTCCTACTTTTGTGTATATTGTGTTCTAGCAAAATGCGGTATTTTCACCCGATGATAATTTTTGATGTCCTTCATCCCTTTTACTTCCACATGTCTGCGCAATACTCAATTGCAAGACCTGCCTCATTCTTTATCTCATTCATTGTCGCTCGGTTATTTATATATTTATTTATTTATTTATTTATTAAGCAATAATTGTCTTGGCGATTAAAATAAGTTTCAGGGAATTTCTTTACTTTTCTTAGCTTTCATCCTTCTTTAGTTTAACATAATGACAAAATAGGTTCTACTATTAGAATGATGTGGCTAAACTTCGTATCTCCTCCATTTAGATTCTTGTGAAACAGCATATCGGATCTTAGTTTTAATATTAAGCTTACTTCCTATGCATTAAGTACATTGCTTTCTAGTAAAGACTTTGAATCAGATACAACTTTCTTTCGTCGTTAATAATCTCAAGACGCTTCAATAAACAGTGATGCCACTGTCCTTTAATGAAAAGTACTAATTGAAAGAAATAAGTGAAAAAGGGTAAAAAAGAACACATTCTGTGCGAAATTACCATTCAAGCACTGTAACATTGTAAAGCAAGCACATATTGGAATGGGAAGGCTGTATAGGAATTTGCAGATATTTATTGCTGTATCTTTATAGAGTTACTTGTTTCAGTTCTCTTTTACATAACAAGACTTATTTCTAATTCAAATTTTCCATTTCTTTTTTTTTAAATGAAAACTTGTCATTTTCCTCTCTCTATTCAATTATCGCTTTGGTTATTGTTATTAATGTTAAATTACAATTTAGAAGTAAACAATGACTGTATGGAATTTTTTTTTTTAATTTTTGAAAGCGTAGAAAATGGATCTCGTGAAAATAAATTTGAAAAAAATAAAATAAAAATAAACAGTTCAAGATACACATTTTGACGAGATCGCGGATTGAAAAGTTTTTCCATTTAAGTTGTAATAAAAAATAATTTATCGATGTTTTATATTTTACTTTATTTTTTTTTAAAAGACGGAACAAAATATAATTTATTATTCCAACATTAGAGACCGTATTTAAATATAATAATGTTAAGTGTTTGTGGGTTGTCCTTAAATTTCATTTAATTTTTTGGGAAACCTTGACATAATTTGACAAACTTGACAACAATACGAATTTGAATGCTTTTCAACCCAACCAGAAATAATTTAGTTGAAATATCAATTTTTTTTAAGATTGATAAATTATTAAATTCTATAAAATAATGTCAATTTACAATTAAATTTTAATTTTTGTTTTGTAAATTAAAAAAAAAAAGAAAAAGAAGATTTTTAATTTTCCTATAGAATAAGTCTTCTATCTATAAGTCAGCAATCTTTTAATTGATAATTATGGTTAACCTAACTATACAGACCCAGTAATGTACAAAAGCAATCCTGTACACTAATAGCACTTTTTAAAGCTAACATATCTACATAAAATATGATACGTTATGAAAGTACTCGTTTTGTATTTAATTTTAAAAGATCTTTCAGTGTCACGGATATTCAAATAGTGGGTGTATTTAAGTAGCGTTTATCGTGAATTTTCGATAGGCTGGCATGTCCTTCCTCTTGCCTGACTCCAACGCAGGTGTGTCGCGAGAGCAGCTGACTCTGCAGTACTTTCCCTTCCCTACCACCGGGCTTCCTGCTACCGGTTCTTCCCACCCCCACTTTTAAAAAACCCCTGTACATATACAGCTGCACTGTCTTAATCATCCTACATTTTTATCGTTTGTCACTGATAGTAATTAAACAACAACAAACAACTCTTCCCTACAAGCAAAAACAAATCAATGAGATTAACCGATAACAAATACACAGATTAGTAGTAGAGGGAGAGGAAGGATAAAAAAAAAAGTTCTACGAATTGCACATTTTTACATTTCTTATTCTCATCTCTTAATTACATTCCTGCGAAATATTGAATAAAATACTTTCGGTGAAATATTTGAAATTTTGACGAACTTAAATTTGTTAAGAAAAGCTTATTTATTCTAAGACTGTTTTTGGAACAAATGTGCGAAAATTAGATAGGATTTTCCTATTTTTCGCTGATATAATTCGAGCACTTAAAGCGTCAATCAAAAAATGTGTTATTAATTCAATAAGTTTTTCATTGACGAAAATTAAATTACTAAATAATTAAGAAAAAAACTATTGCATTAGTGTAAAGGCAGTCAGTTTAGAATAACTTATAATTTAGATCCATTCTTGCTTTTATAAAAGTTAAGTGGATTAACAATAATAATAAAAAAAATAACAAACTTATTGCCATTCCGTCTTTATTTAGATCCACATCTTACGGATCTACTGTAAATCGTGAGACAGTAATATTGTTGGAAATTGGTAATTGTTCCAATTATTTATTGGGCTTTATTATGTTGACATTTGTTAGTGGAACTGTTCTATGCGTTGGTCAGTATATAAATGACTTTCCCCTGTTCGATTGGAGACGAGGTACAATAAAGAGGGGGTAAATTCATTTACCATCTGTGGGAGTCTCTTTGGAGATATAAATCCAGTGGAAAACTGAAATCTGACTCGACAATAATGAAAGAGGCGCCGTTATCACACGGGCCGTTATACTCATTTGCATGACAAACTGCTTCTCCTACCCACCCACCCCCGATCCCTACCCTAGTATGGGAAGGGGGTGAGCAACATCTGTTATGCTAGGGTTAACCCTATCCTACTTTATTTACTAGAAACAGATAAATTCGGGGTGACTGGATTAGTTGTCAGTGGATTTTTTTTGTAAGGAAATTTTATCGAAATACAAATCAAGAGCTGTAAAGCATATTTATTGTATTTTAGTTTAATAATGTTATAATTCTAAATTCGAACTTTTTGGAATTAGGCAGATTTGTAATTAATAAGAAAAAAAAAACTGTATTAGAAGACTTTTTATTAAATCGCACATATTTGTAACGTTTTTATACTATTAACATTAAATTCAAGAAGTATATATTTGATTGTAACGAAATCACGATCTCAAAAGCCATCGCCGAGTAATCAGGCAAGAAAAACATAAAGGACAATTTGCGCAGCGCGAGTTTCTGGCTCTCCGTACGTCGACCATCTGATCAAATTGTTTCAATTTAACAAAGAACTAATCCCAGTTAAGAAAGCGTCTTTATCAAAAAAATGCTGACTTACGAAAGATATTGTGATATTTCGAAATATTTTCCAAAAGTATTCATGTCATTAATAATTATCGGTTAATTATTAACTCTTTATCTGATACGAATGAATTTAGCTTACGTGAACCTTAAACAGAAACAATATTTAGAAATCCGATGTAAATTGAAAAAGCCATATATTCAACTTACGTTTTTGCTAAAAGGAAAAAAAATACGAACAAAATATACTACACAATACTATACAAAATATATACTATACTACACAAAATATTCGATCTTGTTTTCTTGACATTGATCATATTAAGCAGTATATAGTGTGACTGAAAAGTCTGGAAACATGAAAGGGAAATTGTTTTTGTATCCGGATATGACTGAATATTTCCAGACAGTGGTTAGATCGGTAAGGCATTGTTCAGTGACCGACCAGATTCGCAGATGTGCCCCCCCCCCCCTTCTTCTTTTTCTTCTCTTTCCACCCGCTGGATTTTTACATGTGGGACTAAATTTATTTATTTATTTGTTGAACCACGGCCAGCTCTTTGTAATAAAAACATATAATAAATTATGAACCAGGATCATTGGAAGAAGAGAATTGTTGACGCCTGTTACATTTTTCGTTCCTGGTACTACACAATGTATATGTTGCTTACAGCAGAATGCGAAAGACGCTTGGCCAGTGTTCCAGGATATCCTGTAATGTAACATTCCCCTAGACTTGACTTTTGACTCGCACTTTAAACAGCTACTTTCAAATCATCGGATATTGTTTGAAGGAATACAAAAGAAAGAAACTTGCTTTGTAATGTTACAGAATAGTAAAAAAAAAAAAAAAGGATATTTAGAAAGAAAAAAATATATAAAAAAGAAAACAACAAATTCTTTTCTAATAACTCTAAAAGTAGGCTATATATTACTATGTAGCGAACTCTATATAAAATACTTTTTTTTTGACGAAGATTTCATTAGTTTTTATAAATTTGTCATTAATAAATTATCCATAGTTTTCTGCAGAAATTAAGATTATTTTTATGCGCAGACACTTTTATTCATGGCTTGGAAACAGGAAGTATTGTTATGAGTATCGGTATTTTCATTAATCGGTCTACATTATCCAGAATAAATAAAAAAGTTTGGATGAACATGGGACTGTAAATAAATCATCATCAAAGAGAGAATTCGGGTCAGTGAGCCTTAATCAACTAAAGCCGTCAAGCAACCGATTAACAAACTCATTTTAGGATCTGGTGAATGCTTACATAGATTTCAGCGAAAAAAAAAGCCCTCTTAATAAAGTTGAACTCTGTGCATAGAGGACTGAAGGACCTTTGGTACGCATATATGGTCCCGTCGCCTTCGTATATCAGTTTCCAATAAGCATGTGTAGCCTTTCCCAAAGCTTAATGTAAAGACCACGCTGATCAATGAGATGCCAGCGTTGAATGAAAGTCTATTTACACACAAAGAGTTATGGCTTTGCAGGTGGCCCGTTTTCAGTGCAGGTTTGCTGCTGTTAAAAAAAGAAATGTGGAAAAGAAAAGAAAAAAAATCAAATACTCTTCAACAATACATTGGAACCAATGTCAGATTTATTTATTGTTCTTGAATCTGTTGTTCCACGCAAATTCCAGCACTCCCATTTGGAAAGTTGATTTTTCTTTCAGGAAATAAGGCTTTAGTTTTGTTATTTAGAACGTAGAGATTACAGAAAAAAAAGGTTTTGAAGAATTGGAACGAAATCAATCTAATTCAGAAATATTTGTTATTCTCTTTTTTATCCAATATTTTTGGAATGCAATTTTTCATTTAGTTATTGTAATTATATAAATTGACAAACATTTTTTTTAACATATAATTGACTTTTATTAATTTTTTATTAGTAAATAAAGGCTTTCAGAGATATATTGAAAAACAGTCTAAAATACCGAATATTTTATAAATAGAATTTATTCAAATCTTAATTGATTTTTTTAAAGAAGGTTATTCACAAAATTTAACATCAAAATTTTCGAAAAAAAATATTATTGAAAGACAATTGGGGCATTGAATAGTAAATAAATTTTGATTTCCAGTTTGTAATTATGAAAATATATGCTGTATATTCTTTTTTTGTGATCACAAATGATAAAAGATTGTGGATAACAAAGATTGAATTAGCTTTTTAAAATAATCCCTTACGAGTATTTCGCTGATTTGCTAAACTGATTATGTTTTAATTGGAAATAAACTGGAATTACAGAAATCATTAATGTCAGGATGATTTACATTCTAACAGAGACAAATGTCAATCGAATTGGATGTTACATTTTCCACAAATGGTGTTGAATTGATGTGAAAATAAATGACCCTACAACAATAAATTTTATGTAAAGAAATATCGGACTGTTAGGAGTTTTGTTTTTGTTATGGTTTTTTGGAGTATTTGTTTGAGAATGAAACTGATAATTTTATCAATAAATGTCTCAAGTCAATGAAAGACTCGTAAATCAGAGGTTCCCAATCTGCGATACAGGGGTCTCTAGGCGATTTCAAGGAGTGGAAGCGGAATATTTTGTTAGCATTCTCCCGTTTCACTCTTAGGTCTATAACAACATTGCCATCATTACGAACATGGCATCATACTATTAATAGGCAAAAAACGGATGTACTGTTCGTTTTCGAAAGCCAGACCCGCCACTCGCGGAAGATTTTACTTCGCAGAGGGGTGATACGCTGAGATGGGCACTTTCCTAAGACCCGGTTTTTTTTTTTTTTAGTAGCACTCACGTGTATTTTCGGATGCTTACTGATTAGAATCTTTCTATCACTTCTTTGCTTTCTATTTCGTTTGAATTCGATTGAAAATTTCTGTATTTATTCTTCACATGGATAGTTCAAGTGGAAACAAAGCTTTCAGGAGTGGCACTAAGAAGATTTTACTAAGAAGAATATTGTTGAATTTTGTGATCAAGAAGCAGAAAAACAATTATTTTCCATAATTCTTTCCCGAAAACCACAAATAGAACGCAGTTACTAGTAAACTAACACTGATAAAAGTAAACATCCCCTCTTTATTTCTCCTCATCCCTATTTTGATGAAATAGAAGGAGACCTGACGCATGCGCAAAGGCGCTGAAGGTTCTCGTAAACAAAAACAAACAGTACGGATGTATGTTTGTTTGTCATCAAAGTGGAGAGAGCGGAGAGAGTCGGAGAGAGAATATTTTAAAGTGTATTTTTAATTTTGTTAGTGTATTTTTTAAAAAAAGAATACTTAAGTATAACAAATTAGTATAAACTTTTGCATCTATTCATTTAGTGAATAATAAAACAAAATGAACTAGAAATAATTCCTACGCCTTTGTAGGGCATTCTCTCATAGGCTCAATTTGGAGGAGCCTATTATTTTAGGGCAGGAGGTTAACTTATTTCGCCGAAAGTGTCAGGAAAGCATGTTGATATTAAAAAATCAAGAATCGTATAACGGTGGTCTTTCGATCAGCGCTGTGACGCTATATAAAATTTCACGGTATTTCAAAAATATGGTATTTGTTTTACTTCCGTAATATTTCACGGGTTGCAACTAGTATTTCTTTCTTTTTCCTAATCTACATCTGTAGATTGTATAAATGTAAATATTATTCTCGGGTTTCTCTATTCACGCAATGATGTGCTTTAGTGAATATGTAGATAAAACAATATTTTGACCAGGATACAGCATATTATTTCGGGGAGTCAATTTAGGGAACTAACCAGCAACAACAAAAAACAAAATGTCGTTTTCAAAATTTTGGTGGGCACGGGGCAGCATCCCTGCAATTTGTTTTCAAAAATTAAAAAAAATAAAGAAAATGGACTAATCTATACAATTTAAGAAGGGGATGAGCTGCTGGACCTCTCGTTTCCCCTAGTACCCCCAGGTTTTGATTTTTAGAGCAGATTTTGTCATATTGAGGATATTTTTTCGGAGAGACTAAGTCAGTCATTTTTTTGGAATTATTTTTTTAGTTTAAATCTGTTCATGTTCAAACGTTTTAGGCCACAAAAATCCTGGTTCTAGCCTTACGTCCACGGTTTGGATAAAAAAAAGTAAAAGTAAAGCTTTTATATAAATAAAAATGAAGCTTCTCGAACAAAATTGAACTGCTATTGAACAGGACTGTTGTTTTGTTTTTTTCCTTTATAGCACAGTGGAATTTTTATCCAGTTTTCATTAATAGGTATTAAATATTTCCTTTGATTGGATATTAACTTATTAAATCTTTGATTGGTAGATTGGTGGATGGATCGTTTCCATGGTTACCGCGTGCTTTGCATTGTAAATAAAATTCATGAAGCGAAAATTCTCGAATTCCGCTGTAACCAAGTAACACTGATAAATTTATATGTTAACCCGTTGCCTGGTTCGCTCGTAATGGAAATAAATAACAAAATCTTGTTAATAAACCATTTTGATTTTGATTGGACAGTTTCTTCGCCAATAGGTATCTACATTAAACTGCTCTTAAATTATTATAAGAAATTAATTTTGCAGAGAGATATGATTCAATTTATAGTTAAGCGCTCGTTTGGTAAATCAATTGAAATCTTTAATACCATTAAAGTATTCTTAAAGAGACTGAAACAATTTGAACGAATTAAAGGCTTCAAATAACAAATTACTACAATATTATTGAGATTACAGAGCCCTTATTTCATTATCCATTTATCTTCTATAGTTTAAGTAGATCAATTCTGAGATTTTTTTCTTAACTCCTACGTAGTAGCATTTTCAGGTGGTCCAGAAGCCTTTGTTGTGTCTTGCTTACTTTTTTCCTCCCCATTTTTATTCAAAGTAACCCATAATAATTGTTTCCCCTTTCGCTTTTGGCGGTGGATTATTTGGAAAACCACGGCCGTAAAACTGTTTAATGTGTGTAATATGCTCGGAGTAATTAATTCGGAACTGGCAATCGGAAGGGGAGGCAAGGGGCGATTAGCCACCGATATTGAGTTGTAGGTGGAATTAAGGAGGAGGTCCTGGGGCAGGTAATTGTATGTCGAAATGTCTAGTTTGACGGTAAAAAAAAAATCCTAATGGGTCGACCGTTTTGGCACTTGTCCATATGAAACTCTGCGCAAAGAAGAAGGAACTAGCATAAAATTGAGCAAGTAGAGGGGGGGGGGGGGCTTAAACCCTTCTCTTTTTTTTTCATTTACTTTTTTTTTAACCTGTCAGTACCTATTACATAGAGATACAAAATACTTCAGTCTGTTAAGTATCTGTCAATTGGACAGATCAGATTTACTTAAATAATATAGAATACACAGTGGGCCACAGTAACCTTTCGAAGTACTATACATTATTTAAAAAAAAATAAGTACAAAATTTCATAACAATTATTATTGATGAGGCCTGAAAGTGTCGAAACAGCGGTATCGTAAAAATCCTAATAATCATAAAACAAACAAAAAGAAAAAAATAAATAAATAGGCAAATTGAGATTTCACCAAGTAAGCATTATCTCTTTAAAAAAAAAATATCTTCATAGTCCATTTAAAATAACTTTACATTCCATCTCCCATTTCTGTGAACTAGTTGTTATCGTCTTCGGTAAACTTGTTACGATGACCTAACAGGAAGAAAGCATGTGTTATAAATGTCTTAGCTAGTCTGTAGGTGGTATATGTTAAAGTGATTAACAACTGTGAGTTTTGTTAGATCAACCCAATAATAAACAGTAATGTATAAGATTTTGCTTTAAGGTTATCTCATAAGAAAACTCCTATCTCTCGCATTGCTAGTCATCTAACAGTAATCTCAGGATATTTTAATCAAACATTACTTTTTAATATTTTTGTAATTATTTGGGATGAACATAGATTTCACACCAAAATTTTACATTGAAGGGTTTGACGACTTTATATAAGAGGGGGGAAGGGAAGTTAGATTGGAATTAGATCCTAAAGTCATGCCCCGTTTCACTTAGCTTTGCTTCGCTTTACAACACGCAGTGTTCATTTTAGCTACAAAAGTTTTGTTTTATGTCATTATATACTTATATGACTGTTGTATTGCAGTACATGAATCGATAAGAGAAAAAAAAAAAAAAAATCAGTGCTTCGCAATCCAACGATTTTCGCTTTACGACAATGGTCTGGAATCTCGTTTGTCGTAAAACTGGGGTATGGCTGTGTATCGGTTTGAATTTGAAATTTTTTTTTAAAAAAAGGCTTCCTTATTAAATTTATTAATTTCCTAAATAAATTACTAAAAGATAGGAATTTCTTTTATTATTATTATTATTATTATTATTATTATTATTATTATTATTATGTCTGCTTTTTCTTCCTTTCTTTATTTTTATCTGTGTAATTCTGTAATAATAAAAAAGAAATCCTCGTTACATTGATTTTTTTTTCCGGTTAAAACTTAATGAAAATTGGAGAACAGTGTGGATTAATTAGCATTCATCTTAAACATTTCTAATTATTTAAATCCTCGAAACTGTCAGGAGATTAAAGAAAACAGGAAAATAACGAAGTAAGAAGAACCCGTGCGGAACACAGCGTGACAGATGTTGCCGGATTCGATGGGCCTTAATCTGCAGTAATGAACTGTTTCCCCATCCACCCACACCGTGGCCAGATTTAAATTATTGATGAGACTTAATTAAAATCAATGATAATTAAAGATGCTACTACGGTCCTATTGAAAAAATTATGATCTTTCTACACGGTTTAAAACTTTTAGGAGTGGGTGTTCGCAGTCGCAGTTTTAAGTATAAATATTATATAGTATTAAAGAGAGTGTTATTAATTCCGTGTATGAGGAATGGAAATGCTGCAGATACGACATACACATTCGTATAATACAGGATTACTAAAAAAATAATAATCATCTAAATTTGAAACTTCTCTCAATGCCAGAGCTGTGCTGGATGGTTTTTTCGCACCGGAAAAAAGTGATCAAAACAGCCACAAGGTCCGACAAAGAAAAAAAAAAAAATGGATCTCATTTTCTAGCAAAAAAGAAATGTTCAACGATGATTTATGATTTAAATATGCGTAGTTGAACTTGAGTGAAGTTTAATGTAGTTAGTTAAATTAATTTTAATAATCCGAATGTATATGTTTGTTTTTTTTGGGCCGAGAGGTGGATAGGCCGTCGATACTTCTATAAAATCACCTGAGCCTATATCTTCCAATCTCGTCAAGAAGAGATAGACGATGCTTCAACCTTTAACTTATAACACAAAATCGTTTAGAAAAATAGATTCTTACTATTTACTCTTATTAAGGTATAACTTATGTTTAGTCACGTGGTCTGTTTTCGAAAGCAAAGACACAAATTGAAAGATCACCAAAAACTAGAGAAATTTGATGCACTACAAATATATCAAGTTTTTATTTATTTATTTATTTATTTATTTAACTCAAACATTATAAACTAGAGATGCCATGAATATTCGGCTACGAGATGCCACAATTAGTGATTTGGCCGAATATTCGGTATTCGTGGCATCTCTTTTCTAAACAATCTTGTTAATTAAAGCGGATTAACTAAAATGACTCTCTTACACTAAACCAAACTTTTCTGACACTCCACATATCAAAATTCTAGAAAAAAATGTCACTCTTCCTTCTCAAATCAAATAGAATAATAATAAAAACATGATAGGCTCACATTAAATCAAACAAACAAACAAATAAATAAATAAATAAATCATTTTGGTGTCCCCCTCCTCTTAATTCCGATTTGAATTGTAGTCAATAAATTTAAATTGCATTTACTCCCACTCATTCTTTAGCAAAACAAAAGTCTCTTTTTCTTAACGTATAATTCTAATTAAGAATGAAGACGTGTTACTTTCGCCTGCTTTTATCTTTGTTGGAAGACCTTCAGAGTTGCGGATGTAGATTCTGATTAGTTGAGTGTAAAGTCAGTTGTACACAATTAGTGCTTGGAAATGAAGATAATGCCATCGTAAAAACGAAGAAAAAAAGAGAAAGAAGAAAGAGGACGGGTTAATTAATTTGATCTACGTTCCTCACTCCGACAAACTGAATGAGATCTGAAGTAGGGATGGGATTATGGAAGAAAGGAATGACTTGAGATTTCCCGCAGTTAAAATTGTAGTTATTAATGAATAAGAATTGTAATAGTAGAGTTAAAAATTATATATATAGTAAAAATTCCTCAAATGTACAATTAATGTTCTCTTTAAATAGATAAAATTTAAATTAAATACAATTTTTAAAAAAAAATCTTCTTGGAGCGACATAATCGTTGTTTTCTTTTAATGAAGCAGATATTTTACAAAATCTGTTAAATTGAATAGATCTAATTAAAAGTAGGACATATAATATGAAATTATATATAACTGTTAAGATGAATATACAAGCTGGCCCAAATTTATAAATACAATTGGCCGTAATTGTATATTCAGTGTACATCGTGTACGTAGTATAAATATGGACTACCCTGAATATATTCTTCTCTTAATTTGGATTTTCGCTTCAACAATTATACCGTATATAATTCATGTTAGCTTAGTTTTCTAGAGAAATGAAGTTTATCAAATTAATCAATCTGTACGTGTGTTTGTTTGTGTTTTCTTTAATAATTTTTGAACTACTGTAAGGATCTGCTTGAAACTAAGTATGCAAATTTAGATATTTGAAATGTTTTCCAAGTGGTTCCTTGTCGAGAAATTAGACAGCAAGAGAAGGAGATAAAAAAAAAATTCCTATAAAAAATAATTGGAATTTAACTATGAATGTTAATTCGTTTAGTTAATCCATTAACGTGATTTAAAATTAATCGACTTGACAAAATTTAGCAAAAAACACGGACTTAATTAAAAAAAATTCCAGAAAATGGAAAGTTTATATTGTTTGTTTAATTGTTTATGATTGGATATTTTGATTTATTTCATTATTATGAAGGAAATTAGCTAGTAAAAAAAAAACTAAAGGTTGGGAGCCACTGTCTTAGGAAATAGTTGAAGATTTGACTGATTGGAAATGGATATCTCGAGCCAAAAATTACTTGAAAAACACTGTTATAAATAGAAATCTTTGACCTCTTTTTTTAAAACTCTTATGCCCCAAGATTAAATTGTTAGGCAGCTACAAACCCTTTGTGCTTAATCTCTCTGATTCACGTGATTCTTTAATTAAGGTCCTCTCAACTCCTAAACACCCACAAATGATAGACTAATTTGAAACTGATAACACGTTTGGAAATAAACTGAAAAGTTGTTCATCTTACTGCAATTTAGAACAACTTCCGATAAATCTCCGAGCAAGAGAAAGATTCCTCCCTGTAATTACGAAAAATCTTACAATTTAGGCGTAATTGGAATGAATGGCTTTTTTGCGAGAGCGGTTGTGGATGGATTAGCAGGTGACTGCGTTTCGTCTGCGTTTTGGATTACTTCTGTGCTATCCATAATTGAAAACAGACAGACGACGGCCAATGCCTGCCTGGACCTCGTGCCTCTGGACTGTGGCACCTGCGGACCAGGAAACCACCGCTAACGTTTATTTTTTCTAAGCGAGTCACCTGCTTTTCTTCAGCCTTCCGCCGCCCCCGATGTCCGGTAGAGGAAGAAAAAGAGGCACCTGCACAAAACTCGCTTCAAAAACTTTGCTTCAGAAGTAGTTGAAAAAGATATTCAGTCTTTTCATTTCTTTTCTTTTTTTTTTTTTTTTTGAGTAAGCTATATGGTAGCTAATTATCTTAGCCTGCTTAAAGTTTGACCGAATGTTTCTTACGTCAGATAGAAATATTTAGAATAATAAAAAAAAAAAAAATGTAATTTTTAAGTCGAAAACCTGTTTGTCCGTAGGCCTACTTTTGTAATCACGATATATTGTTATCGTAAAGTACTGGAAAGTACTGGTGGTTTTCACCGCCCCAGATCTTTTAAAGTACTGCTCATAAAAATCTGAAACTTTTTATATAAAATCGTCAAACATATAAGAGTTATACTTTCATGTTATTATTTATTCATTATTATTGAAATTCATTTTATTTGCGTTCAAACACCCCCAATATATCGAAATTATTATCCAAGAAAATGATTCGACTGTCTCCCAAAAAAGTCATGTGTCAGAATGCATTTTCAAAAAAATACAGTTTTATTTTTAAATTAAAGGAATTAATGACAAAAGTGTTTAGATTAAATTTTCCTAATTAGATTTCTGTATAATTTGAATATTGGATCCAGACTTTTAGAGTTTAAACAACATCACAACAGTTATTTAAATATACGATATATTGGCGGTGTTTGAAAGCAAATAAAATGAATTTCAACAATAATGAATAAATAATAACATGAAAATTTAACTTTTATATGTTTGACGATTTTATATAAAAAGTTTCAGATTTTTATGAGCAGTAGTTTAAAAGATATGGGGTGGTGAAAGCCACCAGTACTTTCCAGTACTTTATAAATCACCCGGTATATCAGAACCTAGATAATCTAGAATGCTAAAATTTTATAGATAAGTATAGTTTCTAGCAAGGAAGATCCTGTTTAGTATATATCATACCAATATAGATGGAGTTAAGGGCAATAATGTGTCAGAATACATTGTCTATAAAACTCAATATAATCGCTGTAGTTCAAAAACTATATACCTAACTAAGCTGAAATTTAGATGTAATACAAGGAAGACGCTTACCTTGATTTTGAAATATATTCCACCAATAGATAAAGAGCTTCTGATCAAAAACCGTCAATTCAGTATCGGATCAAGCTAATTCAAAATCCTTCAAATTGAAATTTTCGTAAAGTGTGTAAGTGCTTAAATGAGAAACAGACATTTACAATAGACTGATTTTTCGAGTCTAACTTTCCTTAGGAACCAAATTTTCCTTTAAAAGTTAGTTGCAAAATCCATTAAAGAAAAAGGGGTTTGTGCCTTCTTTTTTGCTATTTTCATTGCAAAATCCATATAAACGAAAGAAATATCATTGTATTTCATTTACCCTGTTTAAAATCTCAATAAAATACAAAAGCAAAAATCAAGGCTAAAATAATAAAAAAAAATCATAATAAATTCTTAAGAGCCTATAGGTCATCTAAAGATATAAAAATTTCAGACCGGCTGCTAATGAAATGTTTTTCCATTGCGTTATGAATAGAGACGTGTCTCTGACATCTATCCAGTGTCTATCGTATACTTTATTCATTTTCCTTAAAACGAGAAATATATAGTAATAAACCTCGGGAATGATGTAATTGTCAGACTAATTTGTGCTCATTGGATTCCTTTAGACGTATGTGTTTTTAAATTAGCAGTTTAAAGAAAGTTTCATTTTCTTTTGCAGAATATTACTTTGTTTTACAAATAAGATAAAATAGCTCAGTGAATAAAACGCGTACAATTGAGACAGAAAGATCTGTGATTGGGACAGATCTGATATTTATGGCCATTACTGAGTTGATGGAGATATTCTTTTTTTGTGTGTGTGTATAAAATTTGATATTTTATTTAAATGGGTTTGTTTTTCATGAGAATGTGTTGACCGTTGTCTCTGTTATCTGATTAACATCTCATGCCTGCAGAAGAAGAAGAAGAAGATGGAGGGATGGTGATGGCACGTGCTACACGGAACAGGGGTTGTCGAGGAAGAGGAAAAAGTCAGATGGCGAGGCGTGCGCGGTCGACTTGCTGACAGTAGGTTAAGGGTTAAATGCTAAGTTGCTCTGGGAGTCCAGGGCAATTAAGACGCCTCACCACCCTCGACAGGAAAGAAGCACTTCATCTGCTCGCCTCCCGACGACCACTCGATTGAAGCAAGCGTCCATCTACTAAGAGGAGCTAATAACAAAGGGGGTGGGCATAGGAAAAGTGAATTTCAACAATTCACGAACCTTAATTTAGAGAAGTGACTGGGGAAATATCAAAAAGGATCATTAATTTACAAATTAAGTACAAATTTTACTCCAAGCTAAAATAAAAAAAATGGATAATTGCCTAATTACGATTGTTATTTTGATGTTGTGTGTATGTGTGTTTTAAATATTTTCTTAGAATATTTCCTATTTGTATGTGTCTGATTCGATGATTTGATTATTAGGAGAAAACAATTCATTTTTAAGCATTTTAACTTAGCATGTTACTCGATCTGTTTGCATTTGGTGGTATTATATTCTTTTTGCATCTTAAAATACTATTCTACTGACGATATTTCGAATTATTTCAGTTTATTTTGAAATACAAACCATCCAAGACAATGCGTTATTAAATATATAAATATAATAAAACATACAATCGTACAAAAAAATATCATGGTAAAGTATTTTATTTTGAAAAGAATACCAATGACTCATTGATGATCATTAGATTAAAATAAATGAACGGGATTATCCATTAATAAATTGATTAAAATTCATAATTGCTTATATAATATTGCTTGTAATATTGCTAATATTGTTAATTTTGCTTGTATAATATTGTACAATTACTTATATAAATATGTACATACAAAATAACTGTAAGTACATTATCTTAGTTTTAGTTGATATTGGTTTACATTTTTATTTGTAATCGTAGTAACAATAATATTAGTATTAGTTTTACTTAAATAATATTCACTTTTTTTCAAACAATGCTTCTTTTTTACTGGTTTTTGTAAAGTCAAATACAGAAACAAGATGTAAATGTAATTGATCATATTACTATTGAAATAATTAATTATATTATTTAAATTTTAGTTTTATTCCTATTTCGAGCATTTTGTTTTTCTTTCTGATTCATTTGAAATTCTGTAGCATATTTTTAGCTGATCGTAAAGGAATTAATATTTGGGCTCCGCTCAAGGGTAGGTGGGAATTGTTTATGTAAAGCATAATTTTCACACTTTACGGCACATTTTTAATGAAAGCCTGATCTCACTGGGGCAGAAAAAATTTAATTGGAATTGGAAGTGGATTGTGGTGCCTAACAGATAGGATAAAATAAACAGTTTTAAAATAAAAAGCAGCTTCTTTAAAAACACTTTAAACGTGTTTGATATCTATAAGAAAAAATGTAGGCCTAATTATGTCTGAAAAAAAAAATCAAATATTTTCTATAAAATATTTGCATTAAGACTGCATAAAAAATAAGTAAAAAAAAAATGAAAACAAATACTGTATAGAAAATGTATGTGAGTAATAATGTATGATAACATGGGAAATGGATACATCGAGAACTGTTTCTATTAAGTCGAAATAAATAAAAAAGACATTTTTAAGAATTAAGCTTGCGATAAAAGCTTAATCATCCGTACTAAATTATATTATTATTTCTATCCGTACTTTGCTATTTTTCTTTTCGTGAAGATTTGCAGGAATTCACAATTCTATATGATGTACTAAATAAAATTATCCCAAATAACAGAAAAGAGATATTGAATATTATCCTTTGAATTTATAGCGTGCTGAATTTTTTGTGCATATTTTTAAAATCAACGTATTTTTTATTTTATTTATTTATTTTTTTATTTTTTACATCTATACTTTACTATTGAATATTTTCTGCCAATCAAAGAACAAAAAAATTTAGAACAGGGAAAAGCTAGGAGACGAAAGAATATGTGAACTCTTCTGCAAAAAAAAAAAAGAAAAAAAAATTTCTTTAGTTTCTTTTGGTTGGTCGTTTGGATTTGGTTGTTTTATTTTTAATTAAGTGGTTAAAATGACTCTCTCCCTTTTTTTTTGGTTGGAGGGCAGGGAATTTATTATACTTTTAACAAAAGTGGCAAAGGGCTCGCCAGTCAAAAAATTTGGAACTACTGTTCTAGAAATTGTATAGTTATAAAATAATTAACTGTTATATTTTAATGTAATAAGTTTTTTTGTGTGTTTGTGTGTTGATCATAGCTATCACAACATTATAATTTCCCATCTATAGTTTCGTTTAATTGTTTACTAAAAATTTAATTGATTTTAATCAAAAATCATTACACGGGTGAAAATTGGGTGGGTCTGTGTAGGAATTTGGCTAGGAATTTGCTGGTCTTCGCATGTTTAACCGGTTTCCATCAAGGTATTTTGAGTATATTACACGACCCAGCAAGAATACATCCATCCATCTGAAAAATCACGTAAAGATCTCGTTGTTGACGAGATCCCAACTTGGCACATCGACGGAATCGATAGAAGCTTGGTCTATTAGCACTTGGCAGTTACCGTCATACCTACGTTTTATTTACGAAAATAAACATTGTTTATATAAAAATCATTTATTTAATGCATCGAGAGAATGGATATTAAGGCGAGAGAATGTTATTAACAGGAAGTATTTCATTTTTTCATCTTTTTGTATTTCTTTGTTTTCAGTTTCGATATTTCTCGTTAAATCTCGACAAACGACGATGTGTTTGCGAGATTTCAAGCGCTGGCCGATTCAATTTTCAGACCGGAATTCTGTTACTAATTTGATTAATAATGTACCTTTTTCTAGAAGCATAAACGAAAACTTAAAGAAAACATGACCTCTGTTCATGTAAATCAATTTTGTGGTCAAAATAATTTCATGTAAACAGATACAAATCGGTTGGACTTAAAAGTTCTTCAATTCGCCACCAGGAGCGCTGTTCGCTATCAAATCAGCCAGCCAGCAAGAAAATAGAACACATCCTAAAAACTACTAGCCAGCAGGAATTCCCAGCACACAACCACCCAATTTTCACCCGTGTAATGTCCGCCTAGGGATTCTTTTTCTATCAATGAATTCTTATGTCTATAGAATTCGCTCCTACTAATTAGTCAAGAAAGAACTGAACTCACTGAGATTTTTTTTTCTTCAAGTTTTTTGACCAGCCTACCTTTTCTGTTTTAGTTTTCCTGGAGCTAATGATAAGACAACACTTATCTTTCGTTAGCTCTTCGAGACTATTTAATTGTCACGTTCGCTAAAGGGAATGGACTTGTGTTTTTTCTGATTTTACCAATAACGACTACTTTTGTTACTTCTGATTTTTAAAATATTAATATCGTAAACAGTACTATTTATTGATTCCTAGAGTTTAGAAAACTTAAAAAATTCTTAATTTGAGTAAAGTTTCTTAAACAAGTATAAACACTATTTATTAAATTCTATAATCTTTCGTCACTCACAATTTTAATCTGGAACTTTCTCTCCCGGAAGCAATGTCACAAAAGGTCTGTAATTTCGTTGATTTTCTTGTTTCTCACTTGGAGACTTTATTGGTGTTATTTTTTTCACCTGCCATCATCTGAAATAATTACAAGGGAGTGTTTTAAAAGAGAGAGAGGGAAAAAAAAAAGAACGTTTAGTGTAAATTTCAAAACCAGCAGGTGATAGGAGATTTGTTAATAAATTAATAGTTAATTGCAACCATTGTTCTTCTTTGAAGAAGAACTCTGACGTTATTTCCCCTTTTGACTTTTGCCTAAAATAAGATTTAACGTAAATTACAGTTTTACTTTATACACAGTTATTTTTAAACGATGGATTCTTTTTAATTGAAAGTTGATTCTTTAGTCTCTAAAATTATCAATCGCATAATTAAAAAATCCATTGCCCAGTTGTATATATTAATAGACTTTGAAATAAAGTTGCTTTATTGCGATTCGTTATTTTTACATAGTTGTTCAGTACATCAGTATGTAGAAAAAAAAATTGTATTTCTGATTCAGATCTTTATTATGATTACTATTCTTAATGAGATTTCCTTACTATATCCATCATTCTTTGCAATACATAAATTAAGATCCTGCTTTCTTAACGTTTGCAAAAATTACAAGTGTAGTTTTCTTATCATTGTCGACTTTTGATACACTCTGTATTGCTGTATGATTCCAAAAAATAAATGAATAAAATCATAGATAGATAGATAGATATTAATTGTAAAACTGATAAAAAAATGTACACATAATTTTAAAAACATTTGGAAAAATTAATCCTTTGTAACGTGCACATTTAATGCACGTTAAACCTTCTTATTTATTAATTTTTCGCCTTTGCGTTAGGCTTATCCTTTTATTAAATGCCTTCTGTGCCTAGCGCTCGGCGGGCCGAGGTAATTTTCTGTACTTGTTTACAGCGATTTTTCTATTGTCGTTTGCTTTCTACCGGGTCCCACTTCCGAAAGCGGGACAAGGAACCATAGATATTCACGCGTTCTGAGCTTGATCATCGAAGCTAAATCTGGCTGATGAGTCCTAATAAGGACGAAACAGCTGTCCCAAATTGCTGTCGATGATGGCTCAATGTGTAAAAAGCAAACGAATTTACGAATTTGTGCATTGTCGAGTTTCTTTAATTTCATAACTTATAAATGGGATTTTTATTTAATATCATTATAAATACAGAGACACTTACTCACTGGTAGCCTCTTACAGAATGCGATGTTCTCTATACGTCTTTTATAATAAGTGAATAGAAAAGCAATGTATATTTATTGAGGCTGCATACAATCATTTGATGGAACGCAGAGGATTTTCACTTCCAGGCTGTGTCTAAATTCACGGTACGGTTTTCAGTTCACTATTTTGTTCCGGTAGCCAAGTACATCAACTCATTTTTAGCCTTTTGGAAAATGACAACTCAATCCGTGTGTGCCCTCCCCCTTATAGCTTTTGAACCGCTCCATGGATCTTTATGAAATTTGGTTTGTATACTGAACGACTAGAAACGATCTAATTTCTATTTGAAATCTTTTCCAAATGGGTCCTTTTTTTTTCAGCGTTATTTTTTGTTTAAATATTGGCAAATTGTAGCTTTTTTTTTTTTTTTTTTTTTGAATAAAATTTATAACTTTGTCAGCATTGATTAATTAGCAATTGTATTCTTATTCTAAAATCGATTTTTAATTTTTGTTGCTCTGTAAATACATAAAAAGTCCATAAAAATTCAAAAATATTTAATATATATTTTTAACTTTGCATAAATATCTTAAAACATATAGTTTAATTAGAATTATTTATATATATATACACTGAAGCTCGGTTATAACGAGTTATAACGGTTATAACGAGCTCGGTTATTTTGGAAAAGGTGTGTAATTGTAAAATTGCAAAATTTATCCTTTTTTCGCCTAAAATCAAATCAATGGTGTAAATTAATATGCTTGTTTCCTTATTATTTACAGTAATTGAGACTCTATACCCACCCTAATGTCACGAAAATGCGTCAAATACAATATAGTTTTAAAAAAATACCAGAATCGCGGACTTTTTCGTTTAACCAAAATGAATATCGAGATCTATTTTTCTGCCAATGACAACTAGTAAAGAGGCCCTTGTAATCTAATAGGCGTATGAATACCTAGTTTCGATCCACGTGACTCGTCGTTTGTACAAGATGCCAAGATGGTGGCGCCAAATCGATTTTGGCTAATATAACCAATCAAAGTGTTGAAAAGATAATGATTTATGTATTTATAAATATAAAATTCTCTCACATAGCTCTGAATGATGTAGGTAATCGCGAAATGACCATTTTAAATAGATTTGGAAACGTGTGGGCGATAATAGGGTGCGATATACGACATTTGACGTCGCGAAGTAGTAAAAGTTCGGTTATATCGCGATCTTCGAGATCTTAGATCCGAAAGATCGCGTTGTAACCGACCTTCTGTATATATATATATAATAATTCTAATTAAACTCTATGTTTTAGGATATTTTTTCAATATTAAGATCATTAAGTTAAGATCTTAAGAAATAATTTTGCTTGCATTTTTTTTTTGTCAAACAATGCAGGATTATTTTGTAATATTTGTCAAAATCTCGGAGGAGAATCGAAACAGGTAGTGCCCTTCATGTATTTTGAATGTGTATAAATGTTTTTGAAAACTAGTCAAGTGTGTTCGCTTTAATTTTAATTTGTATTCGTTATGTACATACATGAAATCATTTTTAACGCAGGATTATTTTTTTAAACACACACAATATAATCAGATAAGAATAATGCTGCTTTTTTTTTCTCCCCGAGATATGTGGAAGGTTTAAGTAATAAAAACTCATGGCTTTATAAAACAGTATTTACTGTTGCAAAAAAAAGAAAAAGAAAAGCTTATATCATATAAAGCTTATTATAACTTAATGATTTAATTACAGGGATAGAGTTCTATCTATTGTCTCATTGTAAAAATAACAAAAGAAGTTGATTCAAATTAAACTATTCAATAAACTATTCACAAGAAAACTAGAATAATTTAAAATTAAAATTTGAATAATTTAAAGAGTAAATTTAGTTTTTGATGGACAATTAAGAAATTTTAGCAAAAGTGAGAAGAAAATTCTGTTTTTTTTGAAGATTTGCAAGTGGTATTAGTGGATGTTTCCGGAAAGACGTTGGCGCATCAACGCTTTCAGAATTTTTAATCTTGGCAAGATTAAGACTCTCTTAATCCCCGAATGTAATCCTTATATTAAGATTGGTATTTGCCAGATGCGAAAGAGATGAAATCCACCCACGAGTGGCCCAACTGTGATTGTTAACAACCTCATAAGAAAAAAAGAAAACAAAAATTAACAGCAAAATAAGCAAAAGGTCTTTTTTTTTTTTTCTTTTTTGTCAAATTTTAAACAACGTACGGTAGTTTAGGTCGAATATCTGTTAAGATCACATGACTATAATGTGTGAGGTCTTTTAACCCAAAATCGCGTTGAAGTAGAAGTAGTTCATACTGCATAATTTGTTCAAGGGAAATGTTATTTTTTGGGGGGGAGGGGGGGAGGAAAGAATTTTATTTTAATTGTGTTTTATTTTAGAATAACTCTCGTGTTTCTTGAAAAAATTTTAACGTATGTGGAGAATTTTTTTAAAAAAATCACTAACAGGTTAACACACAAAATTAATTAAAAAAAAAAAATGATTAAAAAATCAAGTTAAAACGTTTCTCTTTGGACCTTTCACAACTAAAATGCAAGGGAAACGAGAGAGATAATATGTCATTTTATCTTAGATTTTTAATCCTATTTGTTTTTTTCAAGTTATTTTGTGTGTTGATCTTTTAGTGTCTCGTGTTTCTTTCAATTCCTTATCTTTTTCTATGTTCCTAATATTGTGCAATTAATAAAAAGTTGTGTTAAATTCTCTTTGGCAGTTAATGAATCACTTTTGCTTCCAGTCAATATTCTTTCTTAAAACAGATTTCGAGTTCAACCATATTTTTGCTCTATCTTTATACTTTTCATTATATTTATTTATTTATTTATTTATTTTTATTGTTTTTTGTTATTTTAAAGATTAATTGTGCTAGTAAGTTGTAATAAATAAAAAATGCAAGGAGATCTTTAAAAAAAAATATTTATAACTGAGATAGTTAAATTCGTCATTATTTTATTTCTACAAAATCCCAAACTAACATAGACTCATAAGACATAGATAAGAGACGTCTATCGCAAGCGAAAATTAAAATATTTGGAAGTTGTTTGAAAATGCGGTGATGTGAATTTTGAAGTTTCTGTGACTTGAAGCTTGTGTTGATTTATCTTAAGTCTGTTTTGTAACGAATAAACCAAACTAGACATGTTTCTAAAGGTCAATTGATTCTTACTTCCTAATCAATTTAACCAGATCTTTGCTCTTTTGATGCCCCATAGAAATATTTTAATTAGCTTTATTCATTTGTTGACGTTTAATTCCTAAGTTAATTAATTCGAACTTTTAATTTGAAAAGAGGAATCAAGAATAAAGAAAAGAAATTTAACGTGCTGTGTGAATTAGTAAATAAAGAAAAGGAAACGCAGCACCTGAACAAGAGAAAATTGCCTTTCTGATTCGATTATGGGAAGGAATTGGGAACGGCCGTTTCGTCCTTCTACGGACTCATCAGCCCAATCCCTGCCTTCCCTTAACAGAATCGTTCGGCCGTCCCAATTCCTTCCCGTAATCGAATCAGAAAGGCAATTTTCTCTTTTGTTCAGGTGCTGCGTTTCCTTTTCTTTATTTAGGAATCAAGAAGATGATTCATTGTTTTTCACAGGAAACAGGAGAACTCCAAGAAAAACCAAGCTTATACAGAAATTTTTAGCATACTAAGAAACGTAAGGAAGAAGACGCATGTGTCTGTTTGTGTGTGTGGTTTTTTTTTCTATCTAATAAGTTTTGAACTGTTAGATGGGTCTTCTGGATATTTGGTTTGAGGACTAGATATGATCTAACTTTTATATTTGAAATCTTTTCTAAATAGGTCCATAGAAATGCATATTTTGATTTTGATTTTTTTTTTTTAAGTTTAGAGCATAATTCGTTAACTAAGAGAATATTTTGGTGAAATTTAAGTATATTTTTTAGATAACAAACTTCTTAGTTATTAACGGAAGGTGTTGAGTTTTTTTTTTTTTTTTTTGATTGGACGATCATATTTTTTTATCTTTCTTAAATCAAACTATAAGTATAAGAAATTAATAGAAATTTTAGGACGTAGAAATCTGGTCTCTAACAATAATACTTCGGATGGCGAGTCAGAAGGAAAAATATATTTACTAATAACTATTGGAAATTCTAGTTAGCAACGAACTGAGGGTAAGAACTCAGCTTTAATTCGTTGACAAATTCATTTTCTCTTAAATCGATCTAAAACGTGATAAAGGCTTTTCTGGTCGTGCTTCACCTGCTGTGGAAGTTACCATCCTTATTATTTATAGTCCAAGTTGAATGGCAGCAGTTGTGGCCAAACTGGGTCTGTTAATCTCCCTCAGATAGTTTCAAATGTTACAAACGCCAGATAAGGATTGGGAAATCGATGGAAACTGTATTTCTTAGCTGTCAGTCTCAGATCGCAGCAATAATTTGAATCCCTTTGTTTGAAGATCCGAAACGAATTTAATAGTTTTAAACTAGCAAATAAATCATTTTGATCTTTTAGGATTGTTTACGTTTGCTGCTGCTTCGATTTTCTATCCTTTTAGATGCCTTCACTAGAGCCATTCGTAGTAAAAGATCTATTAGTTCGTCTTGTCCGTCCGCCTGTAAATCTGCGAGGGGACCGTTTGATTCCTGCAGGTCAAATTTTAATGAAATTTTGTAATCGAAAAAAAATGCAAGTTCGGAGATTTCACGAAATTTTATGTAATGATAAAACATTCAAATTCATGAAATGCTATGGAATGATAGAACAGACATTCATGAAATTTTACATAATAATTGAATATACAAATTCATGAAAATCTGTATTAGAGTATATATTCATGAAAATTTAGATAATAACAGAACATAAAAAGTCATGAAACTTTGTGTTATGATTGAACATATAAGCTAAGGAATTTCTTTCCAGAAACCTCCAAATCATGGAGATTATAATTTTATATTTACTGAAATACTAATAACATTGAAATACTGATTTTAACTTAAAATTGATTCTTAGAATTTTGTTATTTATTCTGCTTTTCCTGATACATTTTATTCTTCGATTCAAAGTAAAGAGACTTATAGATATTTAATTTCTATTATTTTTGAAAACTATCTCCATATACGATAGAAAGATACTTTAGAAACTTCCAGAAATTCGAAATTAAGAATTGTATGGAAATTAGGTAACAAATGAAGTCATTTAAGCTCTTTATGTGAGTGTAGGCGTTTTGTCCAAGTTTCGTGTGTCGAGGAAAGGTGTGAATTTGTGAGGCAGGTGGGCTGCAATCTTCAGCAGGGGACGACAGGTGCAAAAGCTGAAGCCATCCTCTGGAGTTTAAAGCCGAAAGAAAAGAAGACGAGTCTTCATTCCATTTTCAATATCACGTACTTTAAAGAAATGGAGAAACTCGGTTAAATGCAAGGACATTCCGCTTTTAAACAAGAAACTAAGTAAGAGTGAGTGACGTTTTAATTTGAATTTTATCCATAACAATTTACTTACTATACTATTGCTTTTGCTTTTAATTTAATTAAGAATGTTTTACAAATGGATAAATTTCAACTTGGAGAAATACAGCATTCGGTTTAATTAAAAATTCAGTATTTTACGTCATTGGATTGTCACTAATTTTCAGTAAGACTTTACCTTTAATTTAAAATATGAGTTTTAATTAATTTATACGATCTTAAAGCTTTAGCTTTCTTTTTATAAACAGCTCTTGTTCTAAGACGTTGTTCGTTATACGTTTTGCACCGTATGTGTGTATTGAGCTTTTACTATACAATCGTGTATATTAGCAGCCATTTCAAATTACGTAAACATTGACAGTCCATATAATACGTTTTATTATAGTGTCAGTATGTGTTATGGTTTATTGAACATGATATGTAAAATAAAATCAGAAAAGTACGTAGATAAAAATAAATATCGTTTTTCAAAATCGATACAGTATTTACTTAAATCTTAAAGTTACGTTCACTGTACATTTGGCATTTCTTTTTATAAGCATCTCTATCTATTGGCGGTTTTTAAGAAAATTGTATGAATTGCAATATTTCGTTCTAGCGAATGTTCGTAAAACCGAGAGTTATCAATACTTGTTAGTCTAACTTGTAAGAAATGTGTATGTAATGCAGTAACAAAATTGGAATGTCTATTTATTGAATTGTTAAAATAATTTGGTAAATGACAACAGGGAAAAACAAAAAAAACTGCCTTTCAAACAGTTTGTGTCTCGGGATCACAACATAAAATACCATAAAAGTCGATCTTGGCATTTCTTGATACTTGAGACAATCAAGAAATCTTTAAAAAAACTTCAGTAAGATTGATTGAGTTAAAATGAGCGTTCGTTTTACCGCAAAAGAAAAAGAAATAAATAAGAATTCTTTGAAGACCCATAAGATGAAGAGAAAGATGATAAATTCACCCTGATCTCCTGATCTAACACCCTTACCTTACGACCCAAGAATTAAAGCACAGAAAAAAAATTGCCTTTGCAATCAGATAACACAGGAAGTGTTTTATCATTTTGTTACATGTCGACAATTAATTGAAGCTAGTTAAAAAAATTTCTCGAGTATTTGAGATAAACAGCACAAAGACTTTATTATTGGCTTGATAATTAATCTTAATCTAAAAATTTCATGTCCTTGGTGATCATGAAGCTAAATGCCTGGTCTAATCTACTCATGCTGTTAAAACAAAAATAGTATTTGAATTTGAAAATTGCAATTTACTTCTCACCAAATCTTAGCACAAAGTCTGCATCGTCCAGAAATTATGTAGGGAAGTTTAGTAGACTCGAATCTAGATCTAGATCGATCCGAGAACGGTTTCCTCAGCCAATAGTTCCTAGTGATACGTAAATAAATTTGAACAATTTCAAATCTTATTCATATTCCATTAAAAAAAAAAAAAAGTCAACAGGATTTGATAATCCTTGCTTGTTATTCTGAGAATGCGCTTTAGTAATGTCTTGTTGATCTTAGCAAAATGGTTATAGTTTTAATTTGATACAGAAAGATCCGATAGAAAACACCATTAACAATTTCAAAAGATGTAATCAAGAATAATTTCGATAATAAAATTTTATTGGATCCTGTGTTGTTTTGTTTTGCTTTTTCTTTCGTGAATTTGATTCTCTATTTCGAAATATTACAGCTGTTCGTTTTAAACAATGGAATTCGTTTCCATTTATTTTGGATCGCTTATTTTCTTTTTTGTCTTTATTTAATTAAAAAAAAAGTCCTGGTACTGAGTAAGCAGCTTGTGATTACCAAATGGGTTTTCCAATTTTATAGCTGTTACAGGTTCTCAGAAGAAAATTGAGGATGAGGGTGGATTGTTTGATTTCCATTTTAATATGCAGCTTGCATTAATGGTCAACAGGAGCCTTGTTTTTTAAATGATTATTTGAAACAACCATGAAAACAGCTGTGGGCAATCGTTGTACCAAAGCAGCCTTTTCTCTGTGTAATTGGGGAAAGTTTTGGTTTTGTCGCGGGCGGAGGGGAGGCATCTGTTACTTTGTAGCACTACCAGGAAGGAGGGGGTGGATTCCCAGACGTTTGTCATTGGGTGACCGACCACATTTGCTGCTCCTTGGGATCCGACATATTTACTTTTCTTTCGACGTCACTTCATCGTAAAACAGTGGAAACAAGAGAATACAAGTTGGCTTTGCTGCTTGGGAAGGAAAACCACAACAACGGATCCATTCCTTCATAAATGTAATTAATATTTTTTTCGAAATAAAACTGACCAAATCGGATTGTATTGGAAAAACTGTAGTTTTCAACTTAGTTACAGAGTTTCCTTAGACTAAAAAACTAATATCAAAATTCAAATTCCCTTCAATTAAATTTCTAATTTAGAAATAATAACAAGTTAACAGAAATTTTTACTATCATTTTTGTTTCCTTATTTCGAAACCTTACGTTTTTAATGTAACTTGTTTTCTTTCTTTTTTTTATAGAATTATTGTTTATTTCTTATTTATGTATTTACTTTTTTTTATTATATGTATGACCCGTTGGATATACTCCACTGGTACCGCGAAATTAATCCTACCGTATAAATCCTACTGCTATTTTAGTGTATTTGCTAAAGTTTTTTTAACTGTGTAACGAAATTAGAATTTGATTTTCCCCAATCTTAACATCAGTGAATTTATAATATTACGCAAGATACTGACAGATTTGATTGAGTAGGCGGAAATGGAACATATGATCACACGACCTTCATTTCAAAACTATTGTTTTATGGCCAACATTGATGACGTACCCATTCTTTCTATCAAGTCCCGTAATACTAAGTTGTGATGAACAAAATACATTATTTCGATGATTTAATACATTTGTTATCGTCTTGTTAATCCCTAACAGTGGTGTAGAGAAATTTAAAAAAAGGAATGTATTGCTATTTATATTTGTTTATTTGTAGTTAATGGTGGCTTCTATTTTTTGGCAACTATGATTATGAGTTACTTGATAAATAAATTTATAATGACGATTTTATTTTTTTATGAAAATGTTAATCTGAGAAATAAGAGAATTCTTTAAACAGTTTAATTTGAATTGAAAATGTCATGTAAATAAATGAAATGATTATATTTGACAAAGCCATTTTTTTTTTGTTATAAATTATCACTTATGAAATCACTACAGTCTTTATTGATATTTCTTTAAAAAATTCCGAAAATTAATATTAATTTAAAAAATATATACTTTTTAAAGTTTCAAATAATTTGAATTAAAATGAGAAATTGACATTTTACACTTTTTACGCAAATAGATAATATTCTATCATTTTCATTCACTTTTAATGTACCTCGATTAAATTGAATGAATAGATTGGAGAATATGTTCAAATAATTGTTATTTCGTTCTTTAAACAGTTTTGGAAACCATAATTAAGCGTATTTTTGTAGATGCATTGTAATTTTGAAAGTTCAAATCTCCAACCAGACTTCTATTGAAATCCCCTGTTGAAATTTATTTATTTATTTATTTATTTATTTATTTATTTATTTATTTATTTACTTTCTGCATATGAGTTTTTCCTATCCTATGATTGGCAAAAACCGGAAGTCCCATTACTTATCTAGAAAATGAAAAATAGGTTCGCATTCAATGATTTTAAAAAAAAATGTAAAGAAAGCATTCAGGATGTTGTAAATCCTGTGATATAAGCTCTGAAATTGGGTCTATTTTATTTGCTGCATTGCAGTTATCCATAGAACAGTTATTCCTGCAAGTCCTTCGTGAAACGGAATATAATATAAACTGAACTTGAGTACAACATATTGGGAAACTTTCGACACGGTACTATCATGTAACTACGTAGATGAATAGTGATAGGGATAAATCGTCCTTTCATTACGTGGCTCATGGGATGCCGAAGGTATAGGCTCCGTTGTTTCTATGATCATCAGGATTAGTGGAGATTGGGTGTCAAGGCCAATGATTACCGCTTTTATCCCAGGAAAGAAATCCGGTTTCTTTTTTCCCAATTTTGCAGTGGAGTGTGTGAACTCTAGGACCGTTCGAAGGAGCAATAACTAGGAACAAAACCTGCAATCTCCGCTGGGATTGAAGCCCGCAGCCTAGTGCCTGCACCACTAGACCACCCGTTCTTTAGGCTTATTCTAAATACTTTTATATACACTGTCCGGCCACTTTATTAGGTCGCTTTACTAGTTGCGTGTTGGGCCCTCAAAACAGCCTGAATTCGTCGAGGCATGGATTCCACAAGATGCCGAAGACGTTGTTGAGGTATTGTGTACCATGCAGATGTGAGTGTGTCACGCAGTTCCTGAAGATTTGATGGAGGTGTAGGCCTGGAGTAAACAGCCCGTTCGAGCTCATCCCATAAATTTTCAATCGGGCTGAGATCCGGGGACTGAGCGGCCACAGCAGCAAGGAAAAGTCATCGCAATGTTCCTCAAACCATTCCATAGTGATGAGGGCTTTGTGCACCGGCGCATTATCCTGCTGGAAGTAGCCATCTTCATGAGGATAAACTGTTAAATTTGCGATTGCGCTTGGTCAGCTACGATGTTTAGGTACGCTCTAGAATTCTGACGTACCTCCAGAGGTATCAATAGACCCAACGTGTGCCAGGAAAACATTCCCCACACCATAACACGCCCCCACTGTCCCCACCATTTGTGAGCACAGCAGGGAGTGTACCTAATAAAGTGGCCGTACAGTGTATATGTTTCTTAAATTAAGAAAGGTACATTTTAAACTGTAGCACTAGTAACTTCATTTTCGAGATTTGTTTTCTGTTGAGAGTTTTAGATTTCACCATTATAGATGATTTGTACATAGACACTTCTTAACAATGATCACATCAAAAAGGGCTCTTAGTGAAATAAAATGAGGGAAAAAATTATTAAAGCTTTCTTATAATAAATCAAATAACATAGAAATTGTTTTCTCCTTAATTATATCACTGAAATGGCTTCACTTTGGTTGAAAGATGAACTATAAATCTCTAGCGATGGAGGCCGAGCACGTGCCACATCACTTACCACCTAACATTTGTTACACACTGATGACTTTATCTGCTGCTCTTCTGTATCTCTATTCGACTTTCTTTAGCCTTATTTTTATTTCAAACTTTCAAACAATATCTTTTAGCCTAACTCCATTTTCTATTTCACATTTTTGACACTTCCATTCCATCGATTCGATTTTGCAATTCGTAATAAAGTTTTAAATACTTTTTAATAAATTTTTAATAAAGCATATATTGATTGGCATGCTGTTGGTTTTGGTCTAAAGCCAGAACATTACTGCGCTTACTATTTTGATATTACAAATACCTTTAGTTCCAGTGGTAGTTTTAAAATACACAAATGAATTAAAATCTGTTTGTGGACTTAACTGAATTGGATACTTTTAATCTGCTTATAAACATACAGAAAAACTGTTATATGCTTATTATACGTTCTTACAAATTGGCTACACTCGAATGACAATACAAGAAAATATTTATTTTTATTGTTATTTACTAATAGATTGTTCCATTACATCTATGTATATATAAAATCACTTTTAGTCTATGAAAATAAGGTTAAGATTAAGGTCATATTCTTGTGTTGCTAACAACTTCTGAGCTAGTGGTTTGAGCTTCTTGAAACTTAGTATTCAAATTTAAGGACTAGAGACGATCTAATTTTTATATTTCATTCAAATCTTAACCAAATGAGTCCTTGTTGGAAAGTAGCTCCAGAAAACTATAAAAAATCCCATAGACAAGCATTGGAATCCAACAATGGATAGAGATTTCTATTAATAATTTATTGTCTCAAAGCCAATTTTAATCATATATTAAGGAAAATAGGTTTTAAGTGTTCGAAATATTGTTTTATTTCATGGAATTAGAATTTTATTTCACGGAACTGAATTTCTTGTTGAGATTTACTAAATGGTGATGTCTGCAATAAACTTGTAAGATGCAAAAGCAGATGCAAATCAAGAGTTTTGTATCAAACTATAGGAAATTGAAAACAATAAATAAAGAAAAGGTATTTTCGTAGATTACGAAAAAAAAACTGCAAAATTTACGCAACTGGAAGTGGATTAATACTTACTCTTAATTGTTTATCTTCTCTTTCTTAAGTATATTTTTAAGTATTTACAGTTACTTCTCTTAATGTCAACAGAACTGGATTTTTGTTGTTTTGCTTTTTACTTTTCCTTTAGTCTTTATTACTTTTATCTGCTACTCTAGTAAGGTCATATGAAACAAGTGAATGAGTTAAATCATTAGTTTATGATAAGATAGAATCAACTGAGTTTTGTTATCATCTCAAGGGGTGTGGGTGGAGGAGTGTGTGTGTGTGTGTATGGTTGGATCAGCAGCAGTGAGTTGACCTCGATGAGATTAGAGCGGATCCCATCATCTTGACAAGGGACGGACGTCGTCTTGAGGGGGATTAGCTAAGAAGTGAGGGGAGGGGGAAACTGCTTGACAAGTTGCGTCTCTTGCCGAGACACAGAACCCACGCACCGCCAGGGTGATGAACTTGTCAGCAGTGGCACGTGCCGTCTGTCTTGTCTGTCTGCCTGCCACATGGGGAAAAACGCATCTGGCCAACTTAAATATTCAGGGTTCCTTATCAGGCGATGCGAAGGGTGGGGGATGAATGGAGGGGACCTTGTGTAGCCGGTCATGGAGAAGGAGGAAATTCCAATCGCTGACTTTGGGAAACTTACTCCTCCCTTCCCCGGTCCAAGTATTTATGGCTTCCGATGTCTACAAAGCCAAAATCCACTTCCAGAAAAGTATGTTTTCTCATTCACCAATTGAAACAATTTGCCCAAATCATTCCAACTCAATAATTTCTACCATCTGTCTTAACAAAAAAAAAAACTCCCTCTTCCGTCTTAAATAACAGTTTAATCCATATTAATTCGAATTTAATTACTTTTAAACAGTACCTCCAATAAAGAGAAAGATGTAAGCATTCTTTTACCATACATAAAGATTTTCCTTAACAAAAATACAGAAAAGAAATCTTCAGTTAGGCTGTGGACTATTGTTATTCGGCCGACAATGATATAGAAGTGTGCTTTTTTTTTTCCTGTTAGGTCCTCATACTAATAAAGATTGTTATTGTTTCAGTGATCTAAGAGAAAGTATCTAATAGTAATAAGTAATAAGGGTCCATAGAAATATGCATTGGAGTATAAACTTACATCGCAAGCTTTATTTATTTTTGTAGTAAAGCAATTGGGTACAAAATAGGTTGATATTTTAAGGCAAAACCAAATTGTTGTTTGGGCGAGTAATTATAAGACTTCAAAATATAAAGCCTGTTCCTAATGCACGTTAAATTTTGTTGTTATAATTATAAGACAGTTAAAATACATTGTTCATGTGATGGGAAGATTATAAATAATTCAAACACTTACATATCTGTGTGCATAAGTTAATTCTCAAATTTTAAACTCCGGAGAGAATCACAAACAATCCATACCGGTACGTAACATTGAAGTCAACGCATTACCAAACTTCAGTCATAAAATTATTTTCATCGAATACCGGTAGTTTTAGTCTTGATTATTTTATAGTTGATATTTTGAAGCAATAATCTTTCTACTATTCTATGTGCAGTAATAGTTCATAGATAGAAGAAATAAGCTTCCATTACGATCTGTTACTCTTATAAATAATCCTTACTCCTAAATATTTGAAGTAAATTATAAAAATGTTTTGCTATTATTTTGATAATAGAAATACTACTTTTGTAGTTCAATCGTTTTCAATAACCTGCTTCTTGTAAATACTATGATTGTTTACTAATTTCTTGTTTTGATTTAGATTATCAATGGCAAAACCTTCCATTTACTCTATGAATAGAGTACGATCCTAACATAGAAATTTTTAATGAATCAATGTAATTGAATAACAATAATAGTTGATTAAAAATTGCAAATAAAGAAAAAAATAAAAAGTTTTTTATGTTACTTGCCTTCAGGAATTGCAGAGAAAAGAAACTTCATTTATTCTCGTATTTTTTTTTAATATTATTCCGGAGTATTTTGATAGTTTTTAATAGTTACTAAAGCTTTAATTAATGTTTAAAAGAAACTAATTGTAAGTAATCCGCACATTTTAGCTAAACCATATAGTTTTTTGTTGTTGTAGCATAGTTGCACAGTTGTTGTGATTAAGTTCTTAACTATGGCGGTCATATTTTCCTTTATGTTGAACGTAATCTTCCGGGAAGAAAAAAAGACAATCTGTGTATGTTCAAGTGTGTATATGTAAATGATGAAATTCAGTCTACTCTCACCATAGGTTTTAGAATTAACATCATTTTACTTTTAAATTTTCATTTAAAGAAAGCAAAGTCACTTAAAATTAACTTAAAATTAACCCCCCCCCCCCCAACAAAATCTTGCCGACGTTCCTGTGCTATATATATTTACTTCTACTTCATATCTTTAGTTATGCTGTACTTTGATATATAAAAAACCAGAAGGGTTTCTTCGTATTGACTAACGAGAGAAGCTGGAGCCAATGTGGTGGCGTGAGGCAGACTCCTGCCCCCACCACTCCTTCTGCTCTGAAGTCTTTAGCTTCCGTGATTACATTGCAATTGGATCGTTACCTCTTCTGTCACCCGGGGAAGATTCGGTTCACTTTCCTGTCTTTCCGAATAATTTCCCTCGTAGTCTGGCTTATATGAATGTAGGGGACAGAATTCTTTTCCCACCCCCAGTGGCCCTTCTAGTGGATGCTCCATTTGGTCAAAGCGATCCATGAAGACCGGCTCCCTCGACCCCGGAAGTTAGGAGGGCAGCCGAAAAATTAAGCGGAAATAGCAAATTTCCCATCCACATGGGAATGTGCTTCTCCTTAAATGAAAATAGCTTCATAATGTCAACAGTATTAAAAGATCAAATAGGAAATTGCCAAATACTCATCATTTGTCAATTGTTTTATTTAAAACAATATAAGAAAGTAATTTTTTTTTAAAACAATGAATTCAATATATTTAATTAGTGGCGCTAAAATCATTTTCCATTGCAAGCATAAGTCTAGCATCTAACGAGTAGTGACTTTTGCGCCACACAGCATATAATATATTAATTTTAAATGAATGAGAATTTCGTGTTCGTGCTTGTTTTATTTTCTAATTTTTGTTTCATACTTCAAATTTGAAGGTAGAGCATCGGTAAGATAAGAACTGTGTTTAGAGGGCTCTACTTCATCGGTTCTTGACTTCATAATGACGTCATACGGTTACCATCAGTGTTTTCCTCTCCGCAAAAAGAAAAAAAAAATGACCCCTACCAGTGAATAATTGTTAGTTAAGTCTTTGAAAATGTCGTGTAATGGAGCGCAACGAAGAGTCATGTATCTTTGCCTCACTGGACGCCAAAGAGGGAGTCGGAAAAAAATGGCTGAAGAATTTTCTGCCGTAGCCTCAGGATAGAGGGAGAGTTAGGTCTCACTTTTCTGATTGAAGCTTCACGTAGGGGAAGAAGGAGTAGTTAAAAAACAAACACCTCATAATTAGGAGATACATAATACTCCTAAAATGTCTTCTTTAATCACAACAACGACATTTTAGGAGTATTGTATATCTCAGATTAAACGAAGTATATAGATTTAGGAATTCATAATTAATTATCTCCTGACAGAATAGGCAATATTTAATATTTTTAAAAGAAAAAAATCAGGATGGCACTAAGACTTGCCAATAAACTATATAATAGCAAAGTTGGAAAGCCAAGGAGGCGGCTGTTTCGGGTGACAAGACGGGAGTTTTTTTTTTTTTATTTCTTTTTGGATAATCCAATTGTTGTTAGAGGCAGATTTTGAAGGAGAACACAAATGATAACTTTGCCAAGACTTCAAAAGCCTAATATTTCCACTGCTGCCGACATGTTTGCAAAATACGACAGTCATTCTATTGTGTAACCTTTACACTTTTTAATAATGTACTGAAAGTCTCATTTGATGTCTTAAGTTGTGACAGACTGAAGAATACGCCTCCCTGGACTGGTATAATTGACGCTTGTAGGAGAAAGTGAATTCTATTAGCTAAAGAAAAGAAAATGTTAAACTTTCTTTTCAAGAATTTCGAATCTTTTATACTCAGAACGATTAAGGCGAGATCGTGAGAAGGAAGCGCTGTACTTCAGAAACTCTAGCTCTAGATTGGTTGCTAAGATATGCTAATACATGAGTTTTGTCTTTTCGTACAATTAAGCTTTCGTATCGTTACGAAATCTTTCTGTTTACATGTTTCTTTTTAATATCAAGGAGGGCAGGGGATGGATTTAAGGTTTTTCAAAACTATTGAATGAGAGACGCGACAATGAAGTTTGGAAACCACTGATGTGGAATTTCTTTTCTTTCGCTTTCAGTGAAATTTTATTAATTTTATAAAATCAATTCACAGAAGATTAACAGCAAATCATTAAAATCATGAATAAAGTTTCAAATGCATAACGGCTTAAAAAAGTTCTATTGATATCTGATTGCTTAGAATCTGATATAAGCTTACAAACTTGTGCTTATTCTCATATGTAAAATCATCATTCAAAAACTTTCGCTAAGATCTATTGAGGTAATGCTCAAAATAAGAAGCAACAGGGAAACGTAGCAATTCTGAACTTTTGATAATCATTTAAAAAAGAATACAAACAAAAAGTAAAAAAACTTTATTTACGTCAACTGTATCGGTTGCGATTTTCTTACTACATCTTTTTTAAGGAAATTCAATCAGAAAGGAATCCATTTGTTATGCATTAACTTCGTTCCTTATCATCAGACGTCTCACCCTTTTTTTTTTTTTCCCTCCTTATTTTTTTTTTCTTTCAATTCTTCATCTTCGGCTCTTGACCGAAAACCATTCGGTCCAGGTCCTTTGACCGGAGCGGGGTAAGGAGGGCGCTACGGTCGCTCATTGGTCGCCTATTATTCTCTTGGCTGTCCACGCCATCTGGTGTTGACTCGGAGCCTGAATCCTCCTAAACCGAAATTGCAATCTAGCAGTATGGCGACGGCATCTGCACATGACAAGGAAAGCTAGGAGGGGGTTGGGAAGCTGGGGAAAGCTCATCCCATATGTCCCTCCCTTATATTCTTTCCCCACTTTAGCATTCCTCTAATCTCTTTGCCGTATAACACAATATGATTTCCAATAATTCAAATTCGTAATTTGGTTCTCCCCGTGTGGCTCTGACATCTCTATTTGATTCTTACCTTTTCTGTTTTGCAAACTGCACACTCTGCTTTTGTCAGAGCAAACGGCTCCGATTCGACCAGATTCTTAAGACACAAATTGGTGTTCGAAATGCAATTTAATAAATTACTTCTAATGATATTTCCTAGTGTTAGGGGCTTAGTTATCCTATTGTGATAACGTTTTAATAATAATTAATTTTAGTCATTGTATCCGATCGTTTTATAAAAAATAAAAATTTAAAACAAATCCAAAAAATAAGAAATCCCTCATTTTAATAAATTGATTAGTTTGGAACAGAAAAGATAT
>JAFIDM010009631.1:271598507-271636884 GCA_023159025.1 Thereuonema tuberculata | reverse complement strand
TCTTTTATTCTAAATATATATATATATATATATTTAGAATAAAAGAAGCGTATTTTGCTTAATGATTTGTCTACACGAAGTCGAAAGAAATTTTTTTTTTTAAAGTCTAGCATTTGGAAGGACAGAGATAACATGAAGATGCTTCCAACCTAAATTTGGTATTTGGTGGCGCTGGGAGGCGCTGATAGGCTGGTCTGACCCCCTCTCCCTCGATGGTAAGATTGTTCCGTGGCAGCGAATGACGCTTTACCTAATAAAATGTGAGATAATTACGCTGCAAAACCAAATTTACGGTGACGTCTCGCCAATATTTCTTGTAGAAACTTCCATTTTTTTTTTCCCCACACCGCTTTATCTTCATTTCTTTTCTATACTTTCTTCATTCTTTTCCTAGGTTTTTCTTATAAGACTCAGTTACAAATGACGATAATAAAAATAACTTTGCTTTGATCATCGCCGAACAGATAATTCGAATGAAACAAGAAAATATGCAAATTATTTTTCAAAATACAAGAATTACGTCAACTTAAATCACAAAATTGAAAGATTGTTCTTCAATGTATTAAAAAGAACTTTAGAATGACACGGAGAATCTAGTAACTGAGATATGGTCGCAATAAATCTACGATTAAACTCACATTTGGACGGAAAATAACCTAGAAATAAGATGACGTCCCTCACTACTCAGTACTGATAAATATAAATGTATTTTAATTAATTAGATTGAGATGATCCTTTCTTATCTGCTTCTTTACAAAGGTTATTGTCGTCTTGTAATAAGTTTCGTACTACTTATTGTATTATGCTGTCTCTCTTAATCTTAAAACCATTAATAGAAGGTTGTTGTTTAGAATCTTACAATGACTTCTAGATTTTTTTTTTCCTTACAGTGCAAATAAATCTCAAAATTTTCTATTAAAACGTTCATTTGCTGGCCTTTAAACAATGTCATCTCATTTCCTGTTAGCCTTCCCTATTTCTATAAATGAAAGTTTTTTTAGTGCAGCTAATGTATTTGAACTAAACGGAACATTGTTTTTGTCCTGATATTTTTTTATAATTTATTATTTATTCATTATAATTTGTTATTTAAAAATAATCAAATAATAATAATAATAATATATGGTTTTGTTAGACTTTTCTTTTTGATTATTGAAACTTTGTTTCTTTCCGAATTACTTCGATGTAAAAAGGGAAGGGGATAAGGAAAAAAAATGAAAAGGGGGAAAGCAATATTAATTACGCGGGGGGGTTGATGTGTATTTGGCCGTGACTATTCTCAGTTAAGAGTCCAATTAGCCGGAATGTTGTAACTGAGTTCTGCACCAATGGATCCTTTTTTTTTTTTTTTTCCTATTGGCCTGTAATCGATTATTTCTATTCCTATCCCTGGTGATTTATTCATATCCGGCGGAGAGAATAAAAGGGGTTAATAAACGCCTAACAGCGGGGGTAGAGGAGGGAGAAAAGAAGCGGAGGAAAGAGTAGAGGGGGGAGGTCGGAAATCCGAAGGTCGTGCTTTACATATCGGTAAAATTAAATTCGTATCACAATAACGGTAACGTTGCTTAGAGATGTTGTTCTCGAACTTTACCGTGGGACCATAATATCATGGCATGTTGGCTGCACTTGTAGCACAGGCCTTAATTTTAATTTTAGAAGCAGCCCTCAATGTGGCTTTCAGGCAAACATGTGTGGAATTCTCATTAAAATGAGTCAAACTTTTTGGGTTTCCCGGTAACACGTGCGGCCCTCGGCGCAGGATGGCGTCGGCTCCCTGCATCCCTCCGCCCCACACCCACCCTCGCCCTCTCTGCAACCAAACAGCCGTGGACGCCTTCTGCTCTCGGTCAATGTTTGAAACAGAAATCGAAAGCAGAAGCAGTTTTGTTATCTACCTTCAATTGTTTGCAAATGGTTTAAATTAAAGAATCGATCAATAATAATTATTAGAATTTTTATTTAATGACATCAGAACTGTCTTAATAATATTTCGTCATTTGTTAATGACGTATGACATCGTGAACTAAATAAATCAATAATTATGGGAAACTTAACTGATGAGAATACATGCTAAGCTGAGATAGTATTCTCAGCGTTAGCCTATATATTCAAAATTTTGAAAATGACTTGGGGTTTATTTTCGATCGTTCCGCGACTTGCCGTCCCCCCGCCCCCTTGGAAATAAAATCCTATACACGTCCCTGATAGTATGAATTGCAGGAAAACTAGACGTAAGCAGTCAATCAGTTTGATTTCTTTTCCAAAACAATGTGTGATTTCAATGTATTTCCTTTTGTAAATAATAATATAATATCATGTATGTTTTGAACGTAGAATGATCTCATTGGTTCAATAGAGCACTGCACGAGCCGATTTTAAATTGAACTGAATAAAACAGGAAATTTTATACTAGTTGTGAAAAAGTGTAAAGTTTCATTTCTTTAGAAATTCTCTGTCGGAATATTCTAAAGACTGTAAATAAGTTGGGTTTTTTTTCTATAAATTAAACTGTAAATACTCTAATGTTTAGTTAATTTGGAATATTAATATTAATTTTGTATATTGGAATAAGTTTAGAAATGATTTTTAATTGAAAAAAAAAACAAGCAGAATTGTTGATTGAAGAAGCTTCTTTTGTAATGTAAGCTTACATGTTTATAGAGACAAAAAAAAAAAAAACAATAAAAACGAAAATGAAAAGTGAATTCGGAGGTTTAGGAAAAGGTAGTTCTAAAAACATTGGAAATTCTTTTCTTTTTTTAAAAAAAACTGCTTGTCTGTTTGTTTTTATTTCAATTGGCGCCTTGTTCATTACTTTCACCAAACAACGCATCAACATTTTCTCCTTGATAGCTGTAAGAAAGCATAATAATAAAAAAGTATTGTACATAATTAAAAAATAAAAAGAGTTACTGTATTTAACATATACATTTAAATTTAATAAAGAATAAGAATATATAAGATACGTAAAGAATGTTTGAATTAGATGAAGTTTGAGGATTCATATTGAAATCTTCCCTATGCTTCTATTCATTCAGAAAAAGTTAAGCTCTAATCATGATCCAATGTCATGTAACTGCAAGCACACCAGAGTTTAGCAACCGCTGTTTTACAGTGTGTTATGCATATTATTACAGTTCGTTCTACTATTTACGACGAGAGAGAAAACGGTAATGACACGAACTTGTCTTTTTCATGAAAGCATAAATAAAGACGATGTATTCTTTGTACATCGTTTTTCATTTTATCCTTTTAACTTATTTTCCAATTCAGTATTTTATAGTAGATACATATTTCATTGCAGTACTTGGCTTCTTACAAAAAAATTAATGGGATTGTAATAATGCGGAATTTCCGTACTATCTGGATTTGGGTAAATCTTGGTAAGTGAACTCTACTGCAGTTGTTAGATTTTTAATAATTCAGATCGTTTCAGATCGATGGAATTAGACATTTAGAACTTCGTAATAAATACGGGGAATGGATATCTTCACAAGATACGTTTGATTTATCCATAAAGATTGATACATAAGGATTACAATAAATTTTAATTCAAACTTAGAATTCATCTGGTAACAATAAAATAATTAAAAAAAAGGATTACTCTTCTATTCTAACAATTTCTGAATAATTCTTCTAAATTTCTTTCCAATTTAGGTGTTTGTTTCTTGGTTTTTGTAGTCTTTTAACTGGAAAACCCGTAATGAAATTAATATTTTACAATTTTGGCATTTGTGTTCTCATTAGCTTGAATTAATATGCATAAATGTATCCGTTATATTACTAACGATTAATAATTAATTCCTCTACGGTATTGGTAATATTTGGAATTATTGATCAGAAGTGAATTCGCTATTCCAATGAGGTTAAATTTTCGTTTTGTTCCACTGTGATTATATGTGGTTAGTAGTTTGAGTTTAGTGAATATAGCAATAATTCCATCCGATAGCGCTTTGTATTTGGGTCTACACAGGCGGAACGGGGTGGAGAAACATTTGCCGGGTCTCCGATGATGTACTGCCGGAACACTCGGGCAAAGCCGAGGCAATAAATGGTTTGAACCTCGTCGTTTGTCTTGATCACACTGACGATGCGTCCTTTTCGCAGCAGCGGAGGAGATGTACGCCGATCCTTCCCCCGCCCAAGTAAAGCCTCTCGCCCTCGCTTGTTCAAAGCCGACGATTTATGGAAGACGAACACGACAGAAAAGTTTTACACCCCCACACGGGTTGGTAGAGCAAGTGCCAACACGGGGCCCAATTCCCATCAGCGTTATTTGTCTTTTCGGCAAGTTTATTTGGCTCCACGTCTTTGTTTTCGTTTGCATCGACTGATTTTCTTCTCATTATACACGCTGTTTGCAGGTTGTCTTAAAACGTGTGTGTGTGTGTGTGTGTGTGTGTTGTTGTTTTTTTCTTTTTACTGTTATTTTATTCCTTTTTTTTTTTACCTAAGCTAAGATTCAAAAAGAAATATTTTTCGTTTTCAGTATTTTATCCTTTTTGCTTTTTGAAGTCTTATCCTTGCATATAATGCCCTCTGTTGGCTGTTTGTAAACTAACCGAATTCAGACAAAGTTCTTGGCATATATATATATAGACCTAATACACTAGGTATATTTTTTATTTGTAGGCGTTTTGAATAGTTTCAAATGCTTTCCATTAAGTTTTTCACCTGCATTTTCAAGTTCACTTTGATATACTTTAATGTTTGCTTATTATAACAAATATAAAAATTAATAAAAAAATAGAAATAAAATATTTAAAATAATTTGCATATGCTGTATTTAAAAACAAATCAGTAATGAAATAAAAATATGCAGTGCGTCTTGTTCAGCTAGGTCGGATTCAGTCTGGATAACCGAGAATGACTATATCGGAAATCAACCATGCTACAGATGTGGGAAAGGCGAAACTGTCGAAACAAAATGCGTTCGTATTGTTTTATGAAGTACACTACAACCTCGTTTATCCGGCCCTCGTTGATCCGGATCTCCGGATAATCCGGATCAGATTTATAGACATTTTTTTTTTATTTAACGTTCACATAGATAATAATTTTTAACTATGATAGCAAGAACGTAACTATAAGTACATTCGCTTTTTATTTTGATTAAATCTACAGTTCCTGCATAGTTTGTGCAATAAATTATGGTAATAAAATGCTTTTTGTCGAGTTTAAGAAAGCTTTACTAGAGTTATTTTGTTACAAAACATAGTTTTTTTATCGTAATAAACGGTAAGTCTGCTTATTTAAGGATTTGTTTTGCTTATTACCCATATTACCCGGATTATCCGGATTTTCGATTTTCCGGGTTGCGTTTGGTCCCAGTTAGTCCGTATAAACGAGGTTGTAGTGTAGAAGCATGTTTCGTACGAAGTATAAGCCTATGTTTTCTGACTAAAAAATAAGTTATCAAAGATTTTGATGGTGTTTTTGTTGTTGTTGTTGTTGTTTTTTAGTTAATTCCCGTTGACCTCATTAACACTTCCGCGGCTCGAAATAGAAGCGAAGCATAGTAACATCTTCCCTGGGAAGCTACTCTGTTGCTATCTGGGGAAGTCTGCGGCATGCTTAACAGAAAAAAAAATTCTCGTCTGGATTTTTTTTTTCCTCAACTACAACTAATCGAACTGAAACAAATTTATTGTTTTCAGTTGTTGTTATCTACTATAGTTTGATTGAACTTTTGAAAAGTGCTAGGGAACAACATAACATTAAACTTTGTTATGCTCATATGGTTTTAATACAGATCCTTCACTTATTTCTTATTATCATTATGTTTATTATTAATAATTAAATACTATAATTGTTTGGATGTTGTGACTCAGATGTTATAGTAAAATCAATAAAATACGTTCGATTTGCCTTCAAATTACTACTTTGTAACTGATAGGAAACAAAAAAAAGTCCTATTTGTCAGTTGAAATAATGTAAGGGAAAAAAATTAAAGTGACTTTATGTATATGAGAGATATGCGATTGAAAAAAAAAATACAAAGCAAATTTTAAGATTTTATATTTATTTATTTTTTATTCTTTTCATTGACGTTTGGTTTATTTTGTTTGATAATATTTCTGTTGAATTTTGATGTTGCTTATCTTTATTTTTTTCATTTTTTCTTCTTTTTATTTCTTTCAATTCTTTAATTTCTAATTTGTTTTTATTTTTTTTCTATGTTCCTTATAGTTGGTCGGTGGTTTCTGTGGCTTATACATTTTGGTTGCAGTAATAGATTTTTATTTTTGCAATTAAATTTGTGTATTTTGACTGTTTCTGATATTAATTATTCATCTATAATTCATAATTTTAAATATTTTTACAAGAATCGTTACAGCTCTTAATTAAATCTATTTTGTAAAGACCTAAGCCTTATCCTAGTATCTCTTACAGCAATATCTTTTTACAATTTTCCAGTTTTTTTCGGTAAATCGAATAGGGAATTGATTTTGTCAGCCATGAGACTCGAGTCTTCGTAAAATGATTCTCTAATAGAATATTTTTCACTAAATCTTGGTGGAACTGCGAGACTTAGAATCTACTAATCGACCTATCTGTCTATCTTTCCAACCCCCTACTCTCATCGGAGCGAACGAGATTGGCGAGAACACGTGCGGAGGTGACACGTGCAACCAAGTGTCCTGATAGAGGTGCAGAGAATAACTTTCGTTCACGGAAATCGATTCAGAATGCCCGAAAATTCACCATCGGGCACTAATTAAATTTTAATAACGACTGTCGCCGATAGAGGACGCTGAGGCAAAGAAGACAGAAGAGCATCAGTGTCTTATTTAGTGCCAAGTGTCATTTCGTCTTGGAAATACTCAAAAGAAAATTGAAAATTTCCAAAGACAAGATTTTATTTATTTTTTTTTATTTTTTCTGGGAGGATCTCATATTAGTTTCAAGAAGAAAATGCGTAAATGTATAATTTCTTTTATGAAATTTCGCGTTAAATTATCCAATTTATAATTAACCAGGATTAAAAATTCATTCCTCTTCTCTTTTTGACGGCTAGAAGTTAAAAGAATGATAGAAGAAAAAGTGAAACCTAGAAAGCAGTTAAATTCTACTTCAGCGCCCTCTTCACTTTGAGATCAAGTGATTAGAGCGAACCCCGTGACATCTCATCTCAGAGTTGATTTCTGTATAAGATATGACTGTTTTATCGTACTCATAGATTATTTTTAAATATTACATGAAATATAAATGGCAGATAATTTATTTATGTTAGCCAATAGAGTGCAAAAATAAAAATTTAACAATATATGTGTAGTCATAAATTCATAATTTTTTTTTTGATTACATTTTTAGCTCGTCCCCTAATATAATATTGAAAAAAAAAACGTGCATATATTCGATTATACATTGGATTTATTCATTTGGAGTGATGCCTAGTTTAATATAAAGAAATTCAGTCCTCTTCAGTAATTGCTGTCCAGATGTCAGACGTTCACGTGACAAGATAGTTAAACCGTGATTGGATGGTTGATTCAGAATACATATTATTTGTAGACAGCTGCGGTTTCGGCTTTGACAACTTAGACATACGCATAGAGCTTCGCATTTTCATCCAAGCCACTGGTTTCGGGTTTTTTTTTTTATTGGTTGGATGGTTTCCTTTTTAAAGGAAACAGTTGAAAACCAGTGAGAAAAAAATACATAACGGACTCTGCACTTTTATATAACATACTTAAAATACAGATCTTGTAAATACATATTTGCTTCACACAACTTGAAGCTGCCTCTTGTCTTGTACGAAACAAATATCTTGCTGATTTTTTTTTTTTTTTTTTTGTCTGTAACCTTTTGTTATTTTTTAAAATATCTTCTTTAAAAAAAAGAAATGAAATAGAACGATTTTAGGGTTTCTGGTTGAAATTTCTAATCAAATCCATCCATTTTGTAAGATTAAGTTAAAGTTAGTGTCCCACTAACAGGCCTAAGTGACCCTTGGGGAATTTTGTATGATTAGAAAGACTTTATTTACAGAAATTATAAAACATACCAATTTAGATGGTTTACAAAATAGTCTCGAATGAATAATCTCAAGCATTCTTTTCTAATATTTCCTTTACTATTTTTTTTTTGCTTTGCTAAAATGCTTTCAATTTCAAACCTTTCATAATTCTGGCTGAGATCATTGGCAGTGAAGAGTTTATTGTGAATTTTTAACGTTTACGTAATGCGCATGAGAAACGACTGAATTGATTTTTTAGTTAACTACATAAGTTTTTATTTATCTGTATTTGAAATTTTCTTCAAATTGAATGAAGTTCAGTTTCTTTTGAAATTGGAATAATCACCTCAGGTCTCTTAAAAACCTTAGAAAAAAATGAAAAAGAAATATTACATTAGAAGTTACAGCAATTTCTATACGTATTTTTAACTATTCAGAGTAAAATCCTATCAGTTGGGATAAAAAGACCCTTTTCTTGTTGGCAGTTGGTGGGGTTCGCGTGAACCTGGAGGCGGGGCCACTTTGCCCCATGAGCTGGTGCTAAGTATTTTATAGAAAACCATCAGCAGGGAGGGTTCACACGAGACAAAACATAGAACCATTAACAATTCATGGTTCAAAACAACAGCACCACCATCCGATCAACGTGAGACTATTCCCAGAAAATATTGGATTTGCTGAGAAAACTACAACAAATGGACTTGAATTTTTTTTTCTCTCTCTCCATTTTTAAGGCAACTTCCTCCCATTTTTCTTTTTTTTTTTTCTTTCGTATTTTTCTCTTTCTAATAAATGTAGACAACACTTTTCCTGCCTCTTGATACAATTAAAACAAATAAAGAGTTCAAAAAGAGGTGTATTTCTTTCTGGCTTTATTGTTTAATTAGTTTTTCTGATCTGAACTTCTTGTACTTAGTACTGTGTAAAGGGGTTAGCGAATGTTCTCACGTTCTAATTCAATTAACCATCAATATTAGCTGAGGAATTAATAATTCAGCTTTTCCCAAGTGCGAATTCATTTAAGTTCCTGAACAACATCAACGTTTAAGTATAAAAAATCATTAAAAATGAAGCCTTTTCTCTTTTGTTGTCAGGCAGACAAATGTTGAAATCCGCCATTGTTTTTTGCCATTGGTTGATCAATGGGAATTGATTTCTAAGAGCAGAAAGTGGTTGTTAATGAGATGTAAGCGACTTTTATACGAATCTACCTGAACTTGCAGTTACAGGAATGACTAATACATAACTTTGTGAGGTTTAGTGTTTATATCGCCAATATTTCAAACTACTTTCAACTCAATTTTACTTCAGCTGCAAATACTTTTTCCTTATTTTTACTTTACGAAAAATTAAATCGTCAAAAACAGCTTTCCATATGTAATTGAATTGTTTATTCCTATTGAAGAAGAATAAGTTATCCACAAAAATTGACAATATGTTGTACAAAAAAATGTTGCCTATTGTCTAAGGTCAGACTGTAATTCTTGTAACAAACAACATATGGTGTTATTATGTTACAGACTTTCCCAATAATGGATAAAACTTTAATGCTTGTACCTTTCAGAGTTTTGAAACGTAATCATGCAACATGGATATTATCTTTAGTAATAGGCCTATTTTAACCAAAAGTTTGTTCGGGTGACGATTGCACGAATGAGGAAAAAAAATATTTGAACAAACTTTCGGTTTCACTCAGTACTTTCAATACACTGCTTATTATATTGATATATTACTCCTGCCGCTTAATACATTCATTTCAGATTGTTTATTCGAAGATGTGTTCAGACAGCTTTGAAATAATCTTCATTTGTCATTATAGAAGCTAATTTCCTAAATCAAATACTCTTTTGTTGTATTGCATATTTCAAAATATTGTAATAATAAACTTGCTTACAAACTGTGTAAACTGAGTATGTTTGATTAACAAAATTATTTTAAATAATAGAACCAGTCTTGGTCCCATTAGTTCAGACAATCTACATTCTATTATTTTAGGCATTTAAGTGCTTTCGGTTTGTTTAAAAAGTGCCCTTTAAAAATTGTTTATAAAAAAAAAATAATTTATTTTAATCTCAATTTTGTTTTGTTAGTTCTCCAACAAGTCAAATAATTACTAGTTAGTAAAAATTAAACAATTATTAATTAAATAAAACATAATTGTTTAGTTTTACTCATAAGTAACTCTTTGTGTGTAACGAAGACTAGTCAAATTCTCGCAACGAAATTTCAAATTCTCAGTACATTAGAAAAAGAATTCCAACTGTTCTGTTTCTTTCTGTTTTTAGGAATTTCTCTTAAGATTGGCTGCAGATTAACGCGTCCCTTTAAGCTTCTGATCGTGGAGATTTGAGTTTATATCGATAACTCCTCCGCACAGATGTCACATCTGCAGAACGAAAATGGGAATTCTGTTCGTGACGTCATCAGCAGAAAATCGGATCCAACCCTTTCTTCAAATCCTCTCTCTCTCAAATTTGGAATTGATTTTGCATTTGAATAGTACTAGCAATTAGAACCGATCGATGAACCATTGAAAAAGAAATGAATTTGTTGTATTTGTAAGATTTTTTTTTTTTCCTTTTCAATTGTACTTATTGATTAAAACAGTTTTTAGTGAAGTTGAAATTCTCAAAAGACATCGAAGGTGTAATGTCTTTGTAACAACTTAAGTATTAGTATTCACATTGTTGTACCATGACTAATACCTAGAATTACAATTTTATTGTAATCATGATACAGTAACAGAAATATAGTACACTTATTGAAATTAGGACCTACGTATGTTTGCCTGCATTGACTTTTTCAATGCATTACGCAAGTACAACTTTTGATTTATATTGTACAGGTTTCGTGTTGATGTTGCATAAACCTTGAATAAAAAAAAAAAAAAAAAAAAAAAATTCAAAGCCTTGACAGTAATAAAATTCTTAGTACAACAACTCAAAATATTGTTAATTGAATAATTTTACTTGCATAAAAGAAAGTTCAGTAAAATTTATTTAGCTTTTGTAATAGCTTGATACATATGTTGATCTAATAATACATATCTTGATCTAATACCTCTAAAGAGTCAATATTGTGTTTTGCAGTATGGTGGATAAATTCCGAAAAAAAAAAGTCTTTGTCTTAATAAGCGTAGATTTACAGTTCAGTTGACTTTACTGAATTAAAAATTAATTTTAAAGAAAGAGAGGGAAAAGGTCCTTGAATTTTATAATGCCTAGTGCTGAAAAAGTTTTTATTTTTATATTAGTGTCTTAAAAGTTATTCAAATCCAATCTTTTAGCTTTGGTGATGCAATTCATAAACATAGAAGCAAACTTCTTCCATCACTTCATTAAAATTCGTATAATTTTAATCCTAAAAAAAAAAAGAAACAATTTATCCTTCGTTCTGTAATGATCAGGTAACTTATTCGAGTCACTGAAATTTGAGTTTCATTTATTATTGATTATGCTACAAAACTGTTATAGAATTTAGGATTTCATTACTAATACACTACTCAGTGCTGAACTAACTTTTTCCCTCTGAAAGTCACTGGAAAAAAAAAAAGACATTAAGAGGGCGGTATTGAGAATAAACCCACATACTTGCAGGATTTCATAGGATTATTGTGTATTTGCAACCAGAGGCTTGTCCAGGAATTTGGAATGGATGGGTTATGATAGTCCGTCAACCATCAACCAAAAAAAAAAAAAATCCGTAAGAAAAAAATATGGTACCTCCCAAATCTAAAATTATCACACTAAAAATAAAATAAAGAATTTCTTGTGTTCGCCACTGCCAGCCTCAGTGAATTTTCTATGCGCAATTAAATAAAACAAAATCACCTAAAAATGTACAGAGACATTAAAAGTTGAGATCAAGTGGTTACTACGTGACATCCTAGAAGAGCTGTTTTTCGTTTAATTGGCGATCATCAGCTGGGAATAGTCACCAGTAAACAGCATGGTCTCAATATGGATGTGAATGGAAATATCAGTAAGAAAAAAATATGGTGCCTCCCAAATATAAAAATTATCCACAAAAAATAGGCACTAAAACTAAAATAAAGAAATTCATCTACTACCCTCCGCTAGCCTCAATGAATTTTCTATGAGCAAGTAAATAAAGCAAAAGAGCCTAAAACAACCTTCAATGCAAAGAAAACTATTTCAAAATTTATAGATTCCTTCCATTTTCGGATGTAATGTAGTTGGAGCTACAATGCCTCACCAACCCATACGTCATTATATTTGTGGCATGCAAATGGAGAAACAATTGCTTAGAAAATCTTAAAGAGTACAATACGAAAAAGTACGTTTTAATTTTAAGTTATTTCTATTATTTTCGATTATAAATACTACAAATATAATAATCTTTACTTGCCCATCCTCAGGGATAACAAATTGAATTTAGTTAAGCTCAGGCATTCGACTTTTAGATCTCACGAAAATACAATAAAAATGCAGTTCGGTAGAATTGTAAACATATAAAATGTGTAACACAAAAATATGCTAAATACCTTTGAAGAATGCTTTTATGCATCAAAAATAAGTACAAGATACGCAGTGACAGCCTACTTAGGCAACTTATTCGTTAATATGTTTTAATTTGGTGGCAAGTGATGCATGATCATAGCGTGTTTTGACTTATGCTCATAATTCATCTAACGCTATTCTGACATTAATTCCACGTGGAATGATTAGTTTTAAATCTATTTCTGACAAAGATAGGGTTAAAAAGAACAAGGAACGTTTAACACGTGTTTTCTCTATTCATCTATTGTGAAGATGTACGAGGGATGGCAATGCCGTTGTGGCTCCCCTTTATTTACTTGTGGGAGGGTGGTGAGGTGAGAAAGAAAAGAGCAATCTGTATTTCCGATTGGAGACACAGGTGTGCAAGTGCTGTGAACTAATGAAGAGTGGAATTAGTTTTTTTTTTTCTTCTTCTTCCTTTCCCCTTCGTTATCTAATTCCGTAATCTATCAATCTTTATAGATGTAACCAACTGTTTACAGATTCTGATTCAGAATAGCACAACGCAATAATAAAAGGACAAATCGAATACATTAAATTTTTTATTTGTATACTATGTAGTTGATTTATTTCTTGATAATTCTGACACCACAAATTTTGCCAATGAAGAAGCAGACGCACAGAATATTTACACACGTCTTCAAACTTGTAACCAATTATTGCCAAATCTCTAGCTGAGTTCATGTAATCTCAGTGAAGATAATCGGTGATTACTATTAAGTTTACTTTCCTAGGAAAGTGAGGTGTATCAGATCAGTTTGTGTGAATGTTCTCCTACTGCTGGATGGATCTTCTTGTAACTTCGTATGCATATTTCAGAACTAAGACTTTTATATGGGAAATCTTTTTCCAAGCGGATCCTTGTCGAGAAACTAGCTGGGGAGAATTCAGCACAAAACTTAGCACAAAAATTCCCATAGAAAAGCATGGAATGGACTAATACGCTATTTCCGTTAATGCTTCAATGTGTTAAAATCTCCTTTAGCTAATCCATTAATTACCGCGCGGTTTGATATGTTAATACAATTTCGACAACTGAAGTAAGTAAGTAAGGTGGATTTATTTATTTATTTTTTTTCCAAAAAAATGCAAAATTTGTACTGTACATAACTAGAAATATTAGAATTTGAAAACAACCAGTAGGCTTTTTTATTTTTGTTGTTTTAATTCTTCCTTTTGTTATTTGCGTTGTAGCTGTTCTGAACTGGAATCCGTAAAAAAAAGCAGGTAAAAATAAAAGAAGAAAATTTTAGAAATCACATTTTAAGGAATGCAGGCTTTAAGTTCTTCGAATTTATTGTTTATTGTTAAAAAAAAAATAGTTACCGTAAGCAAAGAGTAAGAAATTACCAGCAGAATACCAATTAAAATTTTTAAAAATTTACAAGCAGAAAAAAGGAGGATAAATTTCAGAAAAATAATGATTTTTTTTTTGATCACTTTTAAGCTTAAGATAATTAAAGTTTTTTTTTTCAATTTTTTTTAATTATTAAACTTTTTTAGTATAATCAATTGAAATAGGATGTTATTAATTCTATAACATTTGTAGTGAAATTCCAATGTTGTTTTTCTCATATCTAATTTTCTTTGTGGCATTAAAAATTCATCCAAAAAGCAAATTACTTAATAATTTAGGTTCGAACATTTTTTTTAACTGAAAATTATTATTATTATAACAATGTAATAATATTAATAATTTATAACGGCTTCAAATCTCCTAATTCTCTCCGTTTCGAAAAACAATATTTGTTGAGTTAAAATTGCTTTATTTATCTTACGTTTAAGCAATGATAGGAACAGCAACATGTAATTATATAAAGAGGATGTGAATATTTTATTATGTCCGGACCGTAATTCCTGTTTACATTGATTTTAATATTATTATTATTATCATTATTAAATAGCAAAGATATCTAAAAATCTATATTTCGGAAAGTGATCTGTTTGTTTAGCAGTCTGTCTGTCTGTCTGTTCACTATGTAGTTGTGAATTGTCATCAAAGTTAAGAAAATTCCGGAATTAAGTGTTACTGTCTGTTGTTGTTGGATTGTTTTCTTGATGATTTTTCTGAATTTGCTAATTAGTCTGTAAAACTCCAAATGCTTTGCTACGCGATAATGAAGTTACTTAGAAAGTCGTCGTTTCGAGAAGATGAATTACACTAATGACATTTTCCCGGACAACGTTGTAAATTAATCCGTTAAGCTTTTTTTTATTTTTTTATTTAGGAGATTGGGTCTAATAGAATTTGTGGTTAATCTCTTCATCTCTTTCCTCCTACTAGATTTGTTTTATCTTAGGGACTTGTTGGAACAAATGTTTACGAAGCTAATTTGGTCCGTTTCCAAAAAAAAAAAAAAAAGAAAAAGAGAGAAAGATGGTGGTTGGAAGGAGAAATATGGAACCACGAAAAGAATGATAAAAAGCAGGATGGTTGTTCACGCAGATATCGGCCATTAAGAGCGACATAACCGCACTGGAGATTGTTACCTCCCACAGTGGGAAATTCAATTTCCCCCGACGTCGACCTCAATATACGACGTGACTGTCCTAATCGGTGGATCCCTCCCCCACCGCCCGTCTCTCACACATCCCTCTCTTTCGTTCGATCCATATTGGTGTGGACAGACGCAAAATAATACGCACACCCCTCCCATCCCCTTGTCTAAATTGGTTAGACCTCGCAAGACGTCGAAGCCTCTTTTTCAACCACATAAGAAATAACAATGAAATGCCTAAGAAACTGTAAAATGAAAACTAAACTATTTTAAATACTAAAAATTCAACTTCTCTTAAATTATCCACCCACTGAAGGTTTCAATCTGTCCGCGTTCGGAAGTTTTTGCAATCTAGCAGACACGTTATTTATTGTCCTTTTTGTTTTTTCTCAATATTTATTTTGTACTATTGTAATTTTATGAGATTTATTTATAGGAAATTTAAACAAATAAATAAAGTGCTTAATACTTCAATACGCTCTCACCACATTCCGAGGAATTTTTAATTTAGCATTTCAGTCAATGGTTTAATCTTTTGGTCCAAATTTATCTGACTGCATTTTTTTGTTTTTATTTAAGAATTTTTCTCTCTAAATTACTAACTCCTAAAAGGCATTATAATTTTAAAACTATCTTTCATTCCGGGTAATCGTAAGATAGCGGCCTGTCGTGCAGCTGATCGTTTAATTTGGGTTTAAGTCTCGGAGCTGGCGTGGTTGTTTTTTTTTTTTTTTTGTTATATTCGTTTCTTGCTATAAGCATAATGTAAGATCGCTTGTGTATCCTGCTAAAGATTATTTGACGAAATAGTCTGCAATTTCCATCACGTGTAAAAGCGTAAGGCCTGGGCGCTGAAAACCAAACAACAGTCTTTCTTCTTTCATCGACAACGGTCAACTTTGGACCACGAGCTAGCCCTACCTGACAAGTTCAGGTTGAGGCTAGGAAATTGAAAAAAGGGGGGATGAGATTCATATCTCGTCCAGAAATAACCCTGAGATAGTAAGTTCCAGGGAGAAACGGACGAAATACAGAAGAAGAAAGAAACAGCCATGCCCACGCCGGGATTCGAACCCAGGTTCCTACACATCGGCCACACGGCAGACCGCCGTCTAGATCGCTCGACCATGGCGGAACGCCTACAACAGTCTTTAATGTACATTAATTTTCATTCTTGTGTCTTTAACTTCAGAGGATAACTTTAATTTTGATATTGACTAATAATGCAATTGAAGTTTGTGTATTTCACCTACTGTTGATTTACGAAATTTGAATCCAATCTGTTTTTCTATTTTTGATACCAGTTACAACTATGGAATCTACAAGTGTTGTATTTAATAGTTAGGTATCTTCTTCCCTCTTCTCTTTTTTTTTTATTACGTTATTCGTAATTTTCTCTCCTTCCGTTCTTCCCAGCCCTTCCCTATTTTAAAGCATCGTTTCCTCTATGGCCCGTCTGCCCGTGGCCGATATCGGATTGCCGGCCGCTATTTCTCCGTTCGCCCATAACTCCCTGTCTCTGCTCCGTCCACTAAACGCCGGTATCTGCGGGCACCAGTCGGCAGTGGGCGACCCGGATCCCTTCCGCTGCCGCCATTCATCTCCGCGGTTTTACCTGAGCAAACATCATTTATTCAGTATCGCATCGCTAACATCACGTTGTTTCTGGCATGTCCGGCCGAGATAAGGCACTCTCTGCTATCCCGTTCCTCCAGGAAGTTTGTGGTGTGCAATGGACTAATCCTTTCACTTCCCCTTTTGCGTTTCCAAAGGGATTTTGAGTTGCCTTGCACTTTCTCTCTATAGTACACTTTTCAGAAGTTTGATTTTTCCTAAACTTTTAATACCGTCGAAGTTTGTCTTCTTGTCAGCAAACATCAAAGGAAAAGTAATCCATTAAATTTATATCGCAATCATAGCCTTCCTACCGGATTTAAGTCTTTGGTCAAATTATTTTTTAAATTTCAAAAAAAAAAAATAAAAAAAAATAGGCGAACTTATTTTTGTGTGGAGGGGGAATAAAGGAAGAGTGCCAAGTTTCAAATACCGATACAATAAGATTCTAATAGTTGTAACCAAAGATACTGATAGAAAATTTTAAACATGAAACATGTTTAATGCTAATTTGTATTTATACATCGTAATAACATAAACGGAGACTCGTAAATTGATGGTTTTAAACCCTATGGGTCCAACATCTATCAAAATAAACAGACGAGAATGATTTGTCTATCAATTCCGGTTTCTTAAATCAATGTTTAATTATAGCAATAACTCCATTGAAAGAAAGCACATTCTGGTAGTTTTGCCCCAGGTTCTTACTTAGTGACTAAATGAATACGGTATCAAAATTAATGGATATCTTCTTTCCGTGATTTAAACTTATCTTTAAAATGTTAGCTTCCTAAAATGATATTTAGTTTTTTGACTTAGCTTGATCGTAGTTGGACGATTGAACATGTTTATTATAACATTATATTTTGAGGAAAAAAATGTATGTTTAACTTTTTTATTTCCTGCGACTCATATTAAGGGATATTAGACCAAACGTAATATGATTTTTTTTTATGGGAAAACGAAAATGAAAAAATCAATTCTATATTTACTTATGAATAAATATTCGAATAAATAAACTTTGACAAAGAACTTGGGAAAATTTTCTTTTCATTGTTCTGTAATTTCTTCGAATAATCCTAACTCATTGTTTTACCCGAGGAAACCGAAACTTGTTTTAGGCTATCAATTTATATAATTGTATTCCTTTTGATGTTAATAAATCTTAATGTAAAGATCTAGGAGTAAAAAACAAACAAACAAACAAACAGTTGTCTATTAGAGGACTTTCTTATTTTTCTTTATTTTAAATAAATTACTTTTGAGGAATGAAAACTTTTTGTTTTGAAAAGAGAACTTGTTGAGGCAAGAAAAGTTTTATTTTATTATTATATTTTTTCCATCTTTTTTCTCTTTTATTTTATTTTTAAACAATACTCTCCTAATCCTATCTTAATTAAGCATCAATATCCTTGCGGATACATAGTTAAAGATAAATTACATCTGAGGATACGCGAACAAAACAACAACAAAGAAAATGATTGAATAGCACTGTGTTAAACGAAAGATGGATTTTATTCAATGAAATATCCTAATAAAATTAATTATTAGAAAAAGAATTAGACCCAAAGAAAAAAGTTAAGAGTAAGAAAAGTGACGCAATAAATACAGTGGTTTTCACAGTAAATACACAAGTTAATTTTCTAAAAAGTTACATTGTAAGATTGGCCTATCAAGTCGAATAATTGGTTATTCGAAAAATATCCACATAACTACAACCACTAATTCTGTCCGGAGACAGGTCAACATTCCTATGGAATTCAAGCACCTGGGGAAAGAAACTGAGGTGGGTTCCCGTGGCCTTCCGAAGAGAAAGTGAAGAAGAGGCTAACAAACACAGGAAACGAAATTGAAACAACCAAGCCACGCCCGGGATTCGAACCCAGATTCCGACACAACGTCCGCACGGCAGACCGCCGCCCACACCGCTCTGCCATGCCGGAACGGCTGTAACTATAATTGTTGCGTTGTAAGTTACGTTGTAGCTAAAATTAATATTTTTGTAATTTTTCTATAGGGATATAATGATTTTTAAAAAAGCATGAAGGAAGATTGTATCAGTAAACATTTCTGATGTAAAATGGATTCAGTATTACATTCTCAGTTTTAAGTTGAAAGACGTATATGTCTGTCCGTGTTCATCTGACGGTGATCACAATAACTCAGAAACTATTTGCTTTGTAAAGCTGAAATTTTAAAGAGAGGTTTCAGTTCGTATAAGGACTATTTCTATTTATTTTGATGCAAATCCATCCAATAGATAAATAGCTAGGGGCCCAACATAAATAATCGTTAGAAAGCAATAACCTGATAACAAAGATGGTATGTTAAATACAGGCAAATGTTAGTAAATGTGTTATCTGTTGATTTTTTTAGAAATTTGACCCATAAAAAATCAAAAACTAACAGTAGCAGTAAAGCGCGTATAAATAAATACAAATTACACAGAAATGATTTTACTATCACTTTCCCGTGATGCATCTCTTTTTCGATCTTACCATTGGTATTCGAAAGTTGGCATACCAACTATATTGTTTTCGTAAAAGGTTTTTGTTGATTTTAAAATTGAGCGTTGCCATTAATGTTTCTAGAAAACGGAATTACTTCCACAAAGTTGATGAAATGAATTTATCTGATTTGATGTAAACCTTTGGAATTTGGTAACACGAATTCTTCACTATTAATTGTACTTTTAACAAATGTAGAAAATCAGATGAAATTATTATTTCTTTACAATTTCAAAATAATTTATATTATGACTCAAAAAAAATAAAAAGAGGATGCTACAAAAGCAGTTTCCTAATGATTTACTTTTAAAACTTCATCTGCTTCTTCTGATTAAAAAAAGAGAAAACTTACTTCTAAGAAATCCATCTCCGTCATCTCTTGTATTGATGTTTTTTTTTATTAGATATGTTCTTTTGGGGTCGCTGGTGTAAGAAGCACTGAATAATTAAGTTACACGAGATCTCGTGAGAAGTTTGGGAAACCGAAGCCAGGTGGCGTAAATCCCTCTGTTCAGCCTCTGACGACAGCGCCAGTTTTTTTTTTTTTTTTTCTTAATAATTTTTGTGTACACAGCCGGACAACCCATCTATCTCGCAGGTGTCATCAGCCATGGCCTCCCATCCACGTGCCGAGCGTCCCAGGAAGACTTTCCGCTCCACCGGAATCCAAGGGATTTAGTTACCCTTACCGCCTACCTCTACCCCTGTCTCTTGAGTGGCGATTCCAAGGTTGGCAACACAGGATCGATCATCACACAATGAATAGCTGATCCACATCAACAACTATAAAAAAAAAAAAAATTCCCAAGTTTTTCCATTTTTTTTTTTTTCGGTAAAAAATTTCGGCCAACAAAGTTGAAGCTTCATTGAGGTATAAAGGAATGTGAAAGAGAAGTTTTGCTAGAATTTTTATTAGTTTTGAAACGAATTTTTGTTCATTTTAGATGCTTCAGGAATTAAAAGACAATGATAACAATCTTACAGCATTGGGCAAAATGTATTAATAAGTTATGAGAACTGATCAGTATTGAATCGATTTAAAATAAAATACCCACCTTGGGCCAATACGGTCCTGGGATCGCGGGCGGTAAGGTTCCCGGTGTTTCCCGACCAATGGAGGTCGAATGGTTTAAAGATATAATTTAATTAGTAGTTTGGTCAGAATTCAATGTAAGTTACGCAATTATTATTTGATTTATGTATTTTAAATATAATTTAAATATTTTGATGTGGAGTTGACCATTTACAAGTAGGAAAAACTTATTCTTGATGTTGGCGTAACATCTACTGAACATCTAAAATTTTTACAGTTGTATTTTGTAAACGTATGTCATCAAATGAGCTTAATACTTTAGGAAATATCATGGCAATTTTACTTCATAATACAAATACGAAACATCCATAGGAAAGTAAACTTCGAGTTCTTCCAGATGCTTCTCTACTTTTTGTTGAATTTTTAACAGCATTTTTTGCTTTGAGGTTTAAAAATCTACAGTTTTCGTATTAAATTTATGAAACACTCCATAACTACTTGTGTAACTACAATAATTAAGGATGTATCTTAACTTTGCAGAACAGTTCTTAAAAACTTTAGAATCCGTAAACGACTGAATGGTGAATTGTCCACTTGTTGTAAATGAATATCTTCTTTATTTTCTTTTACGACAATTAGGATAATTATTATTAAATCATGATGTATATAAATGTTTGTATTAGTATGTAAAATAATTCGTCTTTAACATTTCTTGTCACAGCAGCTTTCATAACAGTTACAATAGTTCACTTAGTGGAATTTCATCATTGATATTCTCATTCACTGATATGCTGACGTGAATTTCCCATGTAAATTGAACAACTCCCAGTTGTTATCATAAGCTTCATTCTATAACATTTACATGTTCCTTTCCGCTTGGAAATCCACACGTCCGTTATGTTTCCATCTCTACAGTCTATCTCAAAGATCAATTGTTGAAGCATTGCATCCCATACCTTTGCTAACATTGCTGCTTAAACATCACATTGTTATATTATAAATCTTTGATTTTTAAACATTACCTAATACTATATAAATTTATATACAAGTAATCTTGTTTTTTATATCATTCACCAAATTCTTTTAATTTTACAGAATAATCCGTTTTCCTCATATTCCGACCATTCTTTGCTTTTCTTAATGATTGCAAATTAATTTCTTGAATCGAGATTGAAAAGAAATATTTCGATAATAAATTGCTTCTTTTTTTCCTTTGTCTCTTGTCATTTTAAGGTGTTCTATTGAGTTATTGATTTTTGGTGGTAAAAATTGTTCTTTTCTTCTCTTTTTTTTTTTTTTCTTTCTATTAACTCACCTGTTTATCAAACGCGACACTTAGCGAGAAAAACTTAATCTTCAGTTGACCAGGTGTTCTTCGTTCACAAGCAGTCAGGCTAAGAATAATCACCTGTAGAAACGCATATCTTGGTTGTTGCCTATTTCGTAGAAATTGAATTTCCAAACAAATTTCAAAACATAGAATGGATCTGAAATGTTGCGGAGTTTTTACTTGCGTTAGTTGCCATTATTTTTTTGTTAATCCAGTGGTTCATAGACTTCTGGATTTCACGAACGATAAAATTTCCAATGAAACTATAGGATTGTGATAAACGAACGCTAACATTTTGTTGTCAAGTGAATATTATCACAGTTATAATAAGTAAGTCTAAAAAAGTCTATTAAATTAGAATTTAAGAAAAGCTATAATTGCGTTAACATGTTTTTTTTTTTCGTTTGATTCTGATTCATTATCTGCGTTTTGGAACTACAGCTCTAGCCTATCGTGATGCTAAACAACTGGGCAGCAGAACATAAGTGAAATAATTCAATTTACACACTTTTATTTATTTATTTCACTGTAGTTAGTAAGTCAAACGAGACTTAGACTTCATAAAACTTTTTGGAAATTTTATCGTTACGTTTGATAAAATTGTCGGTATTTCTTTCAAAAATAAACTTACATCTTTCTGGAATTGTGAAGAATTCGTCGATTTGTTAGTGAACCACCCATACACTAACAATTGAAAACGGAAGTTTGTTGAATCACTTACCTGCCTTGAGAAACAAAGTATATATATATATATATATATATATGTATGCACACATAGGCTACATAGATTCTCGAAGGTGAAAAACTGCAAAAAAAATTTAAATATTACATATTACAATATCCCTACGTAATATTTCTTTCAATGTCAATCAAAAATGTTAAAAATTTATAGTTTTCATTACCAATGACCATCCCATTTCTTCATTTGGGTAGCCTTAGCTGACGACTAGTACTACCCAGAAACGGCTGTCGTATGAGTAAATGATTTTGAATAAAAAAAAATTAATGTAGAATGTTTACGTTTCAATAAAATTACTTAATCTAAATTACAGTTGTCTAGTTTACCTTATATAATTTATGTTGAACTAAAAAAAAATAGGGGACCATGGTGGTTCGAAAGATAGCACTAACTCGTTTCTGGCAACTGTTGTGGTTACTTTAAAGTCTAATTGAATTTACTTCCATTCCAGTCCTGAAATCTACCCAGCCTCTTTACAAAGCCTTTCTTGGAAGTATAGGCTTTTATGCTTCTCTAATAAAATAAAACTTTTTAATTAAAATTAGATTACATATTTTAATTAAGAAAGAAGACGAAAAGAGAAAAAGAAATTTGATAAGATTAGGGAAAAAACAAACAGATAGAGATTGTATTATATATATATATATATAGAATCATTTAATTTGTAAGTTTATATACAATTAATCACACTAACAAATTTTTTAAAAATAAAAATAAAAATATAATTTAAAATTTTTTAAAAAAATATATATATAAAAACAAAACAAAAAAACACTAACTTTTTTTATTCAACTTATATGTATGTTTCTTTAATTTTCTTTAATCTTTGTTTTTTTTGTCTTTTCAGGTAATTATTTGAAACTTGTTTGAAACCTTTGTAACATCAAAGAAATTCAGGTAGGATTTAGGAAGTAGTTTTATATTTATCTTCACGTGAGCTTTAACTTCTAAGCGTCTGATTGTCTAATATTAATTGTCTAAGGTCTGTAATGACGGAGATTAAAAATGTGGTCATCATCTCTACATGTGGACTATCTCCTGTAGAGAAAAACCTTCAACGCTATTTTCTTTTTGCAGCTTAACACGTCATTCATGCTGGTTTCTTAAGCCAAGATTAACTTAAGATGAAACATTAATTAACTGGTTCTGCAGCAATAAATCTAACTATTTATTTAAAGAAATAAGCTGCTTTTGTAAAAGTTATTTATGAAATTATTAAAATATTCTTATATTAAATAATTGAAGAAATTGAGAGTATTTTTCAGTAAACAGATTTTAAGCTCAGATGACGGTATTGAAAATGTCCAACAAATCAACAGAAATTTTAATATAAATTTTTGAAGGAACGAAAACCTGAGTTTGTTTTGCAACGTAGTTTACCGCGTTATCTATTGTTTGCTTAAAGTTTTCATTCTCTCTCTCTCTCTCTTTTTTTTTCAGTATGATTTATATTTTGGTTTGGAGGAAACTAGATCGCTTTCGGCAAAGTGATGAGATAGTAAAACATACTTTATCCAAACATGCACCGCAAAATTTGTGCATTATTTATACAAAGTAATCTAATAAATACAAAGCGCTGTTTGAGTTTGCAAGTCGGTGCCTGCTAAGACAAAACGGCCCCGTCGTAAGAGAAAGAGAAGGAAAAAAAAAAAACGAGAAACGTCTTGAATAATGGATGTGCAATTTCAAATTGATATTCCGCTCTGTTGACGATAGCAGATCAAATAAACAAAAGCAGGAGGAGTTCCGCAAATTAGAAAAGGGAATGAAGCGAAGCTGCGGCGCTAACAGAAACGGCGGCGCTGCTGTCGCTTCTTAGGATTGTTTTTAATTTATACGGATCATAGGACGATCGCTGATTACTGCGTTCCATCTCCACCGTTGTCACATCTATGTCTTTCATGTGGAAAACACGGATGATTTGATAGAAAGGTCTTTGAAGACAGTTTTAAAAAAAGGTGGCAAATATAAGAATAAAGAGGAGGGGAAGGATAAGACCTTGTTAATTTCGGAGTCAAGGAAGTGTTGAAGCAATTCGACTTTTTCCGCCAAGTGCGAATTGTGGCGATTAAACTTCACTGAAGGGTAAAGAATTGGTTTATTTCAATTTCTTTTTATCTTGTGAAGCGTAGATTATACCTGGAGATTATAATAATAAAAGAAAAAAAAGTTCTTGAGCTTCAGATACTGATCGTAACTTCTTATTTCTGTTACTTAGAATGTAAGCAGAACCTGAATTACACTCAATACAAACACATACAAACACCTACAGAAGCAAAATGCGAATACATTGCATTGTCATCTGCAAATTCTCATTATTTTAAACATAAACGAAAAAAAGATAGGCAATTTGTGAAACCAACACTGAACTGTTGTTCTGAATCAGCTACTTCAAAAAATTTAGTATTTGGATATCATTTCAGTTGTTAGCTTGAACCACATCATGAAAGGTTTCCCCCTTTTGGTCTATAATCTTTAAAATGAATACATTGAGATTTATAAATGATTATAAGAAAAACCAATACCAACCTTAGCTTGAAATCTTACAGAGATGTTACTTTTTAAATTATTTATTGGTTTATTTTATTTAGACGAAAACTAATTTAAAATGAAGGAGTTGCATGCAAATAACTTAACACTTTCTGATACATTTTGTGTATGTTTGCAATGGGGAAATATCGAAAACTGAGAATAGAAAATTAGACAAGTTGTGGATAATCGGCCTATTGCAAGTCTAGAGGCGAATTGGAAGGGAAGTTTATTCCGGAACAAAAGCTTAAGACACTCCAAAAACAAAACTTAAAAATAGCAAACATAAATTAGTGATATAATGACTTTGCAATTTAAAGAACATCAATGAAGAATGTTAAGATACGAATAACAAGGCGAAAAACCACAGAACCATTGTAATCCCATGTTTCATTTTCTATAAATAATGCTTAAAAATATAAAATGTAATTAAGAAAAAAAAAAAAACCCAGAAGATTAAAAAAAGCAAAATAAAAACAAATAAGCACACATTCGCCTGACAAGGATCCAAACCTGGGATATTGCGGTCACAACGCGATATACCGATACTTAACACTACACGATCACGAGATGAAGAAAACCTATCAGAATACCTGTATGTTGTTAAGAACATATTTTCGTAAGAATATCGGAACCCATCCCCAACCTCTAAAAGTCATAAGGTTCCAATAAGGTATGACTCATGTCTGTCCGACTTATAGTTTAGGCTGCAGAGATGGTGATGGAAAGACGGAAAGAATGAACTTTTACGTTCATTCTAAGAGCCCCAACCCTTTACATGTACGCGAGCTTAAGATAGAAGACAATAGAAATGTGTATCCAGTTTAGATAACACTGAAGAAATGTAATTTTCTTCCCAATCCTCTTTGATAAGTTAAGTAATTTTAATCCTTAACAAAGCCAAATACATTAAATTACTTTTATATTTTTGAGAAAGTTTATAAGGATTAACAAGCTGGAATCCTTAGAGGATTCAAAGGATTAACAAATTTGAGATCCTAAAAATTGAACGTCAAAATACAGCATCAAAGGAATTAATTAGTTTTATCCAAACAAGAAAGTTTTGTATGTTGTTATTTTGTTCCGTTTTCAATAGAAAACGAACACAAAGAACTCGTGATAAAAGAAGCAAAAGGAAAGAAAAGGAGAAGAAAAGAAAAAACCAGGAAAACTTGCGAATGCGTGTGATTTCTAGTTAAGAGATTAATTCAACTTTTGTATATAATCCTTTGAGATATTTCTTTTTTTCTTTGCATGTTTCTTTTTTCGTTGGAGGGGTTTATCTGCTTACTGTTCTTGCTTGTGTTTTGGTCGTCCCATGATCCATCATGTTCTTGTGTTAGTTCGTCTATAGATCTCCGTTGGTTGAATCACAACAGGCCACACACCTGATGTCTTTCACAGGCTTCAGTTCGTGTTTGAACTCGGATGCTCTGTTCAGCTTCGGGATTGGCTACAACACTGCTCTTTTTTTCCCCCTTTTTCTCCATCCTTTCTCAGTCTCTCAGCTACATTTCTTTCTTTTAACGCTTCCCATCATCCTTTTCAGTAAAAGATTTATGTGTATCTATCGTTTCTCTATAGCACTCTGAAATTCCTTAAACAAAAATTAAAAGACTGTCTTCGGCTAGTTTTAGTTCAGAGGCTTCTCTGTAACATCAATATCCAATAAATTTCTCAGGCTTCCTAATTCTATCCTAATAACGCATTAAATCTCGTTCGTTCCTAAATTTTATGTAAAAAAAAGTAAATAGGCCTACATTGAAAAATAATCTCATTAAAATGAATTCCTTGATAACATTTAAAATTCGTTATTACGACGATAGAATGAATCCAGTTTTTACTGCAAATAGTTTAAATAATCCACACAAATAGATTTCACGGGTTTCGAAGTTATGAGATTATTTGGAGTTTGGATGCCTTGCTTTTGTTTTTGAAAGAAGTCATTAAAATAAAATAATAATAGTTCATAATTTGTTTTAAAATATATCCAAAAATTCTTGACGATTCAACTAAATTTTTTTTTTTTTATTATTCAACCAGAATAAAACATTTCTGTCTTAAAAAAATGGATAAAAATGTGAAAATTCAGACCCCGATTTCGGCTAATTGAAAGGAAAGAAGATCAACAAATAACTCGTTGTAAAATTTTGAAAAAAAAAAAGAACTATTATTTGAATTTGATTTGTTAAATATTAATTACAATCCTATTAAGATCTTAAATTAGATTTGTTAATTCATGTTTATTTCACCTTTTCACGAAGCCGTAGAAAATGTTCACTTCTGCGGTTGCTTTTGGAGTGAAATTTGTGACCTGCAGCACAGAAGAAACGATATTTTAGCCTTTTTACTACAATAGCAAATCAAAAAGAAAAATCCGAATCCTCTGAAGGAATTGTCGATGAGTGATAAACTGACTTAACAGCGCATTTCTATGAATCTTATTAAAATCTAACGCTTATATTAATTTAAGTAAATTATTTATTAACTTATGTTGCAGTTAACTCTCTTGCAAATCAGTGGAGTCGGTTTAGACAAATTCTTTTCTTTTCCTAAGTCAGGATTCGATAGCTGTGTTATTTATCTGTAAACTTAATTGAAAGAAGTGGAGTCCATATTAAAAATATTATTCTATTTTATTATTATTCTATTTTAAGAAACTGTGGGATAGTTTTTGGATAGTTTAAATTTATCTATAAATTAGGTATAAGAATCAAAACAAAGGAAAACCTCAACTTAAAACTTGATTTGCTTTCAAATAACATTTCATACAAGATATCATCTATTCCATATAATTTTATATTGGTTTTACCACCGTATTTAGCACTAGAAAGTGAAAGTTTCCTCTCTCGTTTTAATAGTATAATTTTGTTTTTTGCTCATTCTTTCTCTCTGTTGGGCAACTGAAGTAGAGGGAGGAAAGAGTTGATTGGATTCTGCGTTGGTATGAGGTAATGAACTTCCTCCCCCACCCACTCCCCTTAGAAGGGCACCATATGTTCACTTCCCCGTAGGAATTCCAAGAGTGTCCTTTCTGATCAATATTTATTGTTATGATTATTGTAAATCAATTATTGCACACACTCTCTCTCTCTCTTCCAGATTCTATCACTCGTCCTCCATTATCTGAATCATCCTCTTCCCTCCCACAAACAAAACATGCTTCTTCATCAATTGAAATAAAGAAAATTTAAAAAAAAATTACTATTAAGGTTCGAATCTGGTCTAAATTAGACTATAGTTTATTATTAATTTTATAATATTTCCTTTTGATCAGTTAAACTTTTCAAATCACAAATGTTTTCCCTTACATTTTATTTTGATTCTGTTTCTGTTAATTCATCCGTTATCTGTTTTGCTTTGATTCGAATTACCAATCATTAATAAAATGTCACTACTGATCAATCTTTGTAAATGCTCTTTAGTCTGCTCTTCCTTCTAAATAGACAACTTCACTAATTTGGATTTTAAATATTCAATGTTAAAGTGATATATATATATATAGTCAAATAGTTTTTAAATTTATTACGTTTAAATGATCACAATGTAGAATTTTAAAAACAAATTGGTTTCGATCCCGGATAATCCATCTTCAATTACAGAATTCGTTGCAATGGCTGATTAAAAACTTTCAGACCACGTGATCTGGTAAACCAATAACATGGATGATTTTTTGAGATTCTCTAATAACTAAAGGAAATTTTAACTAAATTCTTGAATATTATCGTAATTTTGATTAAGATCTTCATTAAAAAAATGTACAAAATTTTTTTTTTCCAAATTCAAATGAATTTGATCATCTCTTCCAGCCCACTGAATTTTTCCTGATTTCATGGGGAAAAGGTTTTACCAAAAATGATTACAGAAAACAAATTTGTAAAACAAATTTTACAAAAAATGTAACATATTAATTTTTTTTTATGCTTTTGTGTTTCTGAAATTTATTGAACTGGTGGCTTTTGTTAATATGCTTGATAGGTGCCATAATATTTATACAAGTAGGTAAATAAGTTTTCCTCTAGAGTCGCTGCCTGGTTCACCGAAGGCATACGCTCCGATCAGTCGGGACTGTTGAGAGTAAGCCCAACAAGCTCTCCCATCATTAGCCCTGGGAAAGAATGCCATTCTCATTTTACAGAAGGCTGGGTGAACTCTAGGGCCCCTCTCCAAGAAAATGACTTGGGAAAATCCCGGACCACCGCCGAGGATCGAATCCCGTTCTTCCAACCCCATTTTAGAGACACGTAATAAATGATTAATTATTAACATTTGAACGGCAATCCTGCAAAAATTTTGTTGGAGAAGATAATCTTGCAGCTTTGAATCCTTGCCATTATTGCCTTTAATTTGACCATTTCTTAAATGATAACAAATATATCTAAGAAATACCTGGCGAATATTGTATCGACCTGAATGATCTGCACAGTTACTAAAAAATTGCACGTAGTTGTTGTACGAAATTACAGGTTTAGGCAATTACGATTAAGCAAAGTGGAGATATTTATAGCATCGATATTAAGATTTCTTGAATTATTCTGATTAATTTCGAAGCCTGTTTGCTTTTGAAGTTTTAATGACACTTATTGATTTGAAAAGCCATCAGGTAAAGCCAATTTTTGCGCCGAACCAACGTGAGCAGAAGGTAAGAAAGAGAAAAGTAAACTGCTTTTACATTTTCTTGTAGCACTTATATTCTGAATCAGCCCCCTACTGCTCAGCGCGTTGTGCAACTGACATTTGCATAAGCCCCACCACTCTAGACAAAAACGTCACTGTAATTAAACCTGTGAAGCTGCTTCCGTTGCGATCGGCTGATGCTTTTGTTGTCGCTCGTCGCTCTGCCATTATGGGGGTCACAGTTGGTTTGGACACCCGTCAACAGCGTCGCCACCAACCCCCCCGCGCGCACCAATTTACCACGATTAGAAAAGCCGGAATCCGGCAGAAACAGCGCCTTTGCTTACGGCGTTGTTGGACTTTTCATTGTACCATATGCTGCTTTTCTCACTGGTATGCAGCCTACATTTAATTTTCGCTTAAATAATGGAGTAAAAATAAGAACTTGTCACTTTCAGCTGCAGTTTTCGAAGCTAAACATTCTGATGTATGCCTGGGAACTTTCCCTTGAACCTATTCGGTCTTCACTTTCTTTTGTAATACATTTTGTTTTCTTTTTCCTACGGAGGATGGATGGTTCTTCTCACCTTCGCTTCTTCTTTTCCGTCGTACCACTCAAATGAGTCTTTGCACCCACTTGTAATTAAGCAAAAGACCACGAAAATGAATGGTGATGACGTCACAACCCTATTCCTAAAAGTCTCTTGAATTCATTTCGAGTACGACGTAAATAAATGGCTAGAAACATATGTAAAAAGTGTATTATAATGTACAAAATAAAAGTAATAAGAATTACTTTCATTAATTTGCATAAAAGTAATATAAAATAGACAGGTAGGAATTACAGTTTTGCTTTAACTTCTTGTCTTTTGTTTAATTTTGGACGAATACTTAACAAGTTAGACATTTTGTTCCATTTAAAAAAAAAAAAAAAAAAAAAAACTGCTAAACAAAATACTTAACTTTGGAGCAATAATCATTTTTATTTTTATTCCTAGTTGTTTTTACTTAACTGGTGTAAAGTGTTCTTCTTGGATTGGGGCAACAGCGTTCAGTAAGAAAAGGAATAATTTTCTTATCAAATATCTAATGTAGACATTGAAGAGGGATCATGTAGGAACATGATCCCTCTATTTACCTTCAGTTCTTAGATAAATAGTTTTTGAATGATGGTAGACAGACATGAATATAACTAGCATTAAGCTATTGAATTTCTTATATGTTTAAATACATTCAGTTTGTATAAAGATTGCATAATGACATGTTCTTCTATAGATGGCGCTGAAAAGGACAACGTGAGCAATGGCCTATTCGATATCTCCGGGCTTTTTTCTTTTTGTTTTGTTTTCATTGAGGCAAAGATGGATGGTGGATTAATTTAAGTAAGATTTATAAATTAAGATCGTATCTGTGTACTTTATTTCACTGATGCATTTTCTTTTTTGATAAATTAAATCTGCTTTCAATGGCTTCTTAAAGAGATGCGCTTAGGTTTTCTTGTGACCCTTGTAGTTAAGACAACAGTTGTTAAGAGTTAATGTGACCGCAGGCCAAAGAAAAGCAGCATCAGCTGTGACGCTTTCAAACGCAGATTCAGTTTTAAGCCAGGAAAAGCAGTTAGGAAAGAAAGAAAAAAAAAGGCTTAGAAAGTAATTACTGGTTCTTAAGTTTTTATTAAAGTTTCAATAAAAACTTCATAAAACAGTTTGACTAATAATTTCAAGTAAATGAAATTTTGAAAGTGTGCATCTCTGTTCAGGGTAATTAAAGATATAAGTACTTGCAATTTTTAGGAACTTTTTTTTTTAGCTCAATTTGGCTAAAAAATAATCATAAAATTTAAAAAATGTTTATTCTGAAGCCGAATTACGTTATTATATCATTTAAAGACTTCAGATTTAAATCTTAAGAGGAGTTAATGTCGAAATTAAAGTTTCCATAACAGAGAATGGCAATTAGTTTTGTTTAAACCAATTCTAATAGTTCTACGATTAACTAAAGTGTTAATTTGGCTAAGCTTTATTTAAGATTTCCTATTGGTAGTTTCTTTATGATAGGTTTCTAAGTTGTTGTAAAATTGTTTAAACCTTTGAATGAATAATCCTGAAGAAAACTATTGTAAAAGTACGTTGTATAAGAATAAATAAATAAAATAAATAAATAAATAAAATAAATAAATAAATAAATAAAATAAATAAATAAATAAATAAATAAATAAAATAAATAAATAAAATAAATAAATAAATAAATAAATAAATAAATAAATCCGAACCAATCGTAAATTTCATCTAAAGCAGAGATAGACATATTTATAACTTTACTTGTGTAAACATTGCATTGTGTAAATATTTGCCTTTCAATCTTGGAAAACCAAAATCTCTGAGTTATTATCTAAAAACTCTATGATCACAATGAAAATATTTTAAACTTATAGCTTTTTTTTTTATATATTTAAATAAATATAATTGAGGCCAGTTTTTATCCTCTGTTAAAAATCTGATTGTCAATAATAAGTTTTGTATGTAAGAAGGTTTAACGGGCATTAAATATAGTATGAAAAACGGAAACACGATGGAAATGCACAATCATTTGCTTTCACGCCTTGAACTGTCATCGACGGGAATCTGGGACAGCTGTTTCGTCCTTATTAAGACTCATCAGCCAAATTTACCCTCGATGATCAAGTTCAGAACGCTTGAAAGCCTATGGATCCTTCTCCCGCTCTGTAATTGGGACCCAGCGAAAGCAAACAACAATAGAAAAATCGCTGTGACCAGTACAGCGTAATTAACTTCGCCCGCTAAGCGCTGGACACAAACGTCATTTAATAGAAGGATAAGCCAAACGCATTGGCGAGAAATTTCTATATAAGAAGGTTTAACGTGCATTGAATGTAATATGAAAAACGGAAAAACAATGAAAATGCGCAATCGTTTGCTTTCATGCCTTGAGCCATCATCGACGGGAATCTGTCACAGCCCACAGCGATTTTTCTATTGTTGTTTGCTTTTGTGCAGTCCCACTTCCGAGAGCAGGAGAAAGATCTATAGGCTTTCAAGCGTTCTGAGCTTAATCATCGAGGGTAAATCTGACTGATGAGTCCCAATAAGGACGAAACAGCTGTCTCAGATTTCCGTGGATGACGTCTGAAGGCGTGAAAACAAACGATTGTGCATTTTCATCGTTTTTTTCGTTTTTCAATAATAAGTTTTCTTCATTTAAAGTTAATTTCCTATGAATTCTTGACTTGACTCCAAATGACTTTTTTTTTTTGGTAAATGCCTAACAGTACCCATCGCAAGAACTCGTCCACTGGCAATTGTGCCGCCACATTACCCAATTTCCTTTTGACCAACAAGTGAGTGGAAACAAGTTCCTGCAACCAGTGCAAAAACTGGCAAAGGAAGGATTTTGAAATGGTAATGAGGAGGATCATTGGAATTGGCTTTACCCTCGGGCATGTTTCTGATAACTTCTAAGGTCATCTCTGGAAGGGAAAGAGTGAATCAATACCACCCTCATCGTAACGGAAAAGCCCCATCTGTTTGACCCCAGAGTGGAACTATACTTCTCCCCCTGGACATCTCTACCCTTATTCGTGTGTTTATTTTTGCAAAAACCAGCGGAAACAAAAGGTTATCTCATTGTATTTAACTTCCTTCCTTGAGAAATATTGGAAACGTTTGCAGGACGTGGAGGCTTTGCATAAACCAAAGTTATTTACTCCAAAGCCTTTTTTAAAATTCATGTTTTCAATCTACATCATTAATAAGGAAATCTCTGTTTTAGTCAAATATTTAATACAAATTTTATACGTTGTATAAATGTTGATGTTGTTTTTCAATACATTGTAACTAGCAAATAGATTACGTAAAGGGCACAAGGAAAAAAACTGTAAATGCAAGATTTTAGAAAAAAATTTTTTATTATTATTATCCGGATTTTTTTTTTATTATCTGGATTCATTTTTTTATTTTTATTATCTGGATTCATTTTTTTATTATTATTATCCGGATTTTGTTTTTTAAATTTATTCATTTATAACTTTTATACAGTAAAGTTATTCAAATAATTAATTTCTAAATGCTATTTAAGGTCCAAAATTTCGAAAATACTTCTGCACTAAAGTAAGATAATTACATCAAAGTTTTACATTCTATTTGTTTTAATGTTGTTTTAATACAAAGTTGGTAAAATTTAAATGTAGACTGAGTAGATAGGCCTACAGAATACTTTCCAGTTTCACTTACTATAATTACAAAAAGCTGAAAATTTGTTTTATTACCCAAAATAATAAAACTAACTAATTAAATTAATATGAGTAATTAATTAATTAAAAGAATGATTGAAATATTGAATAACAATCAAACATTAAGTAATAAACAATGAATTATCCAAAAGCACTTGACAAACGATAACTACCTAAAAGCATTGAAGAATTTCATTTTGGAGTGACAGCAATTTCCATATAATTCCTTCGAATTCCGTCTCTCGGTTTATATGAAAGTCTTTTAAAAAAAAAAAAAAAAAACGAATTTTTCACTACAAAAATCTTCCTAGTGATATTTATATTTTTCATCGATTTGTTTAAGTTTCTTTTCAGCATTATCAGATATATTTGCATATTAATAATAGCTAAACAATTAATATTTATTGTCAACTTAAAGGCATCTATTTATTTTTTTATTTTTTTTTACTTTTTTAATAAAATACATAAATTTATATTAATGAAAGCTTACATACAAAACATAAAAAGACAAACAACTAATGAGGTAATAAAAACCAATTGCGTTTCAATTAAACTAACAGTGTTGATATACATCAGTGGGTGAAATCATTGTTTACTTATAGTGACACCCTAGAACAGCTGTTTCACGCTTTTTATTATTTATTATTTAATTAGTTAGTTTTATTATTTTGGGTAATAAAACAAATTTTCAGCTTTTTGTAATTATAGTAAGTGAAACTGGAAAGTATTCTGTAGGCCTATCTACTCAGTCTACATTTAAATTTTACCAACTTTGTATTAAAACAACATTAAAACAAATAGAATGTAAAACTTTGATGTAATTATCTTACTTTAGTGCAGAAGTATTTTCGAAATTTTGGACCTTAAATAGCATTTAGAAATTAATTATTTGAATAACTTTACTGTATAAAAGTTATAAATGAATAAATTTAAAAAACAAAATCCGGATAATAATAATAAAAAAATGAATCCAGATAATAAAAATAAAAAAATGAATCCAGATAATAAAAAAAAAATCCGGATAATAATAATAAAAAAAATTTTTCTAAAATCTTTTTTTTTTTTTTAATCTAATCATCTGTTCTGTTCTGTATCTGCTTATTTTTTTATTATTATTTTTGAATGTATTCAGCTAATGTTTATAATTTTCCAATTGCTTTTTCTCGACTTTGACACCAAGCCATGTTGAGAATGGAGTAGACCTTTTCCATCATGTAATGGCTTGCTCCTAATATATTCTTGTGTTGAAGCTCTGGCACCCGTCACCGCTCGTTGCACTGCACTGGAACCGGCATCGGCGTGAAACTACGCAGACCCACTCCGAATCCCCGAAAGTGTTGGGTCAGAGGCTGTGTCTGTCTGCCTCCACAGAGCAGCCAACGAGAAACATGTGTTTTAACACAAAACAGTCACTGTTCACTTTCAACCAGAGGGAGGGGAAGAGCTAAGGCAAAGTTGCGCGCCAAACAAAAATGGCTATGATTTATAATGTATTCTTAGCAGGAACAGAAAGAAAACAATCGAATTCCTTTTTTATTACAATTGCTTAAAATGTAAAGTTCTTTTTTTTTTTTAACAGACGTTTCTGTAGATTAAAGATACATTTTTTTTTTTTTTTTTCAGTTATAGTTTGGTTTATTTTTTTCTTTTGTTTTTATATACTGTATATATATGACAATAAAATCTTGAAATCAAAATATCAGGTTTAGTAATATAATCGAATGTGATTCCTAGGACATAATTACCAATAATAATGATGAACAATCAATTTAAAATCAGTTATTCGTAAATTTGCCAATTTTTACGATGAATATTTTGAGCCGTTAAGTTAAACCATTAAATTTAAAAATTGCATAAAAATCCTATACTTCTATCGTCTACGGAATGGAGAAATCGGGGATTTTATTATTATTATTTGTTCTTCAAACGGATCCTAGGATTCACCCAACCCTCTGTCAAAAGAGTACACGGGATTTGAAGGTGGGGGATTGGCTTCGACCTTCAAAAGCCTCTACTTCCTGCAATGCTTGGCCTCATTTGCAAATGCGGGCATGATTCTGTAATTCAACCTTTAATAGAAAGTGGGGTGATTTACGCTGACAAACAAACGGACATGATGAATCTAATACCATTAGGAATGTTTGTCTAAGAAACAAAATGCAACAAATTAATTACTTAAATTATTATTAAAGTTGTGAAAGGAATCAGTCCAAAATCTGACATGACAACCGGACATTTATTCCTCTCAGAATTTGTAGGGAATTTATCCAAGTTTTTTATTTTTGTATGTTTTTTTTAAATCATTATAAAATTGTTAGAATATTGATTATGTTCAGTATTATACAATTAATTTATAAAGAGTACTTGCTTTATTGTAGTGATAATCGAAATCATTTACAAATAGTATAAAATTTTAAACTACTGTACGCTGTTAAGAATTAATGTTAAAAAAACAAACAAACAAGAAATTCTTGAAAGAAGTTGAAGCCTACTTTCCTTAAATGGCTGCTGTTTTTTGTTTTTTTTTTAAAGCTACGGAAATAGTTCAGTAGACAAGTCTCAGTTGTAGATTAAAGTAAAATACGATGTTTTACAACAGGCCATGCAGGGCCTTGGATGTGCGCGAGGTTTAGTCTCCAACGGTACTCGGACACCGGGACTGTTTGAAGTCGGATAATTATTCCAACGCCTTTAATTCCCGAGTAATAAACCCAATAACTTCAAAAGAAACCATTTGACAGAGGGCTGGGTGAACCCCGGGGTCCGTCTGGAAGAGTAACAACCGTGGAAAAAAGAAAAAAAAAATCTCCGATCACCATCGGGAATTGAACTCGGCTCTTACAGTACCCACTAAACTACTCGATGAAAATAAACAGCATCTTCAAATTTTAATTTTTCTGTACGTAGATTTCAACTTAACTATATATATCAAAAAAAAAAAAAAAATCCTAATACCAAAATAAGGTGAGAATTTGTGGGATTTGTTTACTATCCCTTTTAATCAAGCATTACATCATAAGAAGACTTACATTTGAATTAAAATAATATCAAACAACGCCTAATTATGAAAAGGGTAAGAAAAATCTGAAAATTTATACACGTTAAACCTTCTTTATTATGCCTAATTATCATTCACATTAACAACAGAAAATAGTTTTATTATTTTAATAAAAGACAGAAATATATATATATATAGCCGGACAGTGATCTGTCCGGCTTAAATGTTTAGTAATGTAAGTTATTTTTTATTCTTATATTCTATACATTCTAAATTTCAAAATTGCAAATGATTGATTGAAATCTTTGCTTTGCGAAACTCGAAGAGGCCGCTTCAAGTTTTGCTTTTCAGATTCAAAAATATATATTTTTACAAATTTTGACAGTAAAGAGAGACTAGAAATTTGCACTGTTATGCTGTGTTTTTGGTTTATTATCTTAAGAAAGGAAGATGGAGGAAGAAAGAAAACACATATACGTAATTGTTAGTAAATCTATTTACTTTGAACCCATATTAAAGCGAATATCAAAAGAAAATTCATTGTTTCCTTTCTGGAGCTAAGGGAATTTTTGTCACTTTCAAGTTCCTCAACAGAAGCCATAGAGAAAATTTTTAGCCATCAACAGAAGCCATAGATAGAAAACATGACTCGCCTTTTGTCCCTAAATGTGCATGCCAAATTTCAAGAAACAAATCACTATAGTAATCTAGAGTGAACATTCACACACATACCCAGCTTTTTTTTTTTTTTTCTATTTTTTTTTATCCTACACTTTCCTTAAATGGCTAACAATCATAATAAAATTTACAAATCGGCTTCTTTCCTTCTGAGGAATAAGAAATCCCTTATCGCATTTCAAACATACACACAATATTTATTGAAAATGGTAAGTTTATCTCTGAGAAGATGACAAGTTGTGTTACCTTTGAAGTTTTCTGTTCCATAAATTAAGTCATTGAGAAGCTTTGATTTGTGGTCTATCGCTGCTGTCCAAATCAGTGGCGGTCATTCAGTCTCTCAACTTTGTTCCCGTAATGATAATCGCCGAGAAGCGAACAATTTACGATCTGATGAGTGGCAATTCGGATAGGAATTAACAAACACACTTCATCAGTATTCAGGAAGCATTGGCATCGTTTGGAAATCGGTTGGGAATGAGGGTTTTTTTTAAAACAAAATCAGTTCATAAACTAATATTTTGTCGTTTCTTTTAATAAATCTATCATAATAAGATAATACAAGATCTTCAATACACTAATAGCCGAAATCTGCAGTCGAATATTAAATATCTGTGGAACATTGTTAAAATAGATCTTCCCAAACATTTTGATATCGGGTTCTTTTGATCAGTTTTAGTAAATCAATGAAATTGAAAATAATAGTTACTTAGACAATAAATTTAACGTGCGTTAGAAACATTTTACAGTAAAATAAAACAAAGAACGCACATGATTAAATAAAACAAAAAATAGCTCAGAGAATTTGTGTTTTGTTTAATTATGTGCGTTCTTTGTTTTATTTTACTGTAATAGTTACTTAGTAAAGATTAATCAGAAATAGCCCGCTGTCTATTCAAGAGTCTAGATTTTTGATTATCTTTCTTTTCCCGAAATGATTTGTTCAGTCATTATCCAGAAATTTATTCATAAAAACAGATAAACTTCGTTTATGCACCCGAACGTTTTTCGCATTGTACGATTACGGCTTCGGTAGTGAAGCAATATTCCAATGACTTCCTTGCAAGGGCGTATATAAGGGGGGGGGCCGAGGGGGCCCGGG
>JAFIDM010009631.1:271560843-271598107 GCA_023159025.1 Thereuonema tuberculata | reverse complement strand
TTTTTTTTTTTTGGTTGAACAGATCTTGGGCCCCCCCCCGAAAATATATTCTATATACGCCACTGCTTCCTTGTATTTTTAATGGTAACAATTTAAGGGAAGGATTAACTCAAGTTTTTTCTATTCTACGTTTCTTTTAATTTAAAATTAAAATTAATTCTAGATTAATAAATCTAAAAATTTGAATTCTTCCCATGATTTCATGATATCTCGCTTTTATATTCGCTGAAATAGTAAATTAATGATATTCTATTTCGTTACTTTTGGCATATGCGATTCTTAAATAATAATAATAATAACAATAATAATACTTAGGCCGTTCAAAACTTTCACTTGGGATAGCCAGATAAATAATGTTTACAAAAAGCTAAACGCTATATCATACATCTACTATCACACAAGATATACTTGTATTCCAAAATCAGATTTTAATTTATTTTGTTTTCTCTGATTCTGTCCTCAATTACGCTACAAGCGTTTAATAATACTACCAAGTCTAATTTAACAAACATAAATTTACTCCCAAAAAAATTACTGAAACTTACTTTTAAATAACAACATCTTGACGGAAAAAGAAGTACTGTATAGAAAGAGGAAATTTAACGCCCTATCAAAAGTTACTATACAATTTAATCATGAAAAACTATTATAGTCTAATTTTCAATAAAAAGAGCATTAACACTAGTCATTATAATTTAAGAATTCAAAACTATACTAATTTAAATCATCCTGACATAAACACCAGTTACGGAGAACTTAATCCAAACTTCATTTTGGAAAAGACCATCAATAAAATTGGCCTCAGTCACATAAATAATATTAAAAAGATATTTTTTAATATTAAAATAAAAAGAATTAAAAACTGACTGATTAATGAATCAGATGAAATCAAGCGAAGCTAAAATCAGAATAAATAAAATTTGACAATTGCAAAGTATTTAAAATATACTTTTTCTTATATTAACATTTTCGCTGATATTTTTCCACTAGTGTTTCATATTTGTACAGTAATTACAAAAATACTATGATTTGTTATATTGCCATTTTACTGATGCACAATTATCGTTGATTTTTTTTAATATTTGTTATTATTTTATTTTATTTTGATATTGATTCTTAAATACTTATTTAACTTCTAATCTATTGTTATGAATATTTTTATTCTTCAACTTACCCACAGTGTAACCTGTATTATCATATTAGATTTAGTGTTTTTATGTTATACACTGTGTATAGTTTTACGTTATTTAATCTAAGCATCTGTTGATTGGAGCCTATATAGCTCCTAACGGACTTGTCTGTAAAATAAAGCAATAGCTATTAAAATTATTATTATTATTTGTATTTAGAATCATAATATAAAAAAATTATTATTATTATTAACAACATTTTTAGTTGAATCTATGTACAGCCTTGTATTATTATTCCCTCCGTGTTTTTTTATTGTGCACATGTTACACATGCATGAAATTTCGTAATCACAGCATCCGAGAAGTAACATTCCGTAAGGAATTGAGAGAATTCGTCTTATTTCGTAACCATGGATGTGTTTTCTTCGTATGATGTCTTTGAATTACTATCAAAGTAAATTACGAAGATGGCACCCTACAGAAAACAAAGAGAGCTATTTACATGTTCGTCACCTTCCATTGTAGGTGGAATTAGCCAACTGCACCCACCTGCTCTGTGTGTTACCATCGAACAGGTGTGGCATGTGTTTAGTCAAAGGCAGTTTTAGACGAACCATTCCGCGAGATGTGTGTCAAATATTCATCTGTTCAAAAGCGGTGTCGGTGACAAGTTTTCGCAGATGGTGAATTCTTTTCGAAAAGTTTGCAGCAAACGACCACGTGTCAATGGACAATGATCTCCAACTCGAAACGTATCGTTTTTGTGCCTCTGGCTCGAAGACCCTTGCAAGGTAAAGATTAAGTCATTAAGAAGACGTAAGAATTAAGATTTACAATTCTAGTTTTAAAAACCAAAGGAAAATAAAAGAAGTTGTATTTCTCATAAAATTAGAAAATTATGCAGTGGGTGCACACTAGAAAAATTTAGTTATTATTAAAAATGTTATTAATACTATTTCTTATATTTTTTTACTTAATAATAATAATAATAATAATAATAATAATAATAAATAATTAACAGTATTTAATAAAGATTTTTTCAGAGTAATCGAACAAATATCAGCGGCAAAAATTATTCGTTTAGATGGAAATGTCATATATTTTTTTTTCTTTTATTTTAGTTTAGTTTTTTATTTTAGATCCTTTATAATAATTTAATATAACAATTCACAAATAAACAGTCTGTATTTTGCTGAATATTTTTCCCTATCTCAATCCGGAAATAAAAATTAAATTTCTCAATATACCTGAACTAGACACAACACGAATATTTTTGAAAAACGTTTAAAACCTGTAATAATGGGCTTCAATTAAGTTATTTTCTCTCATATCTTACGTTATGAGCTTTTAAAAAAAATAAAATAAAAAAAAAATTGATAATTCAAAGAAGAAAAATATTTACTGAATTCACTATTTTTTTAAATTTTAATTTCGTTTTAATTAATTTTTTTAACTTAAAAAACTTAATACTAAACAGACAATATGCTTAACTCTTCATTACATTATGTACGAACTCTTTATTTACAGTTCTTTTCGAATTCTTGTATTAAATATTTTTTGAAGCTATTCTTTGTTTTCTAAATTGTCAGTCGTCAATTTTCTCTTTCACATAAACCACCCTTTTCTGTGACCTCCTGATTTTACCGAATTTTTAATTTCTATCTGTTATTTCATTATTTAAAATGTTTATATTTTCCCTTCATAATGATGATCTAAGTATTTTGCTTGTTTCGTTTTTTTATTTGTTTAACTATTGATGTTAATAGGATTTAAGTTTGAAATATACCGTAATAATTGGTAATAATGTTGCAGATGTACAATACTATGATTGCGTTATTGTTGTAAATCGGGAAGAATTTATTGATACATTTGGTTTTCTTTATTCATATGTAAAATCTTCATCACATTCGCGGAGTAAAAAAAAATGTAAGTTATTTTTTAAATGTAAAAACAATAACACAAAATGTGGCTGTAATAAATAAATCGTTAATATATCGTTGAATTATACAAAATCGGTCTCAGATTACACAATTGCTAGATGGCTGACACTGACATAATACAGTTGGGTATTATTTAAATTTTCCTTTAATAATATGCAAAATTTCCGTCGCATTCTCAGGGAATTACCTCAGCCCAAGCAATAAATCGTTTTCATTCAAATTTCATTGTTGTGATAAAGAAAGCGTGACAAAGAAAGCATGCATCAGTGACATTGTTAGCTATCTAACAATGGTATTTAAGAAATCCGTGTGTATAGATAAATAGAAAGTAGGGATTATTGCAAAATCTATAATTTAATCGAAACAAATGGCGCTTTTCCAAAGATCCTAAATTCCAGAAAGTTTTACAAAGAAATTGAAACCTAAATGCTTATGATAAAAAAAAAAAGAAGCAGAAAATATGATAAAACTGAACAAAACAGAATCGTCTTTGGTCTGAAGGTTGCCTTAGAAATTCTAGAAGGATCGAAAGGTGGTCGTTAAAAGAGGTCTGGCATTGGTGAACTTGAAAGTCATAAACCGATTTAACGCCAGGTAATTTAGAGGTTTGTCATTTGAGATGTCATCTCTCCAAACCACCACATTCTTGACCACACCTCTTCGCAGTTAAGAGATTCTGAAGCCATCAATTCTTCAACGAGACCTTTTGCAAATTTCCTAAATTAAAACCAGTCGATTTCTTTAAGGGAAAAAAAAAAGCATTCAAATGAATAATTTTTTTAAGTTAAGAATTTTTTTTCTTTTGTTTAAAACAGATCTAACAAGAAAGTAGGGAATTCTTAACTGTTTAGTTTTACAATAAAAACTTATCTGATACCGTACTCTTGTCGATTGAGTTGGTACCATTACATCAAATGTATCATCAGAACAATAAAGCAGAAATGGTGTTAAGCGTGAAATAAATTAATAATTAAACAAGGATAAATAACTTTAAATAGCCGTAAGTATTAGCTATTATTACTTTACATATTTACTAAGATATGTACGTAGATCTAGCAGTGGTGTATCTAAACAAAATAGAATATATAATGGTTTTACCAAAAAAAAGAAGTGATACAACTCAAAGATGAAAAGCATCATAAGAATATTTGCCAGTTATATAGGTACAGCGACCGATAGGATCTGTTTTATGATGGAAACAAATTTCATTCGAAGAAACCGATTACCATGAAATTCTAAACAATTAATTGGTATCAGTTGTTAAAAACTTGTAATTAATAGATAACAAATTTCTAATCTAAGAATCATCATCACCCTTTTTAAAAATAAGTAAAAGTTCAACATTGAAATGTACGCCAGTGATACAAATCACAATATAATTTTTCATTAAAGCAAGTCATTTAATTTTTTTATCAAGTAACTTAATAAGGCATTACGAAAGTCGAAGGGAAAAAAATAACATTATATATGCATATCAATACATACAAAGCACAATGTTTTCAGCCTCAACAAGAGGCAAATACTACGAACTATTTAGCCGAAGAACCGTTGTTTCGAGTATAGGCTACATAGGAAACATAGGAAGCAGTTCATATTATACCCGGAGAAATAGACGAAATACAGAAGACTCCGGGATTCGAATCAGGTTCAGACTTATCAGAGTCATGACAGGTAGCTGCCTTGACCACAAGTCTCTGCCTGAGCGGCATCTTCTTAATATCATTTACCCAATCATCATTTTTCTCCCCTAATTTACATATGGAGATAATCTCATCAGTTTTGTTGATTGGAGAGTTCAAGCAAATTTTATACATTTACTGTTATGTTTTTAAACTAACTTAATAAAGTACCAGTTAAGGCTACTCATGCATTTCATTACTTTAACAATATACATTAATGTTTTACTCTCAATTTGATATTAAATATATTGTTTAGAACCGTTTCATCTTTAGGATTTCAATTGCTTTTGTTCTGTTATTGTTAAAAATCAATTAATAATTTTCTGTTTCTGCAATTTTTATTCATTGACAAGATTTGCTTGTTTTGTTTTTGACCATCATTACTAAGACTTGCTTCTACCTCTTGTTTTGTTGACATTGAACTTAGAAGAGATTCTGCATCTTAAAGCACTGGTTTTAGTTTCAAATTCGCCAAAGTAAATCGCTTTTGTTTATTGCTTCCGTCTTCGTAAATATTTGGTTAATATTAATACTAATTAGGTTTTCCTTTCATATACTTAAGAACAAGGCTTTGATATTCAGTAGAATGTTGTTCACTGACTGCGAAGTGTCTTTTCTCAAGTCCGTTGGCAGGTGCTGGAATATGACGTTCTTGACGCAAAACAGGCGACCAACTAAAATTATCTCGAAACAGAGGGAAGTGTTACCTTTACTTCTGGACTTACCGTAGTTTATTACTGTCATCAAGTATTTCTTTTATTCTTTTTTTTTTTTTTAAAGAGATACCGAGATAGTTTAAACAACATTAATTAATAAGTTTGTTGACAGATTAATAATGTCTTAAATCTTACTGTAACTTTTCCTTAATACATTTCCGGAATGCACATTTCTTTTCTCTTCATAAAACAGAGAGCAAACTTCAGATTGCGCGCTCCTTTCGAATGTTCTAGATGTCTAGTTAATGTAATCTGCAAAAGCTTAATTCTTAACAAATATATAGGAATAATGAGTTTATATGCTAAAAAAAAAAAAAACCAAAACTCTATTTAATTAACAGAAAAACTCTTCGTGTTATTTCATCTAGGAATTATTATTATTATTATTATTATTATTATTACTAGGATTACTAGGATTTATTATTACTAGGAAATCAAGGATTGCTATATCTACATTTATGCTGATGACATTATAATCTATGCAATAAACAAGAATCCTATCAATGCAAGACAGGCTATTCAAAAAGACTTCATAAACATTCAAAATTGGATGCACGACAATAAACTCATAATAAATAAAAACAAAACAAAAGCTATTTTTATAAGACCGAAAAAACAAATGGCAAACTTTCAACCAAAGGTGTATTTTCATTCTCATTCATGTTTACATGCACAAAATGTAAATTGCAATTCTTGCTTCGAGGTTGATACAGTAACAAATTTCAAATACTTAGGTATTACAATAAACAACCTCTTCACTTGGAACACACATATAAATATGCTTCACAAAAGACTAAATTCTACAATATATATTTTCTATCACATAAAAAATATTATACCAACAAAAATCAAGATACTTATATACTATGCGCTATTTGATTCCTTGATAAACTACGGGGTAAATATCTGGGCCAATACTAATAATATAGATCTGGACCACTTAAAAAACATACAAATAAAAGTGCTTAAATTAATTTTTTCAAAAAATGTCTGGAAAAGTTCACACAAAAGAAATTATAACCTAAATAAGTATGAAATTTTATTCCCAAAACAAAAATTTATATACAACATAATAATGCAAAACTACTATAATATATTACAAATAAAGAATAACAGTAATCAAAATTATCATCTAAGACAAAACCATAAAATAAAACTACCATACCCTCCAATTTTTAATAGTTATGGGCACAGAAATATAAACTTTAATATAGAAAGAATCATAAATGATATGAATATAAATATATTCTCAGAACATCAAAAAATATCTGTTGTCAAAAAAAACCTTAAAAAATGGCTTATAGAAAATACTTGAAAAAAAAAAAAAGTAAAGTAAATATATCATTAATTATTTTATATTGTTTTTCTTTCCTCTAAATATCTCTATTTGGAAGAATTTAAACTTCAAAATGGAGAAATGAAAGGAAAGAAAAAAAAAAAATAAATAAACACCAAAGTAAAACATAAGACTGGTACTATTAAATAAATATTGGAGCCTACCCTCCAGCGGCCTCCTCGGCCTGCACGGGCAGGCTTTGGCTTCGTGCGGTCCTCAGGGCCTGATCGAGTCTTTAACTTTAACTTAACTATTAATAAAACTAATATACGTTTCAAGACATTTCAAGCACGTTATCGAAAAATACCTTCAATACTAATAATCAATCATTTATTTATAATGTCAACCCATCTATACTCAATTATTGTTATTTTCTTTTTTTTTTTTGTTCTTATATTTACAATCTTGTAGACTTATAAGCTATATATTTTTCAAATGTATACTATGTAAATATATATTGTAAGAAGAAAGAAAAAAAATTATATAAATATCAGAACCCGTTGATAGGGATACCTCCCTAACGGGACTGTACTGTGTTATCTATCTATGTTAATAAAAAAAAAAAAAAAAAAAACTACTACTACTACTAATAATAATAAATGGCAATATGTGCTTTGGTCCTTTGCACGCCATGTTGTCTTTGCTGGGGAAACCCAAGGTTTGAAGCTTTTTACATAATAATAATAATAAAGCTTCAGAAATGTTAAAGACCACTTTTACGCCTTACCATATTTAATACGACATCGCATGAAAATGTACTTCCGTGTCAGAATATCAGAACTTAGCAGAGACTGTTTTTCACTGTTTTAATTACGGTATATTTGAATCTTTTTGGTTTTTTTTGCTTTAAATACAGCACTAATACTACGCGGCCAGGGTTTTATTTTTCTTATTACTTAATTAGCAGATCACCTTGCCCGCAAATTATTTGCAGCTCTTCGATCACGAAATTGTAATTGTAATTCTTGCAAAATGTGGTAGTTATAACCACGAGGTTGTGAAATCGGAAAAAAAACTTTGGTAAAAACGTCTGATACAAGAACAAAGAATTATATAGATGCACTGAAACATATGAACATAGGCATTTATTAATTACCAGTAAAATATATGATATTATCTATTCAAGCGAGATTGCATTAAAATACCTTATTATTGTTTAATATGAGCAATTCCCCATGATGCCTTATGAGAATCTTCAATGCCCCCCCCCCCCTTTTTTTTTGGACCAATCAAAAGTTAAAGTGTGTGCTAAAGTTACTTTGTGATGTTATGATGTTGGCGTCAGAAAGTATCGTTACTTACATACCTTTAGTTCGGTCTAATTCGAATGATGCGTTTCATGATACTTTCCTAGTAGACCAGACTAGCCATAAGAGTTCCTGAACCAATGTTCAGCTGCAGCTGACACTGTGTACAGAAATGTCTTCGATACTGTTTCCCCACAGCCTTAAGAAAAAAGAAGAAGAAAATGCTTTCTAGTCGTCGTGATTTCACGCTTCAGCAGCTGATTAGTTGACCTGTTTCTAGGTGAAAGGTCTATTAATATATGGCCAGCTTTTCATACAGAAGATCCTAATATCTAAGGTGACCAGATTTTTACGTTGGCAAAGCGGGACACCATTGACCGGGGGGGGGGGGGGGGACCGGAAAGGAAAAAAAAAAAAAAAACACGGAATCTCCAGTTCAACAACCAAATAAAAAAACGGAATCTCCAGTTCGACAACCAAAAAAAAAAAAAAGGAATTCAATAACCAAAAAAAAAAATCGGGACTTTTTTAAAACGCCGCGGAACGCGGGACAAATTGTTAAAAATCGGGACGTCTGGTCACCTTATAATATCTTCACCATTGGATTATTATCAGCTCTCTATATCATACATCTAATAATAATGACTAATTAAAAACAGCAGCGCCAATTTGAATCTGATGGCGAAACTGAAATAGCCCTACAAGAAATTTTTCGTAATTTCCCGCCATTTCCTAGACTACCTCGTTCAGTCTACATTGAAGTCAGAATTTTCAATGCTAGGAATTCTTCACTTTTTCTTCACTTGTGTACACATTGTCTGAAGTAAGAATATTAACAGCATTCCTGTAATGAATGGATTATCAGATTTAAATCGAAACAATTCAAATTTATAAAGAAATTCCTGATTTCTGCAAACAGTCATAAAAACTTATCGATAATTCCAAGTAATGAGTCGTCCTATCTTTTAACTTTTGTCATTTATCTGTCGTAAATAAGCAGCTCAATCTTCGTTACGCTGATAAAAGTTGAATGGAAGGAAAAAAAAAAGTGGGGTGAGGGGTTAGATTTGGTTTGGAGTCGTTCCTATCTTGGAATTTCAAGAGGGGATTTTGTTTGCTCTCTCTTTCTTTCTTCCTTTTCCTCATTTCCGAATAAATTCATTAAACAGATAAATGTTCCTTTTCTTTTAATTATTCTCTTGCTCAACAGATTGAAAGATGATCCGAATTAGATTGAAGGGGATTAGAAGGCAAAGGATTTAACGAAACAATCTCCTGCCGTTGTAAGCGTTCTAATACTCCTTCCCCCGCTTTTTTTTTCTCTCTCTCCTCCTTTTGTTAATTCTATTGCGGATAATTTTTAAAACTAGATTCTTAAAACAGCTTGAATAATTAATGATTTAAAAGTCTTCGAAGCTACGTTGGCTGATTTGCTGTTTCTATTGTAAATAAAATTTGGAAATTACAATAGGAAAATTTTAGAATGAAATTTGTTTAAAATACTGAAAACGAAAATTGTAAAATTGCCGAACATTGGATCCGAGAAAACAGAACAGAACAAAGTATTTCTGTTATCTGTACTTAAGTTTATTAGGACTTCTTACTGGATAAAGTTCAGCCATCCATGATAAATTGTTATTGGAATTGTTACGATCAATTCCTTCACAAATGGAGTCTTTATTTATATCTATCTAGTAAATTCTAAGTTATGATTTCTGTTTCAGGTTACTGACAGTGTTTTTCATATACTGTCTTTACAAATTAAACCTCATACAATTATCAACTATCAAATAATCTTCGAGATGTGCATTGGATTTAAGATATAAGTTATCACTTTTTAGTGTGGTATTGCAAAATCAGTCTTCTAAATGATTTGAATTGGTTGTAGTCCACATTCTAATTTTAAAAATAGTACAGTTTGTTTTCTAATATAAGCTTGAAAGATTCTATTAAGATATCTAGTGCAAAGGGGAGATATAGGCTCCACGATCCTTCAGTTCGACTTCGGGAAAAAATGAAGGACGAGAGGCCAGAGCAACGATCATCCCTGTTAAACTCTGAGAAAGAATCCTTTCCTTATTTTACAGTAGATTGGCCTTAGCCTAGACAGGAGTTCTTTCCCTATTCTAAAGTAGGGGAATTATTTTAAATGTGAAAAAATTCCGACATCTGCCAAGGATCGATCCTGGTTCCTAGAGTCCATAGAAATCTCATTCACTCCTTAAGCTATCGGGCCCATAGCCTTTTTTTATTGATGATTTTGAAATATTCTATTATTGTATCTAACAATTTGTCATGAGCCCTTTAACGTCATTCGTTTCTTAAATAAAGTTACTTTTTATTTCAGTATAAAAGTTAAATTGTTTAATTCTGTAAGTTTGTATTCAGATCAAATGAAATGGTTCCTTCGATTCCATCAACAAGAAAATACTACTGAAAAGCAGTATGACTCATTCATTTGGAATTTATAAAATTATAAACAGAAAAGAACTATCCTAAAAAGAATAAAAAAAGACCAACAGGAAAAACTATTGATGAAATTGTTTTACGTATTGATGCAATATCTGGGATGATTGTTTTCAAAAAGATCCGTCAGCTGTGTTTTGTTTGCAAAACATCGCCTGACTTTTCAAAAAAAAAAAAAAAAAATATATGATTTTTCTTTTTTTAGACACATCCAAAATCAGAAAATCTGTTTTAAAAGTGAAGTGTAATTATTCATGGAATAAAAAAGGAAATAATAACAGAGAAATCATCCAGTAAAATATTGCGTATTTCTCAATTTAAATTTTTAAAAAAAATTAATGATAAAAATAAAAATAATATACTATAGTGTTTAATAAACATTGCAATATTAGACACTCTTATCGGAGGAGGATGAAAACATCCAAACTGTCTGTGAAGACTTTTTCGTAACTCTTCTTTTAATGCAGAGATAGGATTGCCCAATTGGAAAAAAAAAAGAATTTGTAAAATTTTTATTCAACGATAAAAATACAAGAAAGTTGATTAAAAAATTGGTGATTTTTTCAAAATGGAGATTTCACTTTGAATCCTTGAAAACCTGAATGTTTCGTTTTCTGCTTGCAATTTGCTCTTTCGTCCTTCCTACATTACCGTTATCATCATCATATCTATCTTGTCGTTTCTCCTCTAAGAAACTGAGGGCTAAATTAGTTCTTTTCCTCTAACTTTCCCTCAATATTGTTTATCTCTAGCCTCGTCTTCAGGGCCGTAGCTAGAGGATTGGGGGCCCCGGGGCAGAGCCGGCGCTAGGAGGGTGCGGGGCCTCGGGCAAGATGAATTTTGCGGGGGCCCTTGACAATTTTAACAACCAAAAAAAAAGGACAATCTTATTTTAACAACCAGAAAAAAACAAACAAACGACAATCGTATTTTTTCCTCTCTCTTCTAAGTTCGCCATCCCCTAACGCCGGCTCTGCACAGGGCAACAAGTGCTTATGGCTTCATAAAAAAAAAAATCCCCCTTCGTTCGGGGGCCCCCTTTGCTCAGGGGCCCCGGAGCACTGCCCCGGCTGCCCCGGTGGTAGCTACGGCCCTGCTCGTCTTTCCAACAGTAAATACCTACCTCTATATCTCTGTGTCATTTCTTGATCCGTTTCTTCAGCTAAATCGAGTGATATTATTGGCGCTCGACGTAGAATATAACCAATCCACTGCTGTTTACGTTCTTTTATTTCCAGAATTATTTTGTTCCGATTGTATCCTTATTAAAGAAATTTCTCGAGATTCCATCTGGTCAAAATAAGCCTAGGTATCCTTCTATAAAAACGTGAAGTTTAGATGTGAGACTGTTAGTCGTCGTCAAGCTTTCTCATCCGTATAATAGGTTTGAAAATTCACAACTTGGTTGAAAGATTCGAGGAACATGATGAAGAAGGGTATATGTTTTTTTTTTGTTTTGTTTTTTTTGTTATCTTCTTTTACATGCTTACGGACGCTTTCAAAAAATCAGAATTCTTTAACATTATCAAGTTCCTATCGACTTACTAAAAAAGTTCTATTTCATAGATATTTCTTTCGCAAATGCTTTGACTTTCTTCCTATTTACACTGAGTACTCGTTTCTCCTAGACTCTACAGACAATTTAAATGTCTGTAAAAAATGTATAGTAAAAAAATGTATTAAGCGTAAAAATGTTTAGTTTGAAAATTTGCTCTAATAGCGATCTACCCTAACCTATTCTTTAATTGTAAGAATGTGTTAAGAGTAAATCGCCATTAGAATAAATTTTCAAACTATACATTTTTACGCTTACGTTGTTAAGAAACTAAAGACGATGGCAGTAGCTACAATGACTTTTAAGTAACTTAGGCCTAAAAAGAAAAAATTCGTGTATGGGAAGCTAGTAGGCGAGAAACCTCCCTTATTCCCTATGCAATTTCTTTGAACGCAATAACAGTTAACAACTGAAAATCAAATTCTGATTGAAAGTGGATTTTTTTTTCTTTATCTTTTTTTAATTTCAGGAGTAATTCTTTTCTTAGTTTTTCTTGTAATTTTTTTTTTTTTGAGTCCCTTGTAATGCGCGTCTGGCGTGCGAGGTTCATTTGTTTGCTTTTGGCTGCTGCGTTCATTTGTTTCTGACGAACTGCTGCTCCATCTGGGGAGAGTTAGCGGCGGCGTCTCTGGCCTCTTGCCAGCAACAACAGCCACATATGGTTCAGCTGCCGCTAATGTGGAGGCAGGATGAGGATGCCACCACCAACAGCTGTGTCTTGGGCACACACTCGCCCAACTTTTATTCGCTCTTCGTGGGCCGCTCCAACGGACGAATACCACCAGGTTACCGGCGCTTTTATTAGCGTTTGGACTTTCGCCTCCTTTCCTTCCACCGCCTCCTCTTCTTCTTCTCCTCATTTTTTTTCCCTCTTTATTTTGTTCTGTGTACTACATGGCCAATGACTCTTAATGTTAATAATCAATTATGGACAATTCTTTTTCATAACAGAAACTGAATAGTTTCCCCAAAATTTTTAAGAAATCAAATTAATTAAAGCACAAAAAATCTCAGAATTTTTTTAAAAAATAAAAAAATTTACTTATTTTATTTTCTTTAATTTTTTGTTAGTTCACATTTTGTGATTTTCTTATTTTTATTTTGAAGTCTCAAAAAATTAATTATTTATTACAGTAATTATTAGTATTATGAGTTAAGTTATTTATTTGTTGTTAAATATAAAAATAATGATTTTGTTCTTCTAATTCTGCTCATTATGTTTAATTTCATGAATTATAAATAAAAGAATACAGGAGATCCAACAATGAGAGTCCTGAAATAAATAAAGTATTTATTAAAGTAATTTACATAAAATCATATTTAAAGCTAAGAATTGATGAAGAAAATGCCTTTTTTCACTTTCTTGAGACGTTATTGCAATTTTGATCAAAATAATGTGTAGCAATATACATAACAGTAATAATAATATTACTGTTACTAGTTTTTGAACTTATCATATAACTAGTAAAAATTAAAAAAAGTAATTTACCGTAAGATTGGCTAAAGAATTGTAGTACAATTGCTTTTATTTTTATTTTTATTTTTTTTAATTTGTGTTTGTTTCTTATTCTAATATATTGTAATAATATTTCCAGTAAAAGTTAGAAATGAAATGGCATTAAAAAACTTCAAAAGAGTCATTATCACTTTTTTTCCCCCCCAGAAGGAATTTCAGGAGTTTATTTTTAAAATATTTTCAGCCTCTCCGATCTAATCTAACCAGAAGCTGTATTTGTTCATGACATCGTCGCTATGACAAGCACGTGCCCTGCGCGAATTAGCAGTTCTACTAATGCCCTACTTCAGGCGATTAGTTCAAATGCTTCTAATTTGAACAACATTTTGTTGTGCTTTATTTTATTTATTTTTTTTAATTTTAATAAATGGCAAATTTGAAATCACAAAAATGTGTAAGATCATTTAAGGAATCTTCAATAATAAACACATAATCGGTCAAATCGGTTTTATTATTATTATTATTTTTCCTCGAAAAATCTTTTCCTAAAGGGGAGTCTATAATAAAAGTAGTCTCTTTCAAAATAAATATTCAGAATACTTATCCTCCGCTTTCTTATCTTCTCACGTGCCATCCATCTGCAAATAGTCTTCAACTTGAAATAAAAGCGCTTTAGAAGAAATCCACCAGAAAGTCGAAAATGGGGGCGATCTTCTTAAAACGTGCTGCGATCAGAGTTCAGAAGGCCTACCGTTAAGACTATAAGAGCAGTTGGAGATCGATGTAAAAAAGGAAAAAGACTTTGTTTTTTTAAAGTTTTCTTTTCACTTTCAACCAATAAAACTCAAAATCTGCTAAGAAAATCTCAGTTCTACAAAATTTTATCATTCATCCCAAAAAAAAAAAAAAAAAAATTACAATTTCACTGAAAGGTTAAGGTAATACAGTAACAAACAAAAATTCATAGATGTTTAATATTCTTTTTATATTTTAAGCTTTTTTTACTGAATCTATGTTTTCAGTGTAGACCAAAAAAAAATTGGGTGTAAGTCGTTAAAAGTGAAATTTGAGATCTGAATGATTATATATATATTTTATATATACAGTATATATTAAATCTCTAGATAAAATGATTTTATGTTCAGATGATCAGCCTAGAATGTAATTTTAGCTTGGATATCTGATAAAACTCAATTATAAAGCTGAAGACAATGATAATGTTTTTCCATAGTATTCAATTAGCTTTTTTTTTTAAAAAAAAAATCTGAGCAGGAAGGTTTTTTTAAACGGTTAAAAGAACAATAATTCTAGTAAGCTCTTTATTTATACCTGTATACAGTCGAAGTCATTTACAACGTCAACGTCACGGTCACTCAAGGGGCCGTGAGTTCTAAGGTATCGTTAAAACCGATGTAGAATTTTGGTTTAACTTCGGTCACTTTGCCGCATAAATCAAAGTTGTTGTAACCAGTTCGTTTTTCTGTACCAGTTCGTTTTTTAAGAAGATTTAGTTGTATACAAATATTGCTTAATTCGTTTCTTAATTTTCGTTACATAAATAATCAATTACTTCAACTGAAAACAAAACAAGAAAAACTGAAAACACAAGATTAAAGTGTATTTGCTTAAGCCCTGCTGTTACGAAATATTTGAATTTTGAGTTCTTATTTCCCACATTGGAATCTTTTTCGAGTCGCGAAAATCCCAAAAATTTGTTTTTCGAATCGTTTTCCTATCAGTGCATTGGGTGAAGAGGACTCGTCGACACTCGTGAAGAATAGTTCACGACCTATCTTTTGGGTGCTCGTGGCCATCTGGGGGGTGGATGGGGAGGAAGCGAATCAATGGAGGAAATCCAAGAGCTCGAAAAGATGGTCTTCGTTTGGTCACCAACGTCCAAGTGGCTTTGTAGCGTTCCTTCTATTTTTCCACTCTACCACCACTTGGTGCCTTAACCACAGGCCGTTAGACAACCAACAGTTCAAGGCGAATTCGCACAATAACAGTGAAAAACAATTTCAAAGTTAAACTCTAAAACGTTAATTTTATTTATTTATTTATTTATTTATTTATTTATTTATTTATTTTTTATTTTTATTTTTTTTAGTTAACTTAATTTCCAGGAAAGATGAGGCTTTTAAAACCAATCAGCCTGTTTGTGTTGTGTCTATTTACTTCCTTAACTTAGAACCTCTGAATGAATCTTCTCGAACTTGACGCACACAATTACTGATAAAGAGACGACCTAACTTTCGTATTTAACTCATTTCGGGTTTGGGTCCGATCCGAGAAATTAGCGTGTAACGATATAAAAAAAAAAAAAAAAAAAAAAAAAAAGAAAATCCCTGCCAAGAAACATTAGAGCTGAATTCGTGGATTTCTTTCGATGTCTTAACAATGAACATTAATCCTTTTAACCCTATTCACCAAATATTTAATACAAAAATAATCAAATATTTAATGATCCACACTGAGCTCGCACTGTGCGAGGCATTTCTGTACTTCCACCAACAACAACAAAAAATCATTGCCTTATTTTTAAACTTATAAATAATTATTTTATATTTTGAAAAATAATTTAATGTGTGATGTTATTCACAGAAACATTTAAATCAATGATCTTTAAAAAAATCGTGATCACATTTTTAAAATAATAAATTATTCGTTTTTGATTTAAATTTTTTTTATTAAAAATTTAGAAAATATTTATCAAATGGGACCGGACAGGACAGTCTTAACGACATTAGCAAGAACTGCTTACGTCATCACGTGTCCCGTGTTATAAATATTTTTTTAAATTTTTAACAAAAAAAACTTTATTCAAAAACGGATAATTTGTTATTTTAAATGTGAGATCATTTATTTTTTAAATAAATGTAGTCGATTTATATAATTTATATTTATAATTAAAAAAAAAGTAATCTCGGAAAGCCTATAACAGAAAGTTTTTTGTTGTAGGATTGCTCTATTAAGGATCTTTGTTAAGTCAGCCCCTGGATGCAAGGTTTGAATTTTAATCTCCATAAATAAATTGCAATTTAGACTGGCAGGGAAAAAACTGATTTATGATAAGAATTAAAATCCTACACACAGAATTAAATTGAAACTTGAAAAGGCTTGTCAACTGACAAGAGAAACCGATCATGTCAGTTTTTAAATATATATTTTAAATGTTAATGTCAATTTTAATTCTTTGTGTAGGCATTGTAATTCTTATAATACAATCACACACGTTCAAATACCAAAAGGTGTTTCTTAAGTTAACACCTTTCTGATTGAAATTGGAGAAAAACTTTTTTAATAGAAGTTATTTTTGAACTTTAGAAACCACTTTTTTTCACCACATAATTTCATTTCATCTGTAATATATTTTTCTAGTGTAGTTCCGACTGCTTTGAAATCGATTAGGAAAAACAACGTATTGTATTTGAACAGATGCACAAGTGTTTGTTGTATGGTCTGAATGGAATAAAATGTACAATATAGAAAAGGAGACATATGTGTAATATAGAAATGTACAATATAGAAAAGGAGACATATGTGTAATTTAGAATGTTTTTATTAAAGATTTTCGGTTATTTTTTTTTGGATTTCTCAAGCTGGTCGTGGAACTTGTAAGGAGAGAGTTTCCCCCGAAATAAACAAAAATCTATTTCTAAGTGCTGAAAAATCAACGAAAAAAGAAACAAGGCAAAAAAGTGGTTTCCTAGTGTACACGAAACCATAGCGACCTCTTACTTGTTTCATTATCAGCCATTATCTTTTGAGAAATAAGAAGTAATCGCAGACCAAAACAACCTCTACAAGTCATAAGGGTTCCAGTAAGGTATGACTCACGTCTGTCTAACTTGTAGAGATACTGAAACAATAAGAACTCCCCATTTACATTTTCTTGAACGAATTGCTTTAAAAAAAAAAAAGCTATTGTATCTAATTGTTGCATCTGCATTATTTTCATTACTTTGGGAAGTAATTTTACCTCTATCCCTACCTTTTTAGTGTCTCTTTACATTTCGGGTTATTAATGATTTATTAAGCTTTTCTTAGAAAAAATGAAGAGAAGGTTATTTAATTCAAACTTTAACGAAAGCCGAGATGTGAATTAATAAATGACCCAACTGAAGAAACTGTGATTTTGAATAACTTCAACATTAATTGGTTTTTTTTTTTGTTTTTTTTTTGCATTGATGTTTAATTATCAATATTTTTTGCATTTAAGTTGTTTATATTTAAATCAGAATATTTTATTTATTTCGTTAGTTACTAAGTAAGATTTATCACACCAAAAATCATTACGTAAGCTTTCAGAAGATTTCAATCATTCCTACTTCCCCATCGGTCACTGTTAAACGATAATATGAATCGTGTTGAAGAAGAAAAAACGTACACACACACACACACACACACACACACACACACACACACACACCCACACGCTTGAAATGTTATTTTGTATAAAGATTTAACAAAAACAAACAAAATTAATTTCCACTTTCTGAAAGAAAAAAAAATCCCGTTACTTATTGAAGTTATTTAAATCCGAATATCATGTCAAAGCGCTGGAACATTAACGTATTAGCATTCATTGTTAGATAGCCTTTGTTTCAACTCTAACAGTTTCCTTTGGTAGTTTTGGTCACCTCCTTGTGTATTAATTTCTCAACATAGATCATACAGAAAAAAAATTACAAATGTAACAATAACATCATCGTCTCTTGTCCTAAAATATGCATTTCAAGTTTCAGGAAGATCCATCCAGTATTTCAAAAACTTATTAAGGGAGAAAACACACACATACACACGCACATACACACACTTTCCTAGTGACAATAAGTGGCAATAGCGTTTATTAAAAATTCATATATTTGAAATAGGGCTATACGTAACTAGATAAGTTAACTGAATATATCGTATATATATATATATATATATTAAAATTTAAAAACACACAAAAATATTTAAAAATACCGATAAGGCATGACTAGTTTCGATTGACGTAAAAGACTCAAATTAGTCATGCCTTATCGGTTTTTTTTTTTAAATATTTTTGTGTGCTTTTCATTTTGTAATTCATATGCGTCATTAACAAATGTAAAATCATTTTAAAAGAGGATAGTGTACTGGCGTTGGGGAAAAAGTTTCCTGTTTTCATCGGTTGTAAAGACCTTGTTTTTCGATTGACGTAATTGATCTGACGGTCGATCAAATATTTGCGAACATTTTTTGAAGAAGTAAAATGATAGTTTATTATATTTTCCATTGAATTTCAGTAAATGGTCATTAGGTAACGCATCGGATTTTTCTAAAATATAAGTTGCAAAGCAAAATACAGTCAATAAAATAAAAAGTGATAAAAAAAGGATTTTTCAAATACAACACGAAGAGCGAGACAGAAAATACAATTTATTAAATACTAAAGTATTAAAAAAATACTTCCAATATTTTCGCAACTGAATATTATTTAAACTTCAATTGAAAAATGCTTGTCAAAAGTTTTATTTTTCTCGATTTATTGCTTTTTTTTCTTTTTCGAAACGCTATCGGTTTAGGTCACGTGATCTGCGCCGCACCATAAGTTTTGCAATGCGTACGATTCAGAAGTTCGTTTCAAGTTTAATCAAATACAAGTTTTAAGAGGACGACAGATAGATTGCACATTAAAAAGTGAATGAGGGCGTCACTTTATTTACGAGAGAAAAGCTGCGCAAAAACTCGCCGCCGTTACACGTAACCGGTCTCTTAATTGGAGCAGCGGTTCTTTCGATAAGCGTAACGCAGTAAGTGAATGCTTTGCTAGTTTTGAACTTACAAAAAGTTATGTGTGCAGACGGCGTATTTATGTGATGGATGTATCAGCCAGAATCGTCGCGGATTTCAGATTACGACTGCCACGTCCTCTTACTGTAAATGTATTGAGATTTAACTGTGTTGCATAAAGATTATATCAGTTGCCGAGGCTGCTTTTCCGATCCTGGCGAGGTCACTCATGCGATCAGAAGCGCAAAGCAATAATGAAAACGGACCCCAAACTGCTTCCACCTCCGCTTCTGCCATTGTGGGTTACGAGTGAGACTGAAAGGCTGATGTGGAAAAGCTTCGTCGACGATGATGCCAAGAAACCCAGGGACGCCAACAAAAATCGGATACTAGAAAAACTGCTCTCTCTCCCACCGCTAGTTGGTAGGTTCTAGATTTTTCAAGAGTTTTACTTGTTTCAAAGTATTTGTATTTTAAGTTAGGCAGTCACACATCCAAGATGTCTTAGGTGCATTGATTAGTCCCGGTATAGATTATGGGAAGTTAAACAGTTTTGCCATTGATATATTTGTGAGTATGATTGAAGTACTACCGTAAAAACCCTTAACAAACGCTCTTTCAACAACAACAACAACAAAAGCCATTTGCGCATTACAGGGTTAAACATTAAGCATACATCCCTTATTCACCTAATACGATCTGCATTTATTCATCTCAAACTTAACTTCTTATTTCGTATTTTACTATATTTGATTAAGTTTATTGCTACGTCTTCGGCCTTCAATTTCCTACAATTTTTGTAATGATACTCGGTCTGATCGTTTGGCAGATACTGTCCTTCCTTATTCACAGTATGTTTAATGATAACTTACTTCAGAATAACAGTGGTTTCTCTTAATATTCACTTTGAATTCGTAATTTTGATTTGAAAAGCTTTTATTCAGAATTTTTTTGTGTTTTCTTCTTGGGCGGACGAGTGTTGAACTGACCTCTGGCACCCATTTCGCAAAATTCGTTGATGATTGCAGTGACCTCAACTTCCTTTCTGCCCACTCTCATCTGAAGAGGGGCTTTAACGTTTGCCCAATAATAAATTATAAGTCAAAGGAATAACAAGAAATATTAAGTTTTAAAAAAGCTCTTTTAACAAAATTAAAAATATATTCGTTTGTTTGAGTACGTACCGTGTGTAGAGTCTTCATCAATGTGTTTAACCTTTTAGCCTGTTTCTTTGGCAAAAAGTAGTCAAATGAGTTCAATTATAATTTTTTCTCTCTCTCTAACGAAAGCTTAAAAATTAATTAAAAATTGCTTTAAAAAAAGCAAATAGATAATATGAATTAAAAAACCTAAAATCGATGATACATATTCTAACTTATTGACAGTTTATTGGAATTTCTCTATTTTACTGATATCTCTATAAAACAATTATTTGATACTGTAATATACAACAATATTTATTTAGTAATACTGTTATGATAACAATAAATAATAGTTATTTCATTAAAACAATGAGAACAATAAGAACAATAAATATTTTTCATTAAGAAAATACTTACATAATTCGATGATTGAGTTTCAATTTTTGGTTCTTCTCTAAGAAGTTAAGTTCACAAATCAAAGTTTCTGCGTGTTTCCTTATTGTTCTAATAACTTTTGACCCACTGAATGATTCTTCTTGAAATATTATATGAGAATTCACCAACTAAAGGTGCTCTACCATTTATGTATAAAAAATTCGTTAGTTTGGGGTCCATGGGAATAAATTTTCGGATGAAGATAGAAAAAACAATTCCCTTAGAAAACTGTTAGAGGCCCGAACAGTGAACTCTCATGAGTAAGAAACAGTGAATTTCTATTGATGGTCAACATCTCGTAGCACGAGTTAATCCCGTTTAATTGTTCATCTTTAATTGATTAAAATTAAGTTGCATTTATTGACAATACTTAAGAATTCGCAGATTTAATCAATTTTCTGGAAATGACAATTATTTGAACATTTGTTTATGTTTGTTCAGTTGTTCCAATATTATAATTATCATAATTTCAATAAAGTGGGACGCCATTTTTCTTCAAATTGCTTTTACCATTCAAAAAAAAAAAAAACAGATAAAAAAAAATTGACATTTTTAATAAAAGTAAGCTTCAAATTCTTCGGAAACGTTTTGTTGTTCTTAATAGTTTAGTATAAAGAAATACTAAGAAAAACTTCTTGTTGCATTGTTTACATTAGTATTAGATGTAACATTTAGTATTGTTTACTGAATCACATTTCACCTTTTGATTCTAAGTTCAGAAATAAAATGATTGATGCAGATGAAATATATGTAAATGTTTTGGAGTTATAAATATTATCATTAATATCTGTTATATAGTTTTCCAGATCTGTGTGTGTAACCTAACGCCCTTGTGTTTAACGGTGGGGAACTGCCCTCTAAATCTCATACGTACTACGACAGAGCAGATCTATCTGTGTGTGCCCGCATTTGCAATCGTGGGAGGTTCTTGGAGCGAGGCGGTATTTTCTCATGGCCAGCTGTTGCATTGTCGCATTCATGAAACAGAGACAACACCAAAGTACTCATCAAAAAAAAAAAAAAAAAAAAAAAAAACCGATGGTCAAGGTCATTTGCTAAATGATGCTAGAATTTTCACTCGCAATGTGACTTATAATCAAGCCTACTAATAAACAAATTCATTTATGTTCCTAGCAATGCATTCATTTTAATTTGCTACCAGTCATATACATGACGGGCAAATACTCTATCTAAACTAATACCGTCACATTGTTATCCCGTCATTGTTGACAGGGTGTATAAGCTAGTTTGATAAGAAATTTGGATATGACGAAATAATACAATTGATGACAGCTTCGTTGCATTGTAACGAGATTTCTCAATATCTGTTTTAAAGTGGTTAGCTTTCATCGTATTGAGCATAGATTCTAAATTAGATAGTATTTTTTTCCCTTTTTTATTAATTACATCGCATAAAATATTTGTTTAGCTAGCTATTTAATTTAAAATTTGTCTGAAAAACACCTTAGAATTCTTAAAAAAAAAAATAAGACTCTGGTTAGTAGATAAGTCTTTGAGAAACCTTGGAATGGCTTCCTTGAACTCCGGAGCTCACACCGCGCAAACTGCTGGTTTAAGCAGTGTATGCAGCCAGAAACTCTCCTAAAAGTGTAGATAAGATAAAGAAATGTTTGCAGCAAATCTTGAAATGGGTCTTGAATTAGGCCTACAATTATGGTATAAAGTAAATGGTAATAAATAAGTTTAGTGAAAGAGCAATTTCAAAATATTGTGTTGTATTTTAGAAATATCAACTTAAAAAATAGATTATATTCTTAAATGTTTGCATTTGTTCCCTCGAGTTTGGATAAATTCTCTAAAATCTAAGATGATCAGATTAATGTAGATTTGCTTGAAGCTCTTTACTTAAATTTTTTTAAAACAACGTTAAATAAGAAAATAAGTTAAATAAGAAAATAAGTGATAGATTTTTAAAATTCACTTTTAACTTTTGAATTGTTTTTTTTTTCCTAGATGTCATCATTGATTTTGCAATTGCGATTCACCGTTTCATTACATTTATAGTTATTTCAACATCATGAACCAGAAATAAGTCATTTTTTTATTAGTTTTATTTGCAAAGTATTTAGGGATTCAAAGTATTTAAGTATTTAGGGATTCCTCAATATCTTTAGATTTTTTATTATTAATTAATATTATTTAATTAAGCGCATATTAAAAAGTATTGTACAATTTTTTGGTTTTGAAAATTAAAATTAATTGCGAGACAAAAAAATTATGATTTAAAGAGTCGAAGTTACAAGATATTATTTCTTTAGTTTAATATTAAAATAACTGAAAACAATATTTTACATAACTTTAAAAAAGATGGTTTTATAAAAAAATTAAAAAAAAATAAAAAATTCCTTAAGCCATTAATTATATAAAGAAATTACCACTGGTGCAGGAGAATATCATCAGTTTTCTAACAATCTCAGATGTAGTCTTAATGAGGTACTTATTATGATGATGAAGTGTGCATTGGTCGTTTTGAGATACTTAACAGATATTTTAAACGGACTTTTACAGTTTTCGAAATAAACTTAGAAAAATACGAAGCTGGACGAGGTGGGAAAAAAAACCAGTAACATCTGGTCTGACATGTTTTGAAATGTTTTTTGCGCTGTTTATTACTTATGAAGACAACTTTCCTGAACGAGTAATAAATGCTTTTGATAAACTAAGTATCTCGAAATATAACAAATTGTGTGGAATAACAATTTACGTATCTGTATTTAAGTATAAAATAGATGGCTATTCGTCGCTCCAGAAGCCTCGTATATATAACGGAAGAAAAATGAGAAAAAGAAAAAAATAGCTCAAAAGTTTTATTTTGAAATTTTATTGAAATGACAATCGAAGCAGCTGTGCCATTGTTGTTTCCAGAATGTTCTTCCAAGTACGATGTTTGGTAACACAAACGAACCAACTGGTGGATTCAGTATAAAATTGATTACGTTTTTACTTTACACAGAGATCAATCATATACGAAGGACACAAAATAAGCAGGGATTATTTTCTTACGTTGATTTTGCCAAATAATTTTTAATTAATGATTTAAAATTTGTTTAAAATTTTTAAAATTTATTTGAAATATTTGCTCGGGAATTTTGAACAGAAAAAAAAAAAATGGTGAAGATATTTGACCCATGTATTTAATATCTTAAACTTATTGACAAACAAAAAGTTCCTGATAGAACTTAAATCCTACTTCAATCAAAATGCAGCATCTTTTTTTTAGTATACAAAGTATGAAACTCTTAAGATCGTTCGTCCGAACGGCAAAACCTCTACAGACCAAACTATAGGTCGAGCAGACATGAGTGAAACTGGAAAGCTTTTGACTAATAGAGAGTGGGGGAATCAATCTGCGATCACTTCCTGTTGCAGCCTCGTCATAATACTTAATACTCAATATATTATAGGCATTTTATTCATCTCAAGTTCATAGCTGTACTCGCGGTCGTACAGCGATTAGTGTATTGAGTTGTGACTGCAGTAACCCAGGTTCGAATCCTGGTCACGTCATTGACTTTATTATTATTATTATTATTTTGATATTGTTTATTCATTATTTTTATTTCTTAATTATATTTTGTATTTTTTTTCCTTAATTATACTTTATTTTTTTTTAAAAACTATGAAAGCTGTTTTATACCTTGTTTTAAATTAGTGAAATACAATCGAAAAGTCTCGTTTACTTTTTTTTTTTTTTCATTTATAAAGTCTGTCTAATAGAAGCAGTATTAATTTTTTTCATTTCCTGGAAAAAAAAAAAAGATTAAATCCGCACTTTGTGAGTTGTTTAAATGGAGTTAAATTGAATACATTAAAGCACGAGTTCGAGTAAATAAGCTGTTCTCATACCATGTCATATCGTTTCCTGACCAAGACATTATTCTGATTTTGGCAAGTTCCAAGACACGACAAGACAAAATATAATTTCCAAATTACATTAACTTTTAATGTACTTTCCTAGGGAAATGCGGCTTCTAAAATCCGTATATCCGGCCCCCAAAGGTTCTTCTTAAAAGTTGATATGCGTATTTGCCAAAAACAGACGATCTAACTTTTGTATATGAAAGTTAGATCGTCTAGAATGTGTGTATCTAGAAAAATTTGCGCTTGGAAGTGACAAAAATTGCTGAAGAAAGAAGCGGAAAGTTCAACAATCCACTGTCACGGACGCGTTGCTCTGATTAAAATAATTGCATTTAACAATTCAAATAAATACTTCAGGATCCAATTCGTTTAAACTTGAATTCAGTTAATAAGTATTAAATCTATAAATAAAGACTGACTTTTTAAGGCTTTAAAAAAAAAATAAAAGAAAAATAATAATACTTAAAAAAAACGTAAAGTAATGTAAAAACTAAGTTCTTTCAGTAACTTTGTTTTTTTTTTTTTTTGTTTTTTTTTTCATCTGATATAAATGATCAGTTTTTGATAATAATTGTAGATGTTAATAGATTGAAATCGAATTACTTAGAGATGTTGTATCTCTCTCTCCTCCAAAACATTTTGTAATTCAATAAAAACTCTTTTTGCAAATCCTCTTCTTTGACTGTGGATTTTCGAATGTACAAAAAGAAATCCCAGCTCTTGAACTGTTCAATATCTTTTCACTGTTTCCAATTGTAACCTGTAATGAGGAGCGTCCCACTCCCTGTCTGCTCTCCCTCTCTTTGCATGGCGGAAAAACCTGATTTCACGCAGGTTGGAGGCAATTTCAAATCTCATTTTCTTGGAACTAGAATTTCTTTTCGTATGGAGGAAACCAGACAACAATTGCGACAGAAACGTGCAATCTATTTGGCAAATTTTTGGAAATTCTGTGCTCTTCATTCTAAATTATATTTCGGAAGACCTGAATTTCAATGATAGGATAAGAATTCAAGTATTGACGAAAATAGCAAATGAAGGAATAAAATTAACGGTAAATCAAAAATGTCGTAATAATGGATTGTGAGAAAATTTTATGTTTTAAAAATTGAGAAGTTCAGGTTCCTTATAATCAGTCAACTGTATTTTTCCTAAAAAAATTTCAATTTAACTATGGTTTCAAATTACCTAAACTGTATGAAAATTCGAAAGATTTTTTATATTACCCGGGTAATGCTGTACAATTTATCCGGAAATATAAAATTGTGAAAAATATTTACTTTTCATTCAAGTTTAGGTAAATAGTAGGACTGAATTGTGACTTCACCTCAATTGTTTATATATTGCGTGTATGTAAAATGTTGCGTCTGCTGTGAAGTTTCATAACATAAGTTAGCTGTGATTCATGTATGAAATTGCCTCTATTTCAATAAGAATATAGGAAACAGTTTCTGAACTATTTTCGTAAAGAGACATTGCATACTTCAAATCATTTAACAGCCCGGAAGTAATCATTACTATTTTGCCTTTATGAATCCGTACTGCCTTAATGTATCGGCAGAGATTTCCAATCTTTATTGCATTCACGAAACCGTCCCTCCCCCGCCCTTTCTAATCTTCCAACCAAAAAAAAAAAAAACCGTAGTCTTCATTTCATCCACACTAAATTTCAATTCACACGCCAGTAAGTGGCTGCTTCGCATGAGATCCACTGAAATCCGACCCTTCTTACAATAGAACATTAATTATCGGAATTAATTGGTGACAAAAGATGATTCAGATAATTAGACTATGGAAAAATTAATTCTTATCTGAGAGAAAAAAAATGGAATGGGTTTGAAAACCAAACACAAAATAAAACGCTGACCAATGATTACAGATGTCAGACAATGGGAATAATGACTGCTTGGGATGATCCGTAGAATGGAGTAAAGACCAACCCTGCAATACCTTATATGATTCGATGAATTGATGAAGCCGTTAATTAAGATTCAAAATGAAGAGTTTTGTTGTATTCACTTTTTTATTATTAATATTCAGAGTTCGGATCGACTACAAATCTCAAACATGTCTCTAATATTTCTTTGAGAAGTGAAATGTTGTTGCCCAGCGACTCTAATATTTAATCGTTTATTATTTTTTTAATAACATCCTTCTTTTTTATTTAATTGACTGAGCATGCGAAGGGTTACTACTTCATTTTTCTTTGTTTATCTGTTGGAACTGCATATCCTGAACAGATTTGCTTAACATGTGCTACGATGAAAAACATTAGCTTACTTAGTTTGATCATCAACCCATCACCATACGTTCCATTAGTACGAGATGGATATAAAGCTGCAGCGTTACAGACCAGCATGCAAGTGCTTGTGGGCGGCAGGTTCAAGCTCCCAGCGTTTCTTGACAACGGAACTACTTGAGGTTGAACGGTCAGCCCGACACCCTCCCGTCTTTAACCTTCGGGTAAGAAACCGGATAACCATTTGATAGAGGGTTAGGTAGACTCTAAGATCTACCTATCTGAAGTAGGACGCATCTGGAGAGAAATACCGTGAAAAAATCCCCGACCACCGCTTGGAATTGAACCTAGGCTCCTCCAGCGCCTAAACCACTAGACTATCTAACCCTCTAATCGGGCACTATTTGCTGTTTGAACACTTCAAGCCGAATCATGGAACTTATACATTCGACATGGTGCGAATCCCGGCGGGGAATTGAATGTTTCTTTCTGTGTTCTGTATGTGCGTCTCTTTCTTTCAATGACTTGGTCTCAATTTTATACCCTATTGGCGCAATTAATCACTCCATGTTGCACACTCTGAAATGTGTACTATCAAAAAAAAAAAAAAAAAAAATACTACTGTTTTGTTTTGTTGGTTTTTTTTTTTGCAAAGTATTTTTTTTGCAAATTCTCAATTTGTTAGGATTTCAGTAATAATTGCATTGAAATCAATTTTTGATTTTATATCATATAAACGTATGAAGTAGGATGCAGCTGATTACAGTTGTTATTGCGCTATAAAGCAATCAAGCAACTAAAAGACTGAGGACATTTTTGCTTTTTTTTTTTTTGTTTTTTTGCCTAAGAATAATGATGATTCATTGGAGTTGCAATCGTTGATTGCATTTTCCTAAATTTATAAAATGAAAATTATAAGTTTCATTTCTGATATAATATTTTTCAGTAGTATCTATATGTTCAAGAAAAATAGACCAAATTTGCGCGGGCCCGGTGACCAAGTGTTTAGTGCACTTGGCTGCGAGTTGGAGGAAGCGGGTTCGATTCCCGGCGGAGGGTGGGAATTTTCCTTCGCTCCTTTCTCCTCCAAACAGGTCCCATGGTCTACCCACTCCTCTGTCGAATGGGTACCGGGTTTCTTTTCCGAGAGTTAAAGGCGGGCGGGCGTCGGGTCAGCCCCCCGACCCCAACTTCGTCCCGTTGGCTTACTTCTGTCGGGAGCCTAACCTCCCGCGCTCCCAAAGGCCGGTGTCGGCCTAGAGTGGAACTTTAACTTTTTAGGTCAGATTTACAGAGTGGATACTTTAACTTTTTAGACCATATTTCGGTTTCGACTACTTTTGTATCTACATTCACTTACCACCAACAAATACAATATAAGATGCTTCTATTTTGAAAACTATACAGGCATACGCTAGAGTTACGTTATCTTAGATTTCAGATTGATGCTGTAACTTGAAAATGGCCTCAAGTGAAGCACCGCCTTTTTTCACTTATTGATATGCTTTTACTGCACTGCAGTCGTCATACCCGAAACAAACTAACGTAAATGAAGCATTTGTGTCAGAGAAATGCAAACCGTGTTCGTAAACAAAATGACGTCAGCGACAGCAGTAGTTGGAAGGCGATAGGGCCAAAACAACCGTTTGGAAAGTTTTGCTATTTTATAATATTGACCTCAGTAAAATAAATTCTTATTTTAAAAATACACTGTTCTCTGATATGAATGCATCGACAGGTCTCAGATTTCAGATACACGAGGTTAATTACTAATAAATAATAATAAATTTAAAAAGATCTATTATAAAGTTGTTTATAATGGTGGTGGTTAGAGATTCAAGTCTCTACAAAAAAAAATACATACATTTTTAATCCTTTTCTTCTTTACCCCTCCCCCTTTACAACTGAAACTTTGGCTGATGCCATTCTTCCTCCAGTTGTTACTAATATTATTGATTTGGAATTTGGTAAAGAAGAGGTCGGAGACGATGATTTCCCTCTTATTTATTAGATTGGAGAGAAGTGTAGCGACTATCGAATGTTGGTAGATGGCGAAGGGGTCGTCGTCTTACAGATACGGGGGAGGGGGGGAATTGAGCCGGTGTTCTTAGGCGCTGCTGCTTCTTCTATCTCGGGCTCGTCCATATCGTGGCCTCGTGGGAGTCTCGGCAGCTGCGGTGGAGCTCCGACGTGCGCTAAATCCATATGCAATTACCAGCGGCACTTGCGCACTTGGGTCTCCCAGTCCTTCATCCCTTTTGTCTTTCCACTGTTTTCCCAAATGCTTCGTTCAGTCTTATTCCATTCTTAATGAATATTTTCTCCTTTGTGTTGCCAACTGTAAATTCCGATGAAGTGAGGTTTGTGTTCGTTGTCTGATCCTTTTCTCGCGTTGAAGCAACACATTCAGCCTCGCCTTCCCTTGGGGATTTCTTAAACGGGATAGCATGAAAATAAGCGTGGGTTATTCGTCTCTAACTGACCATTCTTTTCTTCTTTCTCCCATTCCCATTTGAAACCTGAGAAAAGATTCGGTCAGGAATAGTTCTTAATCCATTTCGTTGATCTCAGTTCAAACTCTTTTATGTATAATAATAATATTCAATTCATAACAATGATTTGTATCACGGCTTTAGTTATATTTGTGCTGACGTTATGAATAGGGCAAATGTTCTTCATTTGATCTTTCCTTAACTGAGAACTCATTATCTTTCCAAAGTTTCTTCAACTGCATTTTCTGCCATAACAAAAACAATGAAATGTAGATGTTGGCTGTTCTTAGAGAAGCTTCTTAAATCCTTGCATAAATCTTATTGTAATTTTAAGTAATTACCCTTAACTTGTTTTCCTTAGAACGTGGGTTCGGGAGGGTATACACGAAGATTTAGAATAACGAAAATAGATTTTCTTATACTTACCGGTACTAAGAACCTGGCTTGTATTTAATCTTAGAGAATTAACTATCATTTATTAATCTTATATTATATAAAATCTTTTATTTCTCTGTCTGTCCTGCGCAGTGCAACAATGGAAAACGGTTGTTCCTGTTTCATTGTTGCGAGGAAGTCGACAAATGCAAACGGCGCAATTCTTCTGATTGCTAATATTCGCAATGTTAGTGCAACACTGGAAAATTGTTTGTCATTGTTCATTGTCCATTGCGAGGAAGTCGACAGATTCACAATGAGCATTGTTGAACTTCAAAATTTTCTGTGAAAAAATTTCTACAAAAAAACGTTCGCGACGGGAATCGAACCTGCAACCTTTTGATCCGAAGTCAGACCTCTTATCCATTAAGCCACGGGGACTACATTCAAATTATTGTTTCTAATCACTCAGTTTGTGTGTGTGTGTGGCGCAATGAGAGAAGAGCCAGAGAAAAAAGAAAATAACTCATTAATTTTAGCGTACTTGATTAAAATTTAAATTTCAATGTTCATTTGTTTAGCTTCTCTCCGTCATCAATGGCGCGCGCTAGCAAATAATGAGTTCATTCAAAAAGGAATAAAATATCACTTGTTGCCATAACCGCTTGGAATCGATTCTTCTCGGATTATATCATACTTACCAGGGGGAGACAGAGGGGTGCTCTAGTTGTAATTATTTTTAATAGTCTTAACTTTTGAAAAATAAGTACTAATAAACAACTATTTAATATCAGTTATTGAATTAACTTTTTTATTTTACTGGTTTTCAGGATTTATTATGGTACAAGTTTAAGTGTTTAAACATAAGAACTAGAAAGGAATCTAATTTAGTTGTTTGGTTATTTTCATTCCTTACCAATGTTCAAGTCAAAGAGAAGGGACGTACATCATTTGTTCCTGCCTTGGCAAATGAAAGACAGGGAAAAGCTACTTTGACTTAAAACATCTTATTGAAATGATCAAAATTTTTTACAGAGCTTTAGACCTAAACCTATTTAATTCATTCTTTAAGTAAGTTTTAAGGTCCTCTAAAACTTGAATTTCAACTTTTTCTTCTAATACTCGCCCCACTTATCGTATTAACACACCAATGTCATATCTCAACCAGAACCCCTCTCCCCACAACACTTAATTAAGGTTGAAAAACCTATCAGACCTTAGTGAAAAACGAAAACTAAAATTTATTCTTGATTACCTAGAGTTTGAAAAAAAAAATATAAGGAAACTGAATGCTAATCAAAAATACAAATTTAAAACGTGGCATTTTTGTTTTATGGCTAAAAGTTCATTAAATGGGTTTATCCTTGGAAGATCTTAATGTCCTTGGATTAAAGAGGTCAACAATTAAGTAAAACGTCATTATTAATTCAGTCACAGGAAGATGAGGAACAAATAAAAACAGATTATTTACAGTTCCTGTTTTATAACCCTTTGAAACCATCTGCCTCTTTTTTGTCTGTTTCACTTAAATAATAATTACATAAAAAAATACGGTTTTTTTTTTCTTATTGCCTTGGCCTAAATAACTATTCTTATAATTATCGTTATCTGTTTACATTAGAAATCGTAAAAGAAGAAGGGAAAGAAAATAATAATTAAGTGAATCGAAGCAATTACAGAATAGACATCTTCAAAAACACAGCAATCCTTTGATATAAATCCTATAATAAACGAAAGAAAATAAGACACTCAAAATTGTCTTATTATAACCTGTGCAGTTATAAGCAAGATATTAAAATATGAAGAACCTTTTTTCTAATGCAAATCATTATTCAGTAGGGCACCGTTTTTCGAAGCATATGGCGCTTGTCGATTATACTCGTTCATACGACGCTTGCTTCGTTCATTCGGAGCTTTTCTAAACGACGCCGTGACGCGCTCATCAGCTGACATCAGTTGGGCATTCGCCGTTGTCGTTTCGATTCATTCCGTCAGTTTATATCGTGAATATTTTTTTAATCTGGCAAGGTTTTGAGCTTTTACATGCACAAGCAAGCGGTAAAAGAAAAGGGTACGTTTCGCTTTTCGGCAGGTTCTGCGTCAGTTTGAGCGGGATCTATAAACATAAATAGCATATCTATAACATTTTTAAACATTTTTACATTCTGTAAACTTGATACATATGACGTAAAGAAGACTTGTAATAAGACTTGGAATCTTTTGATTGGGCCCATTACCTCAAGCGTGGAGAAACACCTTTCAAAGGTTGTTTAACAAGATACCTGCTGTTAGGAGTCTTTAATAATTGATTCTACTTTGTTGGGACATCATTGCTATAAGTGATTTGAATAATGATTTTTCTCGTAAGAAAGGTTTCATATTTATGTCTAATCAGGAAATAAAAGAAAATACTAATAATATATAAACTAATAAAATTTAAATGCAGAAACGTTGATGCAGGAAGGTTCGTGTAAATTAAATAAACGACTAAAAAAATTAATTTAAGGATATACTAAGTATTCCTTAAGAAAAAAAATCCTTTTGTATGGATGAATACTTATTAGATCAAAGGGAAAAAAAAAGTGCTAGGTGAATAAAATGTTTTTGTCAGGTAAAGATAATTTTAAAGAATTTTCGTTATAAAAGAATAAAAAAAAAGAAAGCAGTTTTGCTTAGGCCTCCAATTGGCCGTAATTTTCAGTAAATACTGATTGGATTTTTCTCATGGCTATTTGGATATTTTTTGCTAAAGCTTTTAAAACTTTACTTACGTAATTTTTACTGAATTATTTTACGTAAAACATAAAAAAAAACTAAAAAAATAGCAAATTTAGCAATGCTGTTGATATCTCCACAATATGACAGATGGCACAAATTGAGAAAATTCAGATCGAATTCGAAGAATAATAAAAATAAAAATCCAAATCATGTCATTGTTCACAATAAATTTCTTCAGTCTGTTTTTTTATTATGTCTGCTATTACAGATTATTTACTTTGTTTTTATTAGTTTCATTATTTTTATTAGATCATTTTTACTTTTTTTAGTTTTTATTTTTGTTTTTGTTTTTTTTTAATCTTTACTTATACTTTTTAAATAAAAATGAGTCAGGTTTGAAGTTATTCTGGGTTATCCTTACAAAATTCATTTTCAGCTGAACTTTAAAAGCACAGATGGTTCGCCAGCATTCTTTTGTTTGAAGATACTTTTTTACCCAGGTGTTTTTTGCAAGAGTTTGTCAATAAACACACAGAAAGAAACAACAAAAGTCAACTGCGAGGAAGTTGGTTATTACTTCCGCCCCACTTCGAAATTAGAAAGTAAATTTAATTCGTTTTTATTATTATTTATAGGTAAAACTCAAACAAATTATCAGATACTTAGTTTGACTAGCAATGAAACATCGCATTTTATAAAATAAAAGTTTAAATAGAAATGGAATTAGAAGTTGCCAAATAGTTATGAATAATTGAATATATCTCTCATTAAATACACCTTTCACACAAGTTTTTGTAGACTATAGGAATTTTAATGCCTTCATCTAAAAAAACGTAAAGTTCCAAATCTCTGTTTAACTAACAACTTAGAACTGTGTTAGATGTTATTTTTAAAGAACATGTAAAACGTATTTGCAAATATTACTTATTTTAACATTTTAAAATTGATTAGAATGTTAGATAATGTTTAGTTTAAGATTATTTCCTTAAAATTAAGTGGGATTGTACGTACATTATCGATTACAGGGTAAAACAAGAAAATACAAAATATGTGTGAAGTTTATCATAATGTTAAGGACTTCGAATAATCTACAAATATTTATATCGTCTTAGCTTGATTCAATTTAAAATAAAGAGCAGAATGATCTATAAAGATATAAATAATAAAATGAATATTTAACTCCATTTCATTTTAAAAATAACTTAAAATACATTTGTAATATTTTAATCTTCTTCTATCCATAAGTATTCTTTCGGCATCATTTATGAAGAACTTAATAATTTTTTACGCAGAAAGATAAAAAATATGGGCCATTGTCTTGTTTTTTAAAAATAAAAATATTTAATAATGTTTCTCAGAATCTTATTGGTTAGTAAAGATTTTTTAAAGTTTTGTCATTATGGAAATAAAATGCTGTTCAGTTTTATTTAAAAAATGATGAAAACTTTTTTTTTTCTTAACAACTTAGACTGCATTTACAAATGATGGATGTTTTGTTTATATTTTGTGGAGGTTAAGTTTTAATTTTGTCAGATTGGGAAATTTAATTAAAAACCAATCTCAGTGTAAAAATAGTGGTTGGGGAAAGTCCTTTTTAAATTTGTACTTCGTTTATTGGTTTTTATGTTCTCAAGCAGTCAATAAGTTGCCGCGCGAATAGGAGGGGGTGTGTATCAATTAAAAGCTGCATGACGGTTTTTTGTTTTTTTTTGTTTTGTGTTTTTCTTTTTCCTACGCATCCCTCTGTCACTTCCTTTCATTTTTGTGGCGTCTTCTCATTGCGTTGAGTCCCTTGCGGCCGCCACCGAGGAACAGGTGTTATTGAACAGGGACCTGTGCTCTCCCTACCCCTCCCCATCGCGCAGTGTATGCATCTGACACCAATGGCTACTCCTACGCGAGAAAGCGGAGCCGAAGAAAGAAGGGTAGGGAGAGACTCGAAAAAAAAAAAAAAAAAAAGAAAGAAAGAAAAAAAAAAAAAAAAAACTGGTGCTCCATCGTCGTCATCCCACTCCTCGGGAGCATAAATCTTCAATAAATGCAAATGAAGTTTGGGGGTCCGCGGCGGGTGTGATGTGGGAGTGTCTTTCTGCTATTGAGATCCTGATTTGGTGGTTTCCGTAAGACAGCGGCGCCTGTTAATTAAAGAACTCTTTCAGCCTTTAATTAAAGCCTTTTGCAAGTGACAAGCGCAAAGGAGGAGTCTCTTCCGATGATATCACCCCCCTCAGCAAGGGACACAGCAGCCAGCTATTGACTGAAGCTTCTCAAGCGACGACAAACTTCGATCCACATTCCAAGACTCTTTTAGTTAAACCTAAGATAGTCTATTGCCAAGATTCACTGTCGGATGATAGTGACAAACAGCCTTGAAATTTGCTTCAACTAATTGTACCGCAATATTTCTTCTATGTCACTATGTACTTATATGACGATTATGTTTGATTGATTGTTTGTTTGATCACATACATATTTTAGTGCGCTGTTTTTAATGGCTCAAGAGCTCAAGCAGCGCCAGGAACAAGGTAGGCATTTGAGAACTGAGAATTGTTGAAAGGAATTATAACAATACAGAAGCATGAGTCCGAGCCCATACCGGGATTCGAACCCAGGTTCCGGAGTATCACCCGCCTATGAGGATTATGCTTAATGTAGTTAAATTTGTATCACCATTTTCGCTATTTCTCGAGATAAAAGTTCTATGTTATTTTATTACCATAAATAGAATTCTATGCTCAATTTCGTAGGGATTGTTTCTAAAAAACAAAGATTTTTTTTTCCTGTCATCTGATTTACTCAGATCCTTTGTGACACAAGTCTTAAAATCAAATCCGTTTATGTCGAAACTGCCAATAAATCACTACTTTCTGTCAGGGGCAGAGGAAGACTAAATATTATTTTCATTAAAAAAAAGATTATATCATATACATTTTTTATAGTAAATGATTACTTTTCTTAATTCCTTACAAAAAAAAAATATTTCTCTTTATAAATGTTTAAGAAAAAATAATTGGAGAGTTCTTTGGAAAGCTGACAGTTTCAGCTTTTTAATAATTTTCAAGATTAAATAACAGAAGATTAATATTTTGAAACTTTATTTTGACAAGTGTAAGATCGAGTTTCAAAAAAGAAACCAATTCAACTTCCCTAATTCGATGGACGGAGCGAGATGTTCAAAATGTCGTCCCAAAGCCCGAGGATATTAATTTCCAATCAACAACAAAAAGACCAATGTTATTTTGCCATCCAGTCGCTCCCTCCCCAGTTACGCTACGTTTCTTACATTACTTGTATTCAAATGAAGTAATTATTTATTATTTTAATAGACCTTTATAAGAAAAATGTTAGTTTACGGTATAAATTTATTTATAAGTGAAATGAAATTACTTTTCATGATTCAGTCGAGAAAATTGACAATCAAAATTCTTTCGTTTAAATTGTTCCACACTCTTTCCATAACTTAAAAGTTTCTAAAAAAGAAACTTTTTCTTCTGACTTTCCTTGCTTTTAAACATTACTTTGTCTTCCTTTTCTACAGATAATGATTATGATTATTCTCATCTAATTATTATTATTATTATTATTATGTTTGTATGTTTCAAACCTTGGGTTTCCCCAGCAAAAACAATATGGCGGGTCAAGGACCAAAGCACATACTGCCTAGTGTAAAGATGTGTGCAAGAATGATTAGGGATGTGTGCTTGTGTCCATAAATTTCCTAACTATGCGTGTAGTGTTGAGTACCACAGTCTTCTGCAGTTGTGCATAAGTGTTTTTGTGAAGTCCTAGTGTGCTGTTATTATTATTATTATTATGTTTGTATGTTTCAAACCTTGGGTTTCCCCAGCAAAAACAATATGGCGGGTCAAGGACCAAAGCACATACTGCCAAGTGTAAAGATGTGTGCAAGAATGATTAGGGATGTGTGCTTGTGTCCATAAATTTCCTAACTATGCGTGTAGTGTTGAGTACCACAGCCTTCTGCAGTTGTGCATAACTGTTTTTGTGAAGTCCTAGTGTGCTGAGACTGTGGTGCAATGTGTGAGGCACCAGACCAGTGGCAGACAGAACGATGGGTACAACACGTACCCGATCCTGCCTCCACCGCTTCTGGAGCTCGTGTGCTAGATCAGTGTATTTACTGATCTTGTCTGCGTGAGTTTTCTGCATGTTCTTGCTGATAGGCACTGCAATATCAATTAGATAGGTCTGTTTGTTGACCTTATCAACAAGTGTGATGTCTGGTCTGTTGTGATGTATGGTTTTGTCTGTGTGAATGGGGCGGTCCCAGTATAGTTTATATGAGGGTGATTCTAATACGCTTTGTGGTATGTACTTGTAGTACGGGACCGTGCTCTTAATAAGTGAATGTTTGTGTGCTAGTTGTTGATGAACGATCGATGCTACCTGATTGTGTCGGTGGAGGTAGTCTGTTTGAGAGAGAAGGGGACAGCCTGATATTACGTGGTCGATCGTCTCATGCGTAGTGTGGCATTTCCTGCATTTGTCGTCATGTGTGTTTGCATCGTGTAGAATGTGTTTCTTGTAGTTGCGTGTGGAGATGACTTGGTCCTGTATTGCGATCATGAACCCTTCGGTCTCCCCAAACAGCTCACCACTCGTCAGCCATCTGTATTATTATTATTATTACAATTATTATTATTATTATTATTATTATTATTATTATTATTATTATTAT
>JAFIDM010009631.1:271514509-271560833 GCA_023159025.1 Thereuonema tuberculata | reverse complement strand
TATTATTATTATTATTATTATTATTATTATTATTATTATTATTATTACAATTATTATTATTATTATTATTATTATTTAAGAAATAATAAATCACTACTCATACATATAGATGCGTTTCAACTTTGTTGTCAAATTTATTACTAAGTTACGATCAAAGTTATGACTCCTTAAAAAACACACTAAAACTATCCAATATCAGTTGATCCTATAAGAGCTTGGATGGTTCCATTGATTGGCGGCAGCTGACAGATCCCTGTGTTCTCCACCTTCTCTTCATTGAGTATCACTAGGAGTGTGGGTGGCTTTGCTTTTTCGTTCGCCTTTAGGTTACAAATTACCTACAGGAGAGAAGCGACTGTCAGTTACACTTGCAGCGCGATTCATCAACAGCAGAAAAAAGTGACGTCAGAATAAAAAGCCTTCCTACTTTGTCTACGTCACTCGTATGAGAAGAACGTATTGCAGGAAAGCATCCGAGCCTCAAAAGAGACAGACCAATTATTATTGTCTCTTGGTATAATGAATGGTATTGTACCGAAATTGAATGAAATTAGAATATGTTATTATTACAAAATAATAATAATAATAATAATAATAATAATAATAATAATAATAATAATAATAATAATAAATATTATTGTTATTACTAAATATTAATGATTCTTCTTGTTATTTTGTTAATGAAATCGTATTTCTAATTTTCGCCATTTCATTTTCTTCTGTCAATCACTATTAAGTATCTGCAATGGCTCCTTTTTTTTTTTTTTTACAAACAAAAATTAAAAATCGTCGGAATAAATGTGGCACCCGAAAAGCTAAAACAAGCAATAAAAAACTCGCCAAAAGAATAAATTGCGAGAAAATTCATTAGCGACCGCTATGAATTTTTTTAGCGCATAGTTGCGCAGATAAAGATTAATAAAATAAAGGGTGAGACCAAGTTGTATACTAAATGACAAACTAGTACTGCTGTTTCACGCTAATATGGCCATCATCAGCCAGGAGTAGTCATTAGTACACAACCAGGTCTCGGTACTCGGGCTTATATAAGAAAACGTCGGAATAAAAGCGGCACCCGAAAAGCTAAAATAAGCAATAATACAATTTGGTCTCAACCTTTATTTTATTTTATTTTAAAAATTAAAAATATTTGTAAATTTAAGAAAAAAGTAAGTGTATATGATGATAAAAACCAGTGTAACGAAATTTGGTTTCGTAATAAAACTTGATATGAAAATTGTTGGACTAAAGATGATATAACTTTTACTTATGAGATTTTTACAAATGGGTTCTTATCGACAAAAGACAACACCAGCATTGGAATCTAAGTAATGATTTTCTTCCTAGCGATTGTTTTAAATAATGAATATGAAGTCTTTGATCCGTTCTGCGAGGTCTGAATTATAGAAATTTTCGAAAATGGAAAATTTATGAAGTGTTTGTTTTCAGTGGATATTATATGAGAATGTCAATATAGGCTTTCCTTTTTGTCGCTTTTACGACTTAAAAAACAAAGAAAAAAACGCAATAGAAAATATAAAAATTACAGGTTGGCTACCGAGGATCTAGTTCGAACCTTAGCTGATTGTAATCAATCTCCCAATTTCCGTTACTATTCGACTAATAAGGGAATGTTTTCTCTTTTAATTTTTTTCTTTTTGTTATTAATTTCGGCTACTGATCAAAGAAATCACACGTAAATATTAGTGGTCTGAGACAGACTGTAGATAGGATCGATGATCGTTTAACTTAGTCAAGGTTGAGTTTGGTCTCACTTTTGATCATAACGGTGAGACTGAGAATGTTGAGCGAAAAAAAAAAAATGCAATCTTGCAGATACTTAACAATGCTTTACGAAAGGATGGACGATTATTTAAAGAAAAAAAAATTATTTAATAGTTTCTTAAAATTATTTGCTAATTTAAAACATAGCTTGAATTTCTTCTTCAATTTAAATATCGCCTTTTCTAATTCTCTTAAAACATTTTATTAAAAAAACTATTAATCTTGAATAACATTATCTTAATAGAGCTTTTACGAAATTTATTGTTTTTAGTTAGAATTTTCTGTAAAAAAAATTTACAATAAATATCTTGAGGAATTTTGAACTAAGACTCCTTAAATAGTTAAAATTAATAATAAAAGATAACTTGGAATGATTTAAAAAAAATGTAAGTTATAATTTGTTTGTGGGCATTATTTATCAAAAATACATTACATTATTTTTTAACAAATCAATGTGATTTACAAAAGAAATATGAATATTGAAAAAAAAAATACACACAATTCATCTATATTTACATATATTTGAAAATCACACTTCATTCATCCTCATAATCTGTTATATATTATATATTTAAAGACACAATATTTCGACTGTATATAAATACCAGTCGTCCTCAAGTTCTTAAATTGATGAGTCCTATCCACATTATCTATTTTACCAAAAAATATTCATTAGGTAAGCTTCTTTGGTAAAATAAATAATGTGAATAATGCTTGTCAACTTAAGAGCCTGAGGAAAACTGGTATGTATACGTACTCGAAATAATGTGACTGTAAATATATAATACTAGCAGAAAGACCCGTTCTTCTCTCGGGTTACATAAAAAGAGTTGTTGTGATGTGAATGAAGAAGAAATTGTGAGATCACTTAGAAACTTTTCCAGTTGGTACAACAGTCCCATGGTAGTTAAAATTAATGTTATATTCCTATTTTGTAACTCCTATTTCATAAGCCCTAGATGTAAAATTAATATCGAGATCGGAGAATGTAAGACTCTAACTCCTTTCTGCCTTTCTCCACACCCTTATCACTTCAAACCTTCCCCAGTTGGCAAAAAAAAAAAAAAAAGCACGTGACGATTACAAAATAATGTTTTTTTCTGATTTTTGTAACCTCAAAACCCCGTAAAGTATCTACAGTAAAGTTTGCGCCCCACCCCGTTAACACCCTTTAGGATGCGAATATCGAAAATTGGTCGATGCGTATGTTTTAAATTTTGACAAAGAACACTCATGCTGAATTTCGTATTTCCAACTGAAGAAGTTTCGGATAATCGCATACCTTCAAGAAAGTTTGCCCCCGCCCCCGTTTACACCCTTTAGGATTCGAAAATAGAAAATTTGTCTAATACATATCTTTTTGATATTCAAAGAAGAGTCATGTGAAATTTGATGTTTCTCACTAAAGCTGTTTGAGATATATGTACCCTTCAAGAAAGTCTGCCTCCCTGTTTACACCTGTAATCCGGATCCGGGTTTTCATTGTTCTTAAATTAAGAATATTTAATTAAAATAAACAGTTAAGAAGAATATTTTTTATTTCAAAATAATAAAAAAAAAGAAAATTTTTATTTTTGATAATTCATTATCAAAAATAAAAAAGGAAAGTGAAAAAAAGGAAAAAAAAAAAAAAAGTTTACCAAGCGGATTTGAACCCGGTAAACATACCTCTACTTGAAAATTATACAATAGTGTGAAGGGATTAAATTAGGGGGAGGGGAGATGTGTCCAGGTTTCAATTGTAGTCTGTTATTTCAGCAGGGTCCTAAAGAATAATTCTGCAAAGTTTGGTCCAGATAGGTCAAGTAGCCTAGGAGTGTATAGCGAACAAACAAACGTCCTCCTTTATGTATATAATTACAATAGATTGAGAAGAAAATGAAATGAAGTTTGATTTTGAAATATAAGTAAATACAAATATTCTTATTTATAAAGTAAGTGGCTAATAACTCCCTTAATTTCTAGGGAGTTTACCTAAAGTTTAAATACATTCACTCTCTTTAAGTAAAAATATTACTTAAAAATATAAATCTGTAAAAATTTAAGTAAACATTTGTGTTCAATTGCTGTTTTTATCGCTTGAACAAAAAAAAAAAATTATAAAACTCTTAACACTACCAAACGAATCTCTAAAATATTTTTTGTCTGTTTTACAAAAAAACATGTTTTCCCAAATCAGAATCTGCGTAGATATCCGATCACAAGATCACTTTGAAATTGAAAAAAAAAAAACAAACTACTACAGCATAAGAATAGAACGATCCAAGAATACGAGGCAGTCTCTGATTCAAATCACAGCACAGTTCTCATGAAACGTAATTATTCCTTGAAGAATTCAATAACTGAAGCGAAATTACCTTCCTTAAATCATTTATAGAAAAAAAATGTCATTTCTTATAACCCCTCAGATCATCCGAGTCATCCCCGAGCATAAATATAATTTGTATTGGTTGCTTTCGGTTGATACTTGCCAATTTAATGACTATCAAAAATAAATATCATTTTCTGAATTTCTCTGCATCTTCCCAAAAACATCCCTTAGGCTTTTTTTCCCCTTCTTTTTTAAAAAAGAGGGTTATTAAATATTTCGATTTCCATTTCGATTTTTTTTCTTCTTCTAGTTGTTTTTCTTTCTTTAACTCCGTTCTTTTCGGTTCACGCAAAAAAAAAAAAAAAAAAAAAAAGTCAAAAATATATATTTCTGAAAAAGCAGTAATTGAATTTCGTGGGAAGAAATTCAAAACAGTATCAAAGTCAGCTTCTGCTGCTGCTTATTTTTCTTTCCTTTTTTATGTTTTATTTTGAGCAGCTTTGTTTTCAAGAAAATGATAATTCCCAGGAAATAAAAAACAAACAAAAAAAAAGTGAAATTTTAATTATTTTTGACTTCACGGGAAAAATTATATTAATATCGTAACGGAAAACATTAGAAATCTTTCGATTGATTTTTTTTTTACGATTTAGAGCAGTGGATCTCAAACTTTTTGGTTTACAGCGCAATGTAAAACATATAAAAAAATTTGCTTACTTCATGTACAAAATTAAAAATCTGTTAATATATTTTAAACTTCAATATGCATATTGTACTTGTGTATATTATTTACTTTGAAAATGATGACTTGTTAGCCATCGTAAATGTTAGTCTTATTTTTACTCGTATATTTAAATCTTTTCTTTTTTTTAATTGTGCAGTTTTAATTTATCAAGTTTAAATATTTTCGTAAATTAACAATGGCCATGCTATTAATTAATCATGGATGTAAATCCCTATATGAACAGGTTTCTTGTTTTTGAGATATACTTTCATAACATTCGTGGCACATCTAGCCAACTCTTGCGGCCCATGCTTTGAGAATCTCAAAAGCATAGAAACTATTTACTTTTGATTAATATCTTCATTGCTTAACAAAACTATATATATATCATATATTTACTAATAGAGAATGTGATGTTTTATGTAAATGTTATTAGGATTATTCAGTTTTTAATTACTGAAGTTAATTAACTAAAATGTTAATTCATTGTAATTCCTTAACTGCCTAAGGAAAATAAACATCAAGAGCTGAATAAAAGTCAATAAATAAAAAAGTCAAAAATCAATAAATAAAACGAAGAAAAACTAAATATTTTGCTGCACATTTATAATTTGGGAAGAATAAGAAAAAGTGTTTGTGTGAATGATATTGACTTCATTATCAATAGCCAGTTTAAATTAATAAATTTATCTAAAATAACGTCTACGCTTTCAAAGAGAAACTGATTGAAATATTGAATTATTAAAGATCGACAACTGAGTTTTTAAGAACTGTACGTTTTGGAAAAAAAATTTGGGAATTGATCTATTTGAAGATTGCTTTGTCTTTGAATTACAGTTGTTATGTCTTGGAAATATTAAAAGTCAATTGTAATGTGATTTTTTTTTGTGTGATTTAATTAGTTGATATCTGAACACGTAAACAACTTGAGTAAATCATATCAATAAGTTTATGAAGTTCCAGAAAGATTTTAGAAATGATTTTATTTCTGGGAGAAAGCTATTTAGGATTCGATGTACCATCCAACCAAAACAAAATATTCTACACAAATATTTTGGAATTTGAGGAAGTTTTCTTAATGGAGTCCCCAGTCTAACACAGTAAGATCGTAGTTAAATAACAGATCACAAATCTAGTCTCTTTAGTGTACCGATCTCGATGTACATCACTTCTCTGAAGCATTGTGGTACTAAAAAAATATCATGTGTCAGTAGCGGTTTGGGAGAAACCACAGCTATTGTATTTATATCAGTAAAGCAATTAATAATAATTGTTACGTATATGTACCAAATGCTCAAAGGGTACATTATATAGTAAAATGAAAATCTTATATGAGTTGAAGAATTAGAAGAAGTTAGAATAATAATAATAATGATAATAAAAAGGAACGAGAGTCTCTCACTCTGTTTTAATTTCTCACCACAACACCGTGCGTCGCTACAAGATTGCAGGGGGTGCTTTTGTTGTGGCCTCGTCTTAAGGTTGAGAGAGAGTTTATGTTAAGGAGGGAGAGGAGCACAGCGGTGAGGGTGGTAGGTCCTCATTATGGGCCGTGTCATTTAATGCCGGGTGTGCTTGAAATGTCAAGCCCAGCTGCCGACTTGGTCAGCCTTTCTCCTCCGCTAACACGTCCGGGGGCTTCATTTGAAAGTCAATGCATGGTAATTGGAGAGATGCCATCTGCAATTGATGCTGCACCGATCTCTCGCGCCAATTCCATCGCCCAATTTTGTGTTTGCCAAAATTTTAAGGAGGACATGATAAACTACGGCCTAGAAGACACTTCCTACAACATCTTAGGAATAATAAAGATTAGTCAAACCACAACAAATGATTTTTGTTTTTCGCCAATATTAGATGTGATAGATAACAAACAGAGTTTGATGAGGAGTCAACTTTGTCAAAGGAGGAGTCAAAGTACATCTAGTCAACTTTGTATTTTTTTTTTCCAAACTAATTGTTTTTCACGGAAGTGGGAGGGAGGCTGAGTTCCAGACCGCAGACATATAGATAGGAATTACCTCAAGATGTAATAAAAACTAAACTTATAATCAATTAGGAAAAATATAAAATTGTTCGATTACGTCACTTTTTAAATTAAATATCAAATTTGTTTTGTTTTTATCGTTTGATTTCTTTTCCTTGAACCTGGCAGCAATATTAATAGAAGTACTCTAAATTTCTATAATATAAAAAAAATGCCAAATCTCTTTTTCTTCATTGGTAAAATTTTACCAACCATCCATAATGAAGAGAAAAAATGTTTGATAAGAATCAGTCAGCTGTTAATAATAATTGATTTATTTTAATGTGATACTCTGTATTTTACTCAAAAGCATCCAAGAAACAACGTTGCTTTGAATCACTCTTTGTTCTTCTTACCATTCAGTGTCTTCAGATTCCAATTGAACTCATTGTTTTGAAAACAAGAATCAACTGTGGATCTTTTTCCAAGATATACTTTTAAAAGGATGAGACCAGTGTTTACAAGTGACATCCCAAAACATCTGTTTCTCGCTTAATTGGCGATCATCAGTTGAGAGTAGTCACTGTAAACACACCAGATCTCAATACATATATTGAGATTAAATATTCCTATTGTAGATACACTTTCTTCTTTATTTACCTCTTTTCATGAGAAAGATTAAAATTTTCTTAAAAGTTAGATTTCAAGAAAGATGTCACGGATTATCCTTAATCCATTTTATCGGAGAACTGTTGGTATTGATAATCATATGTAACAATGGATTCCAATATACAATTCATATTCGTAAATCGTCCAAAGATGCCTGTATTTAACAGCCATGAGAGATATAATAATTAAATCAGCTTTCGGGAAACCTAAAATAAAGAAAACCAAGAGATTAAAGTTTTCAGTTTTTGCATCAATTCTCCTATCCATACTATGATGTATTTTGACTTTTCTATTTTTGTCTCGTCTTGTTTTCCTGTGTAATTTCTATCAACTATAAGCTCAAATTTCACGATGAGAGAAATTTTGAAATGCAAAGTTGAAATTTTCCATAAACATGACATGCATATCAAAATTTCAAGATCCATTCAGTGGTTCAAAAAATATTAGGAAAAAGGGCACACGGTGAAAAAATACATACAACCAACTTTTGAGATCCTAATTTTCCTCAGGAAACTAGGCAAATAAAAATATTCCTTCTGTGAAGAAACCGACGTACGTGGAACTTTGTTTTGTAGAGTGGAAGCATATTTTAATCTAGGATTGATTTCGAAACTTTTGAGATACTTCCGCTGAAATTAGATCCCCAAATAAATACAGTAAAAAAGTAAAACCTGGGATTGCTTTATGTAGATACAAAGTAACAAGAGAGTATTGTTATTTCGTTATCAAAAACATAGAAAATAGAATTGAATTGGGTACGTCAATATAACAATTGTGTTAATTGTGCAGATAGAAAAACTGGAATACTCTACTGTTGTTTTATTGTTAGAAAGACATTAATATTTCGAAATTGCAAGTGTTCATTGTGTAGATTCATAGAATTCCTATTTGAAAAAAAAAATCTTGTTTTAATTTTTTTTTGGTAATGTAAGAGAAATGAGACTAAATGTAACAATGTTGAGATAAGAAAGTAAATCCAAATCTTTATATTCGTACTCATAAAAGTTGTTAATGCTCGGGTCATTTGATAGTAAGTTTAAAATCATTGCATTAGGATTGAATGCGATTTAAAAAGATGGTAATGGATATAGAAATGAAAGAAACTAAATTAGTTTGACTAAACATTAGGAGACTTAAATAACTAAAGGGGGGGGGGGGGCGACGAAAGAAAGAAAGAAAGAAGGAAGGGTAGTATTTAGACCAACGCCCGAAGAAAATAAATGAATAATAAATGGCTATTCCGTTCTTGGGAGTGATACCACTTGGAGAGACCTCCTTGAAAATCCTCCTCGTCGCACCAGGGTGGATTTAACGTTGAAAAGACGACTGTAAAATTACAAAATTCAATAAGAAGACAAGGCAACGCACCAAAGACACGTCTGTTCCTGGCACACATAAATTATCTCCTCCGGACCCAGTCCGACACCGTAAATTTTCTGTTCGTGACAAGTGAGAATTTAACTTTTTTCTTTTTTTTTATACCGGTCTCTAACTCTATCTATATTTTTTTCCTCCTGTCCTTCATTCTCTCTTCATTCTTCGCCATCTACTCTGTTTCTCTTTGTCTTTCTTTCTTTCTTTTTTTTTTTCACTTTCTCCTTCGTCTTACGACTTTATCTTCTTTTTCTCCTTCCCTTTCTTTCTTTTTTTTTTTTTTTGTCACGTGAAGTGCGTTATATCCTTAACCTGTTTAAAACGCAGTTAGCGCCAGTTGGCATAAAAGCAAAAAAAAACTAAAGGTGTTTCTTATTATATTAAATTTCTAAAAAGTTAAAAATTCATTGGAAACCAGACAATTTCTAAGATATTAACTAATCTAACGAAAAACGTAAAATTTATCAGTTAGAACTGGAGTCCTTTTATATGTTTGATATTTAAATTTAGCCGTTCCGTAATTTCCTGTTAATAGTCGCTTCCTTTTAATTTTATTTAGCATCCTTATCATTTTATCATGTAGTTGCCAACCTATTCCGTTCAAAGCCAAGCGGCGCTGAACACTGATGATGTTGCGGCACCGGAGCAAAAAAAAAAAAACACTTAGACACACTTTAATGATATCCAGCATTAGCCAATATTAAAAGTAAAAATCTTTAAGAATAATGAATATATAATTCAAAATTTTACTACTTGTATCCCTAAATCATAATGAAATGGAATAACAATATGAAAATAAAATCCAGATAAAAGTTCTTATCGTTCAATATATAAACTTAGACAGTAGTTAAATATATGTATAAAATATATATGTGACAAAATATATATTAATAAAACCAGACTAACAGTTTCTACCCTCAAGGCTTCGATGTCATCATCAGCACCATCTATTTTTTTTATTCAACAACTTTTTAAATGAAGCACACGTGTATTTAAAATACATACATTTAACCTTGTTTTAATGGTTCTCTTTGTCTTATAAAAAAATCGCTTGAAAGTGAACGAACCAGAAGCTTTTGTTTTATCTTTCCATACATTTCAGTCTGTGCTCTTACGATTGACAGACGCTAATTTGGAAAAGGTATGAAAGACTTAAAAAAGACCTCTGGGCCAGACAAACAGTAGAGCATCACAAGAAATAGTTTCAATCAAATGATCACGACGTCTCATGGAAAGAGGAAGAGATAAGTGACACTGAAATTAACTAAAGAGTCAATTTGAAAAACAACGCCGAGTTAAGGATAAACCGAAGTCAAATTGTTGTTCAATAGTAAACAATCGACATTGAAAAGCAGCAATAAGAGAATGATCGAAATAAAATGAATTACTGCAAAGAGAATATCGGAATAAATTAAGGAAATGATAATTATTTGCATCCTCCATCTGTCTTTTACTTATCGAGGGCAATGTTTTTGCTTCTTTATTTGCTCTACGAATTTGATTGAACGTTATAAAATCAATTTAATTCCTGATCGCTTGTATTGTACTTGAATAAAAGTGAAACACTCTAATTTTATGTAAATATAGAATTAACCATCTGAATGAACCGTTATCTTAAAAAAATGTACAGAACATTAATAACTGGTCAGTTCCAAATAGATCTATTATATAAAAAGAGTTTTTCTGACTGTTATTTTGCCTTGTTATTCTTATTGTAGTTTAGATAATCTAACGAATGTTTCTTCTGCTGCAGCAACTCTGGTCAAAAGATGTATTATTGCCTCTAAGATCACTTCCATGTAATGCTGATACTATTCATAATTTCCTTTTAAGTACTGAATATTCTTATTTTAAATTAATAAATAACTTCATAATATACTAATATTTTCTAGTCGTTATTTATATTGTATTTAGATTTGCACTTGTTGTCATCTACTTCCTATTGCTTTGGTTCCACTGTTAGCTCAAATACGAAAAGGTTGTTTTCACTGCATAACTTCTGACCCTTACAGAAAAACGAAGTTTGTTCATTTTAGGGGTTGCTTTCAGTTTGAACAGAATGTACAGTATTAGGAATTAAAACCAGTTAGATCAATACCGATTAATTTTATATTTATTATCATTTCTAAATAAGGGATTCCTACATAACATTTAAATTAATAACTAAAGATTTAATATCAATTTTACAAAAAAAAAAAAAATTAAACTAAATTTGGAAGCAGTCTATTGGTTTTGTGTAGTACTTTTAATTCTGTTATTAAAAAAAAAATTCATATTATTTTTAGTCTGAATGGCATTTGTAAGTTAATGTTTATTCAAATAATTGTTCATATGAAGATTTGTTATTATTCATTTAATTTATCAAAATATTTTATGTAGTTATAATTCTAAGGTTTTATCATTCTTATTTTCAAATCTGAACATTAGTTTATTATTTTTGATTTAATAGGTTTTTTTTGACTTAATAAGTTCATTTATGAATTCAAGAAAAATTGAGGCAAATTTTTCTTGGATCATTCTTGTCACGTTTTATTTATCTTTCACGCTTTTAAAGATTTTAAATAGGGGAAAAGTTAAAGCGAAAGGTTAGGGATGAAGAGAAAAGAGGCTCCTTTTTTTCATTCAGTAAATCACAACTATTCGATAATATTAACATTGCTATTATATATAATTTGATTTTACTTAACCTCTGGTAATGTTAAGAATTGAGTTATTTTAAAAAATTAAATACTACTGTTTTAAATCAAACTATTTATGAATTATAAGAATATCAAGAATATTTTTTTCTTTTTTAGAATTATTTGTATAAGATAGAATTTCTATTATATATTTAACGTAAGTTTAAACTTCCTTAATCTTTTAAATAATTCTTTCTTTCTATAGGTTTCTGTTTATTAGGTTAGTTAGTTAGTTAGTTTGGGGGTGAGCGTGGGTGGCAGAGAAGCCGAGCACCGCGACCTGAAAGATCTCTTGTGCTATCCCACGGAAATAAGGACAGACGGAAAGAAAGACTGAGAAAGGATGGTGTGAGAAATGCAGGGGAAACGGGAGAACCCCGGGAAAACCTGCCCAGCGCGGATCGCCACATGAGAACCGAACCTCTGTACTCAGAGGTGAGAGGCCAGTGTCTTAGCGACTACGCCAAGTTTATTAGGTTATCTTTCTGACAAGAAATTATTTCTGTTAAATGTTTATAAATTGAATAATTCCAAGAATTTAATATCAAGAACTTAATATTTCTTGAATTTTCAAAACATGTTGTTTTGGAAGTGTTTCTAAATATTACAGATTTATAATGGATTATTATTTTGTGTGGAATTTTCTAAACGCTTATATCGATGTTTTAGTAATTAAAGTATCTCTCTACAGGCCTTTGGGATCGCGGGAAATAAGGCTTCTGGCGTTTCGTGACCAACGGGACTAAGTTGAAATCGGGTGATCAACCCGACTCCCCTTCACCTTTAATCCCTGGAATGAAACCTGATAACGATTTGTCAGAGGGCTGGGTGACCCTCAAAGCCGTCTATATTGACGGCTACACTGATATAATTCAGAGTCGAAAAATTGAAACAGGCTTCTCCAGGCTGCCGTGAAGCGCCAGTACCATTTGGCTACGGGACCCACGTTTTAATAATTAAAATACCTATTATTTACATGATAAAATTTAATGTGTGTAGGATTGTTTAAATTAAGAAGACACTTAACACACATAACGTTAAAAATATAAACTGTATTTAAAACTAGAAGATCGACCGGTTTCGCCGAAGACACCTTCAGCCTTCTCAAATCCTATCGTAATACATATTTACATTTACTTTCCCAAAAAATTTCTTTAATTAGTTAATTTTTTGAAAATTTTCGAAGATCAAGTATCGTAATTTGCTTTTCTGTATTTTTAATTTTATTTCTATGATATTGATTTTTCCTTTTTTCTTATAAAAAAAAGAAAAAAAAAAGTTCTTGAAAAAAAAAAATGAAAGTTTTACAAAGGAGAAGTGTTAAGATAATTATTTGTAATTCTAGCTTGTCAAGATTTATGACTAGCATTTTCTTAGACTGTTTCTGCTCAGAAGTGTTGTAGGTGGTGGTGGTCAATACATAATTTCGTTGTCTGTATAGACAGATAAGCAAAGATAGTCTACGGAGAGAGAGACAGTCGTCGTCGTCGTTGGGTTGAAGCGTCGTGAGCAGTCATTAAGTTTGTCTCATCGATCGGCAGGTGGTGCCAGGCACAGCGGAGGGAGCACATCTGCGAAATTACAAGCAATATTAGCCCTGACTTCGTGACTCACTGCACAATTTGGGCGCATATGGCGCTCTCGGCACTGGCGGATTCCCGAATCGGCAAAATTGATATCACACTTAATTTACATCTGAGATCAGCATTCGAAATTACAGGTTTGCAATTTCCTCTCCACCCCTAACATCCCATTGCGTCAGGGGGTGGGATAAGAGAGAAGGGGATTTATAGGAGCCTGTTAAACTTTTGCCCTCTGTTCCTCCACGGGTTGTCATCTCGCGTGCTTCTTTCTCTCTGTTCTTGATTTTCTTTTTTTTAGAAAAAAAAAACGAACTCGACAGTTACTTGTTTCCGCAGGAAATTATATTCTCCAAACTAAAGAAATATATTAATTTCGAGTTGACTATTTAAATTTACTCTTGATGTTACATAACTTTCCCTCAGACATTTCGTTTGTGAGAGATAAGATTAAAAAAACTTTTCTTTTTTAAAGAAAATTCCCTGCTCCCCCCCAAAAAAAAAAATCTAAATAAAGGAGCTATTACTTTCATCTATGTTAGGCTTTTTGGTTTTCTTAGACCGGTGTGCAGTAAGTTTACGTTAAAATTGAGGGTTGTTTAAATCCCCCCCCCCCCTTAATCTACATTTTCTGTGCACCAACATTCACCGGTCTCTAAATCGCTGTTGAATCATGAAAATTTAGCTGTCCAATTTTCTTCTGCTAAATCATTTCTTAATTTGAAATACCCATCAGCCCTCTCGTTGATCACCGTTATCAAGATGGCTGACATCGACTCCGATGATTTTGACGATGAATTAGATGCATTTACTCTGCTAAAAGCTCCGAAAATAATGTTAGTACGACTAATTCATTTCAATATTTTTGTCCAAAATTATAGTCTTCAAGGGAAAATTCGGTCCACGTAATTTTTTTCTTCTCTGTGGAAGCTGCAATTTTCAAAAATACTTGCGCATGCGAAAAATGACCAGGTAATGACGTTAAATGTTAAACCAATCGCAGCCAACTTTGAAATTCGACATGTTATCAACGAATCAATAAAGTATTGTCTTTATTGTGCACACCAAATTTTATTAGAAGATATCTAAATCTTAGAACGCGCTTAGCGGCTTATCAACTGACCATCGCTTTGACAGAGCGTTGATGCACATCACTCTTAATCATTGAAGAACTTGAATGTTGTTTCAAGTTACTTCAGTCAAATTTATGTACATCAAAACAAAAATTACTGAGAAAATCAACTTTTTTACCTTTCTTTAAATTCATGGAATATTTTCCCATGCATTCAAAAGATTTTTTTAAGAGAGAATAAAAAAATACCGACACATTAGTAAAAGTAGCCCAAGTCAATCGAGTGTTTAGCAATGTTTTTAAACTTCTTATAGTTTTATATTTTTTCATAAAGCTTTGTGTGTGTGTGTCTTGTTTTCTTTTTATTTTGTGAATAAATAAATTAAAAATTTTGAAACGATTTATAAAAAAAAAAGTTGTTCTCAGGAAGTATGACTATTTTCAATCAATCTTCTTCAACTATAGACAACTCCCACACTTTCTCACATCTATTAAAACTGTTGATAGCAACTGTATGCTTTAAAGATTTCTTTAGATGATGTAAAATATGCTTTTTAAAATGCTCAAAGCTAAGACAAGTATCGGTCCCGATCTTATATCACCATATATCTTGAAAGGTTGTAGTCATCTTCTTGTACAACCATTACATTTCCTATTCTGCCTTTCTTTGAAATTGAATACTTTTCCGTCCTTCTCGAAACTTTCTAAAATCTCTCCTCTTTATAAAAAAAGGTGACAAATTTCAAATTACTAATTTTCAACCTATCGCAATTCTCTCAGCTCCAGCTAAGCCTTTCGGTATATCTTCGGTTTAAACAAATGAAATAAAAAAATAAGAAATAAGATGCAGCAACTAATGTATATTTATGTACAATTCTCGTAAAATAACTCGAGAACAATTGTTCGTCGTTTCTCTTCCCAAAGACCAAGAAAACCTATATACAACTTAACTCCAAATTTGAAGTTTCAATCTTACTGTCCAACTAAAAAACTATTCCGACATCAGAACCCTTTTCGATATTGAAAGTTTTGTCAAGAATAACTCCGATCCACGACTAATTAATACTTTTATTTTCAACATTGATTTATTTTACTTTTAAGTCGTTAGTTAGCAATAAAAGAGATTAAAAAAAAAGTACTAGTGTTATAATACTAATAGATTTTGACGACATATCTTAAGGAATCAACTTTCAGTACAATTGAAAAACTTGAAATTCCTTACTGAATGTGTCATTTTATTGGAAGAACCGTCTGCAGTTGACTGGGTTTTCATTGAGTAGCTCGTTTTAGCATCATTTCTCTCTATTTTTAACGAATTGCATAAGGATTTTTTTTTTTTTTTTGCAAGGATTATTTTCAACTATTATTATTTTATTATTAAATAATAATAACGAAAGGTTCGATAACAAATTATCTCAATGTTACATATAGTTCTTTATTTTGTTGGAACCTCCTGGAGTAGATCAAAGTTCTTTCATGTTGTATTGAAAGAGAAAGATATTGACTCATGATTCTCTTACTAAGACACAACCCAAGAATGGACTTGGGAAAATCGGGGAGACTAACTATGCTAATGTATTACAGATAGAAACACGTAAATCAGTCAAAGACAAACTTCTTTTTATCTGAAATTAATCCAAAACTTGATCATTTAAATTCTATCTTGATCAGCATAATCAGAAATGAACCTGAAATCAAGATCAAATAATTAAAATATTTTAAATCATATTAGATATGAAAATTGACTCAAAATTACATAAAAGTAGAAAAAAAAATCATTGATTTTAATACAAAAAGGAACTTATTGATTTTGGACCTTACTATATTTTTAAAAAAAAACAATTAGATTCAGTTAACCATTGTGAGTCCTACTTTTTTTCGCATTACCCCTACCCTCTTTTTTTTTTTCTTAAACCGTATATTCGCTTCTAATCGTTTCTGATAGAAGACAACACTCCTCAGTTTTTACTTTGAAAAGTAAATATATTTATCTATCTGCTGGGTTGTAAAAAAAACTATAATCTTATTTTATATATGTAGAATGCAAAAGGAAAAGATGATGATCTTTGGTTCTGGAATACCAGGACAGTTGTTTCGTACTATTTCGCTCATCAACAGTTGAAACCTACGAATAAAGTGAAGAATAATTTGCTAGTCAATGTTTTGCTCATTTATTTAGTAAGTCGTAAATTGTTATCGGATCTCTACACTATTCTCAAAATTCTTTAAGAAAAATATTTAAAGCCTAGAAATTTCTAAAGCACTGATTTATCTGAAATAACTGCAGTTACAAACTGAACAGGAGTTAAACTGGAATTCGAATTAAGCCTAAATGGGGGTTTAGGTAATGTGGGTCAGCACCATCTGGATTCCCCACCCCAACCCCCATTCTACATATTACGGTGGGATGTGCATTTCAATATGGATTTGCTGATGAAAATGGACCACAGCTTGCAAGAATGCATTGCACGGCCACCCCTGTGCTAAACTTAGACGTTCTAATTATGCATCTCCTGCTGTCGAATAGGTCGTCCTATGGCGAATGTCGCCAGGTGGCTCCACCATCGATAGCTTATTCCTTAACCTCTTAACGACTGCCAACGCCCCAATCCCTTTCTCAGCCAAGTTCCAACTTTTCGACGCTCAAAGAATTTTTAAATCTTAATTTGCTTCGAATAATTGGAAGCATTAAATGGATTTGGTTAAATGCAGAATTTAGATTCAATTTTCTTTAAAAGCAAACGGTGTTTCGTTATTTAAGTGTTAGATTCGTGAATTTGATTACTGAACACTGTCTTTGTTTCCTATTCAACTTTTCTGTTGAATTTTGTATCAACTTGGATTAAAAATTACAAAAATAAGAACAGATTTGTTTGGACACTTCGATAGGTAAAAATACTGGTATATGAAATGTTGTTCTTTTGTAACATAAGAAAGTGAGCTTTATATCCACTTGGTAATTATAGTTTCCACGAACTGTTTAAAGGTTTTAGAACACCCTTTTCTATATGCATATTGAAAAATGCGGGAGTAATAAAAAAAATGCTTTAAAATTCAGTTTGAACTCAAAATACGCATGTTTTCGACTGAGATTTGTTATTAAAAGAAGATACCTATTTATTTTGGTAAATACACGGAAGGAGTAAGGTATAAAACTACTAAGATACGCTGTCGTTAAAATACAATAACCTCTATCTTTTAAAACAAATTTGAACAAAATTAGTGAAAATTAATCTTACTATAATATCCAGGAGAACTGAATAAAAATAAAAATTGAAACTAGAATTACATTTATTTAGGCCGCGTGGTTGGCGTTGTCGCTATGACATCGGCCTCTCATCTCTGAGTACCGGGGTTCGGTTCTCATGTGGGTTTCGTGATGGTGGACGATCCGCGCTGGGCAGGTTTTCTCGGGGTTCTCCCGTTTTCCCTGCACTTCTCTCACCAAACTTTCTCAGTCTTTCTCACCATCTTTACTTATTTCCGTGGGATAGTACAATAGACCTCCGGTCGCAGTGCTTGGCTTCTCTGCCACCCACCTTCCCTACATAACATAACATAACATAACACAAATTTTAATTATAAATTACTGAAATTAATTATTGAAATTCCATCGTCGCACGCTGAAGTCGAAAATTACGATTCACGAATCACAAAAAGAATTAATAAAAAATAAAAATCTTAAATTTAACCATACTTTTTTTTTTAATTGTAAATGTAACTGCTAATTAAGCTTTACAAACTTAAATAATAAATGTAATATATGTCAGTAATATTACTTAATTGTATGAGTTTAATAATTTACAGTGTATACTCATTTTCATTATAGTTAAAGAATAATTTTTTCTAAAGATTTTTCTAGAGATTATTCAACCCTGAAATTGAACTAATTTTACAAAACTATTTAACATTAAAATTAAAATGTTGATGGAGTCAGTTTTTAATACAAATCAAAATATCTGAAATTAAATTTCATTTTAAGTAACTTAAGACAAAAATTGAGGCTACCACATATCACAATTTTAAAAAGTTTTTATGCAATAAAATAATAAAAAAATAAAAAACACGAGTACTTTCGGGGTTGTCTACATCTCCTTATCAAGTGGAAAGTGTAGACCACTTCGAAAATACTCGTGTTTTTTATTTTTTTATTATTTTATTGTAAATAATCTTTTTAAATTGTGGTGTGTGGTGGCCTCAATTTTTGTCTTAAGTTACTTAATTTGCACACGTTAAAAATCTACATAAATTTCATTTTATTTTAAAATTTACTGCAATTTTGATCTTCAATTTAAACACAAACCCTTCATCAAAAAACCAGTTTTCTATTTAGGTAAATAACTTAAAAATAATATGTTTTAAATAGATCTTAATTTTATAGGTAGTGGTTGACGCTGTGATTGATTCAATTTTTTTTTTAAGAATATTAATTTTTTATATTTTTTTTTTAAAGAAGCTGCTTTTTTTTTTTATTGATTTTATAATGATTATCGATTCAGTTCCTGAGAAAACTTATTGATTTATTTCTGATCAATTCTGTTATTTTATTGAAATCAAATAAATCAAACTTGATTATTAAGTTTTGATGTTGAATCGTAGTTATTGATTCGTTTCGTGTAATCTGATTACACAGTGAACTCTCTTAAAATGTTTAATTGCTTGTTAAATTTAGTATTCTGATTGATTAATGGTAGTAAATTTATAATGAATCAATTCTGGGATCGAACCAGAATCCTCTTCGTTATTATTATTTTGTTAATGAAAAATAGACCTTCACTTTTTATCGTTTTTTTTTTTTCCCCTGTATTTACAAAAAAAGAGTTGGTATTGTTTTTATTCTTTGCTGTAGCTTTAAATTTCTAAGCTATATGAATTTCATTTATCAAAAAAAAAAATATGTATATTATATGTATTATTGTTACGGCTTTTTTTTTTAATGAACAAAAGCAGCTTTGCATTTTAGTTGACAAAATCGCCTCCAGATGTCTCTGTAAACGAGAGGCCGCAGTTTTGTTGCCGTCGATTTATCAGGGAAGGTTGGAGGGAGAGATTAGAGAAATAAGCCGTTGATCCTAAGACGAAGGTAAACTGAAGAGCAGTCCAGCAGGAAAATTGCCACCATCCATGAAGAGGAGGAGGCTGTGGTGTAGGCAGGGATGGGGCTGCGCGTGCGAACGCACTAACCTAAGTCCTGTTTGCTTACCAGATCTAACTGGGCGGATCAGTTTTATAAAACGAGGCGTGTGTTTATTTGTTTAGTTGTTTGGTCTCCTGAGGCTACGTCGTCCCATATGCAGAATAACCTCTTGCAATAGTAAACACTTTCCAAATCGTGAATACATTAAGATTCAAGGAGAAGACGAAGGAAACAGCGCTTCCACTACAAGGCAGTTCAGAGAATCGTAAAATTGTTATTAGGTTTGTTCCTCGCAGAAAAAAAAAGTAAATAAGCAAGAGAATTTAAATAATTAGAGTTTGATTAGTTTGTAAACTTAATTTTATTTGAGAATGTATTTTGATGGCAACGGGAGTTTAACGAGTTTTTAAAACTGCAAGAAAAAAAATGATGGGTCCTTAATTTTTTTAATTTCTGTCATTTAGTATGTGTTTCACTAGCATCATTTCCGTTTTTTAGTCTTTTTATTTTTTTCTCTTTCACAACAAATCTGGATTCTACACAAATTATGTTTCTTAGGCAATTGAAAAAGAAAACGCAAAAAATAAAAATAAAAAATAAAAGTAACTCTGTTCCTCTCAGTAATTAAAATATACATGGTCTTTTTGTTAACTAATAAAATTTAACATGGGTCGAAAATATTCATTAAAAATACTTAAAAGTAACACACATATATTAGAACAGTAAAGAAATTAAAAAGTTTTTAATGAATAGTTCTCTTTGTGTTGCTTCAATCTAACGGAGATCATTTTGTATCTTCTTTTCGCTTACAATGATGTTAATCAATGGTTAAGAATCGCTTAAATGAATTATAAAGCTATTCATAAAAGACGGAAATGAGCTTAAAAGTTAATTATTTTGCTTCGCATTGAAGCAAGGGAATGATTTCTTCTGTTTCATTTTTTTTTCTGTTGCTTGTAGTTCCTAACCAAAGCAAAACCAAATTGTATAAGACAGGAAGCCATCTTGAATTTTTCAATTGAGATTCACTAATGGCGTCAATGATTAATGAGGGGGAAAAGCCTCAGATTGACGTATATTTTTGTTTTTCTTTTACTACCCTGGTAATCTAAGTAAGCCATTGCTCATACAAATGCAGTTAATGTTTTTTAGTGAACCCTCCACAGCCAAACCGCGAGTCGGAATCCTTTATTGTTGTACCTCTTTGGATTCCCCATGGCCACTTTCGGTTTTAGTTGAACATTCGGGTCAGAAAAATAGTGGCAATTGGACAAAACTGGGGTTTATCTATACAGAATTGACTGTGCTTAGACTGTGCTAAAAAATATGATACCAATGTGGTCACTTCCAATTCAAGGTGACCATCGGCCTATCAAGAGTAGAGTCACTTGCATTAACAATGAATGGGTTTGATAAATTGCAAATTGTACGAGGTCGTTTGAGTTTACTATAAAATTGACTTATTTCATCTGGTCTTTACATAAGCGGAACGTCATTCAAATGCGCCTGATCCATAATCAGGATTTAGACCCGAAAATCAGTGTGATATCTTACCACTCAAAAAATAAAAGAAACTTGGATTCAACTTTTTTTTAGCAAAAAGAAAAAAAAAAAACGGGAAGCAAAACGAAATTTCAGGGAACACTGTTGAATTGTCTAAAATGGATCCGTTTGAATTCGTGTAATAGATGAGCACCGTATCCCAGCTTTTGTTACATATAAGTCGTTATAATTTGTATATCACGTTTATTACTTGATTGAAGCTTTGTGGAAGAAGGTACTTTTAACACTCTTTGTCACAGATGTGGTCTAAGTTTGGTTAAAGAACATGTAAAAAGTAGCTGCACTGAAGATGAGCTGATGTTGAATAAGAACTATCTTAAAATGTTCGTCTATTTCTAATAATGACTGTAAAGATACTATTAAAGATAAATATAGATAACAATTAGAAACAAAAGATCAATTTCATTTACAAAAATAATGATAGATATGTTATTCGTTGCAGAGAACATTGAGTAACGTCGTTACTCATAGGTTAACGAAAAGCGCCATCACCAGCTACAACTGCGCAGTAGGATACGACGTTTGCGTAGGATGAGTAGGAATAAGAAATAAGCATAATTAATTGTATCGTAAGGATAAGCTGCTGCTTCTTTCTTCTTTTTTTTTTTCCTCAAACTTTAAAAGTTTTTAAATAGCTGAAAAAGTAGATTTAATTTTGCAACTGTTATAACAATAACTTCCGCTGCACGAATTAGCCGCTGAATGAAATAAAATGCTGTAATTACACGAATCTGAAACAAGGGGAGAGGAAAAAAACTGTAGCGCCTTAGAATGGATTGGCAGCAGCCTCGTTCCCGTTCCAAATGAACCAAACTAAACAGTCGTGGAAACCGCGACACGTGTGACACGGTGGCGGCCAGCGACAGCTGTTGTTTCGGGGCCTCCTTGATCCGCACGCGGCACTCCGGGAATTTATGAATTCCGCGTCTCGTCGGAGGTCGCTTTTGTCGACAAACAAAGAGACCAAACAAACAAAGGAGGTCGCTTCACGATTCGGTCTTTGGCGCAGAAATTCATAATTTTCAATAAACTTCCACTTAACAATTTTGGAAATGAGGATTTGAAGAGTTGGAATGGATAAATCAAATCAATTAGGTTTGGAATGCTTTTATCGATTAAAAAGTAATGGATAAACTAAAAAAAATTAAAAGCAATAAGAACTGAATTATTAATGAATACAAATCTTACCTTTTGTAGCACTATTTCGTTGTTTGTTATTTTTTTGTTTTTTGTTTGTGTTTTTTCATCTCTCCATAACAATTGCATTTTTTTGCTGCTCTTCCACTGGTCGCCTAGAGCACAAGACTTATAATGGCGCATATCGGTAACAATAGTTTATCAATAAAATTATACCAAAAATGCTCTAACAATCGACTTCTAATACCAAAACGAGGTTTTGCATAACATTCTGAAATTCAAGAAAAAGTAATTATTTAATTATTAAATGATCCGGGCAGCCATTTTGGACTCCGGAAGTGGAGTTGACTTGTTTCGAACAGGTCACAGTTGTAATGTGCTTCTAAATCTGGCTAATGGATTATTACAGAGAAGTTGTATATAATTGAATATCGTTTCTGTAGAAGATTATGTTCGTTCGATTCTATTGTAATTATTGTAATAAAAATATTTCTATCAGAAACACAGTAGTTTCAGCTTTAATATCAAATTACTTACATGAATAATTCAAATACTAGTTGGATATCGAATATTGATTTTTAATTTATATTCATCAAAATATCGTGAGTTTAAGCCCGTTATTACCTCTTATTATTTAATGGCTTAACTTAAGTCCTTTTGGCTTCGAAGGATAAAGATTTGTACGGTATTATCATAGATTTTCATGAAATAATCAAGGCTTGTAAATATGTGCAGTCACGTCACTTTATATATTTTATATTAAGCATAAAGTTTTTAAGTTTATTATTAAAAATTTTATTAAATATTCAGAAAACTGGATTTTGGATTTTCATTAATAATCATCAAGACCCCAGTAATTGTTGTAAAAAATGAGTGTTTTGAAATTAATTAAGAAATATACCTTAATTTCAATTTTTATTTCATCATATTCGTATCTTAATTATTACATCTTTAGGCAATTTCTATTTTTAACAAAGAAATTCAGTTTTTTAGGCCTAAAAAAACAAAAAAAAAATGTTTGGAATCAGTACATCAAAACAAATTTATCAATTAAAGCAGTATTAAGAAACGAAATCATTATTTACAAAAACGTTTGCAAAATGGAACTTGCACATGATAAACTTTTTAAGCAGTCCGCGTTGAAGAAAGAAAAACACTGGTTTTTCAAAAAATATTATTTATAGTAGACTAATGTATTTCTATTCTGACAGTTAAAATAACGAAGAAATTTAATCCTTGGAGTAGTAAATGAAATGTAAAATTGTTCAATCAGTGAAAAAGAAAAGAAAAAAAATGCTTTTAGTTATTACTAAAATAGGAATACATGTATACGAGAGGTAAATTCGCTTATTTCTTTACTGCTCGTAAAGAGATACAGAAATATGTTAATTTTAAAGTTGAAAATGAAGGGAAGAAGCTCTCTGATGATGGCGTTGTACTATACAGACTGTACTGTACTGTGAAATTCGTTTTCCGACGTTTTACTTATTCCCGGTATTCAACAACTGATTCGATGAATACTACAATGTTGCAACATGACACTAAAGGCTTTCTCACGATGTCAGTTTTGCTTATCTTAAATGTGCGCTGTATCTCTTTGTGTTACATTCTGTATGTAAATGAATATTAAACTATTAATAATTTTCATTCCCCCTCCCCCCATGATTAAAATATATAAAGCTTTATCTTTTTGCCTTCCTATTTTTGAATTTCACTGCAAGTATTTCGGTAGTTAGTTGATATTTAAATAGCCTTCAATGGCAGTCATTTTCTGAAGGTCTGCTTGTGATACCGCGCTTGTCACGGAATGGAGGAGCCGTTTCAATCTCAGGCGGAAGTCTTTTTCTTTTTTTTTTTCCTCCTCTAAATGAGCTTCGGAGTTCACCCAGCCCTTTGTCAAATAGTACTAGGTTTCTTAGTTGAGATTATAGATGAGTGAGCGTAGGACTGCCTTCATTCCGTTGTACTGGTAATCGCAGGAGCCTCACCTCAAAAGAGGAAATGAGATGACACTTTAACCCATAGGTTCCCAAACTTATTTGATCTAACGCCCCCTTTTCAGGAAAAAAAATTACGCAGGACCCCCCCCTCCCCGGAGATCTACCTTCTTTAAGCCAACCAAAAGAAAGATATAGGGACAAATTTGTGATCTTTTAAGTATCTAAATTTTTACCTAAGTCCTACAACTTCTGCTAGTACCGCCCCCCGGGATCGTTCCAGCGCCCCCAAGGGGGCGGTATCGCCCACTTTGGGAATCACTGCTTTAACCTTTAACTAACGTCTGTTATTTCCCCTTGGAGCTTTGCTGTTTTGCATGTTTTTTTTAATTCTCTTTAGAAAGATTACTCAACTAAAAAGCTGTGAGCAAAACTACCAATTTTGTTTCGTAATTATAATTTTTTATTCTTAAACTAAAAAATTATAGAAGAGAGTTGGGAAAGAATCTTTCGATTTTTTGACAAATACCATTCGTTGTGTTTTTTTATTCGAAGTTAATTCGAATTTTAACTGATTCCTCGGGTCTGCCTCCAATTATATCGTTCATCTTTATCTTACATTAAACAGAGATCAAGAAGGTCAGATTTATGGAGCAAGTTTTACCAACTTCTAATCATGCTTTCTATCAAAATCGACAGAAATGAAAACTCAAAACTTTCATCTAAGATTTTTTTTTAAGTTTTATATTATATTCTGAATCGATAAAGGAAATGTTACTTATATATAAATATAAACTTAGCTTTCCACTTATTAATAAATAGAATAAAACACAGATATACATAAATAACCCAAGTGACGGAATAAAAGGAACTTAAAATCAGAGAATTAGCTTAAAAAGAAGAACATCACTTCCTAATTGTATTTAAGAAATTTACGATACTTTTACATATGTAAAATTCTAAAATGATTTCTAGCTTCAATTCCGAAATATCTTTTTGTATAATTAGAATAAGTGTATTAAAAAATATATAATAATTAAACATTAGGATTGAAAATTATATGTTATAAACATTAGGAAGCAACCAATTTTCTCAAATGAAAATTAGTTTCTTTTTTATATTTAACTGATGTTACGATGTTTAAATGTATTTCCAACCGATTCGATGATATGTAATTGAAAATAAATAAAGTGGTATTTTCATATCGAAGAGATTTCTCTAAAAAGACACATCCTTCTTCAATTTATAAATAATACTATTTGTATAATAGTTAATGTGCAGTTTGTATCCCTTAGATCAACGTTCTCATAATTTTACTAAAAGGAAAAAAAATAGTAATAATGTATGTGTTAAGTTGTAATCTTAATCATTTGCAATTGTAAATTAAGAAGGCTGATTTCAATAGCCTTAAAGAAAACACTATTTACAGAGAAGCCACATCTAAGGCGGACGATTTATGTACACAGGGAAGACAGTGAAAACTAGCTTTATTTATTTATGTGTAATTCATTAGAAATCTCTAATGAACAAGAATTTAATGAAGAAGAAGAATTTAAAATTTGGAGAATTTATTTAAAACTTTGTTTAGGCGCCATTACAATTAACCAAATCTAAAAAGTTGCTTCGGATAATAAAAAACCTATAAATGCTTTAACTTAGTAAATTATTAAACAACTTATTATTAGAGATAGAATTTGGAAGGACAAAATAAATACAGTATGTCGTGAGATGTCGGTGTTTTTTTGGTGACTATTCCTGCCTGATGACAAACAAAAAAATGTGTTAAACAGAGTTCCGGAATATCAACATTTTGTCTTCTTTGACGTCCTTTTTTTTTTTTTTTCTTGGTTTAAATTTATCGATTTTTTTTAATGCAAAAGGAATCAAATTTCATGTTATTTTTGATTTCGTGTTTCAATTTTTTTTAAAAATTAAGCTATTTTAATAATTTAACAGGCATCATAAGCTTTTTCTTTAAAGCTAAAGTTTTGATAGGAGTTATTATCTCACAGTTAATGAATATTATTATTTTCAACGGATAATAGACAAAAGAACTAACTCAAATTGAATTGAAATGAAATATAAATGCCGTATTTATGTACTCAAAGATTACCAAAAATATGTTCTGATTGATTGAATAGAATAATTGCTTCTTAATAACTATTAGAAAAAGAAAAAGCAAATTTCTTTTACTATTAACTTCTATATACAACAAGAAATACAGTGCACTTAAAGAAGTGCACGCATTAATACGTTGAACCAAATTTCGTGTAAAGCAAGACGAAAGAATGTAGACTCATTATTGAACTAAAGAATCAAATATACTTACAAATGAAAGATTGATAATATCTTACCAAAACAAAATTAATCTTAACGTGAATTTGATTTAATCTTAATTTTACAATATAGAAGTTGGAACTTATTAGATTACTTCAAAACACTTTTTAAAATGCTGTCTTACTACAATTCCTGTTTTCTCTTAATACCAGTGTCATTAATCAAATATATTGATTAATATTCGTGACCGTCACGGGACGAAATGGTATATTTCACTTAATGTTATTGTTAAATTGTTACAGATTGCAATTAATGTAGTGGACCCTATTAATAAATGTGTTTTTCCGTATGTTTTACTCTTTTTGTCGATCATCACCTAGGAGCAGTCGATATGGTCACGATACAGAGATCAAATCGTAGACAAATATATATAGCACCTATGTCAATTAAGAAAGCAAATCAAATTCACAACACCCACAAAAAAAAAAGCATGTCTGCTATAAGATTTTCAAAATCGACCTTGGAAATTTGATCAAAGTTCCTTAATATTTTGGAACAGAATTGGACTCGTGTCAAACTGTAAAATCAAATCAGAAAAAAAAGAAAGCCAGTTCAAGCTGTTTCTGAAAGTTTAAACTTAAAACGTAATGGAAAAAAAAGAAAGAAATGCCTGTTCCTTCATCTCTCCCATCCCCCCTCTCCACCGCGACCCTTTCCAGACCAGTGGAACGGCTGCAAGGTGGTTGCCTGCCCACCCCTGTGCACTCGCAACCTGTCACCCCCCACAGCTGATGAAACGACCTGGTCCAATATCATGTGAAACGAAAGAAGCCGGATTTGGATTTTTTTTTTCTTTCTTTTCCTTTTTATTTCATCGTCGATTGCAGCTTCACGACGCGGATAAATTCGGAACGTTTCCAACGAAAAGCGCGAATCAATTCCCCCCATAAGTGAAATATTACCCTGTTTTCATTGAAAAGTTTGGAAGTAAAATTTCTGTGATATCTAACTTGTTTAACATTGATTTATCTTCTCAAGACAAGGAGGAGAAGAATCTATAAACAGTCAAAAAAAAATAAAAAAATAAGCCTAATGAATTCATCCTTCAAAAATTGCAGTAATTATAGTTTGGCTTCGACAATGCAAATTTTGAAATTTTCCGCCATGTCTTTGGATATCAAGAGAGTAGTTAAGCCGTGGAATTGAATCCCTGTCTCATCTCTGTCCGATCTACAATCACAAAACTTGTTTCTAGTCACGTGGTAACCTTAGCATTAGCCTACGGGAATACACAGCAGACGTGGTGTTGTGCTAGACAAGTGTAGTCCTTTTTTAAATAATTTTCTATAAATGTGCGAGATCTTATTGATTCTCAGGCAAACTGATTCTCAGGCCCCAGGCATAAACTTAGATTATCTAAGCTTAAAACTGTTCTTGGAAAGCCATTTCACTATAACTGTATATTTAATTTGTTTTCGCTGTATTATGATTTCATGATGTTTCATTTGTTTGGGTTATCAGTAGACCTAATTAATGATCAGATTATCAAATTAGAATTATAAGATTAACTTACTAAGCAACTACATGCCGTTAAGTATCTTAAAGAAAGAGTAGAGTATCTTAAAGAAAGAAAGAGTATAATAATAGTATATACATCAGTCATGTATAATGTTGAAGTTTATATGAATAAAAAAAAAATTAGAAAAGCTTTTTAATCGTTTTCATTTTAATGATTTTTTTTTTAATTTTACACTTTTCTGTATTTGAAGAATTGAAATTGAAGTTTTTGTTATTTACAAAACAATTCTCCTACTCTGTGATGTTGAATTGTCCTTATAGCTTATTCCTAAAACAATGTTCTCGGACTTTCTTCAGATTGGATTGCAAATTAAACTAACAGGAAGGTTTACTAGGATCTAACAGTTGTACTAATCTATCTTACGAAAAGCACTAAATCTTTCAGTAGTATTTCCTTAAGACAAATTAGCTCATTATTGAATCCTACAAAGTAGAAGATACAAGATAAGATCGAAAAAGAGTGAGTGGCGAAATTCACTCAACACTTTCGCTAATTTCACGAACGATATTTTTAAAGAAAAGTTGATTCTTGAGCTTAAGATTCTAGGATTGAATCATCCACTTAAATGGCTGAATTATCTAGAGAAATGTGAAACTCATAAAGCATTATAAGTTCATTAGAGATTACCTTAATCCCAGTTCTTTACATTGACCGTCAGCTTCAGTTACCAATGGTAATTCATAGTTATAATGAAACTTCCTGATATGTAGTACTTTATAATAATTACTACTTAGAAGCGTTTTTGATGTTTTTTGTTTCTCATCTCTTGATCCTTTTGCTATTGACTAGTAATGAGAAATGTTTACGTGTATGATAAATTTAAGTTTTATTGTATGTGAAAGAGATAAAAGTGTCCAATTGAAAAATTATTGTTAATGTTCAAAATTTCGGAATTTCTATTGAAAATTAGTTATCATTTACCGCTGTATAGCTTTTCAATAAATATCGAAAAGCTAAAAAATAAACTCGTTTAATTTAAAGATGATATATCAATAACGATTGAACGTTTTCGTGAAATAACATTTCTACAAAAAAAAAATTCAGATCAATAGTTAATCGAGAATTAATTAAATTATAGTTGATAAGTTTTGGTTTTTTTATTGAAAAAAAAATTATAGTAAGCTTCTGATTAAAGATATTTAACGAGTAACATATTTTGGCGATTTTTAACTCCTGGTTCCTTTTCTATTGGTCCGATATGTATCAAAATTAATAGTGATATGCACTTCAGTAATTTAAACATATCTCTAAAATTTTAGCTTCCTAAAATATACAGTTTTTGAAGTACCTTTATCACAAACAGAAGGACCGGATTTCGTTGTAAAATTACATTTTTTTAATCCTAGACATTTTTATCTCTTCGATTCGTATTAAGGAGTGACACAAACTTTAAACCAAACCTATAATAGAAATGGCAGCTCTATTTACCAAGGTAGCAGATGCCGTTAACTTACTTTTCTTGCTTCTTCATTTAATAAGATTTCGGAAATAACAATTGTTTCAGTTTTTAAAAGCATGGTGTGAAACTAAATGTAATTTTTTTTGTATTAAATGTAGAAGAAATTTGGAATAGAACTTTAGCAAATTTGGAGGCATTTTGGAGATTTTTTTTTTTTTTCAAAAAATAGACTAACACGCTGATAATTTCATTGTGGTTCAACTAATAAAGTCACCTGACCTCAACCGAAGCAAGTAAGATTGTCACCAGCAACTACTGTCAATTTAGCAGAATTCTGTGATCGCATTGAAGAATGTTGTACGTAGTTCCTACGACGTCATCTCAAGCTGCTGTTCTTTCATAAAAATAACTTGAGTTAAATATTAATAGTGTATGCTTATTACACACCAAAGTGTTGCTGTTCTAAATGTTCAATTTATATAGCTACAACTGATGGTTAAACCTTTCTGGAACTTAGAAAAAGAATTCTAAAGGTCTCTACGACTTCTTTTCGACGGAACAGTTGTTTTGAGTATGCTAGCATTCGTCAGCTAATTTAATAAACAATTTTCCAGTGATATCAAAAAGAAAAATAGATAAATAAAATAAAATAAATAATAACAATAAGAAAATTCAGAACAATCACAAGGTTCTGCATCTGCTTACCACAAAATATATCTAAATACAGCATAAAATACAAAATAACAGAAATGAGAGGATTTAACAAATATATAACTTAAGCTTGGAACATAGTTAAAAAAAAAAAACTTTTTTTCTGTAATTTTACAAATTAAAATCTAAAATTGGAACGATATTGATTATCTATATCTGTAAATAGTAGATGTCGTTTTGCATTTGATTTTCAGAAATATTGGTAACTGAGCTTTAAAATTATTTATTGATGATTCGATTTCGGATAAGAGACCATTGGTATAAACTTATTGGCAATTGCGTAGATAGAATATAGGCTTAGTGAACCTCATGACTCATCAAATGGCGTTATTTCCAAACAAATCTCTTTGAGTTTTCAATCATTATGGAAGTAGATTTGAAATGAGCAAAATTGATGTATTGAACAAATAGATCAATAAGAATTTCAACTCGGATAAATTCTAAGCTCATTTTACTGATAAAATTAAAAAAAAATTAAATTTACATTATTTTGTTTCATTTCATGTTTTTGAGATTTTGTTTGGTTCAAAAAATAATTTTCCATCCTTTCCCTAACTGTGTTATCCCTTAAAATGACCAAAAATTTGGGAAATTAAAAAAAATAAATAAAAATAAAAAAATTAATACTTTAAGTTAAGTGTGGGTTTTTTTTTTGTGTGTGTGTGTGTGAGTTCAACGAATCAGATGTACGAAATGTCTCAATTTGTGACCACTAAATATTTTGTACAGGTACTGCTTAAGTAGTTCTAATTACAGTGTTTAAAGAACCGTTGATGATGCTATTCTTTATTAGGCTATCATGAAACTATATATAAGTTACATAATATTACAGTGAATAATAGCTGTATTAATTATTCTCAATAATAACATCAGTGGTAGGCAAACAGGAAAGTAATTCCTTATCTATAAAACCTCAGGATTTTATTAGTGTTGTTATGATTTCCATTCTTAGGTTAAGTTTAAGCCAAAACTTGATAATGATATCTAAGATATCAGTTTTTATTACAGTTTGCTTTTATTACAAAATTTCGTTTCAGTTGTGGTACAATTCTCCAGTGGTGGAAATTCTAACATTGAAAATTTTAAATGTATATCCAGTTATTGCTGGGTTTTGCTGGGTTTTGTTTTAGATACTGAACCTAAATTTTTATTTTACTATTTTTATTTTTCTGAATTTCCTTCTAATTTCGTTTTATTTCTATTCTTTTTAGGTAAGTGCTGACTTTATTTGTATCTTTCTGACTTGGTGAGTAGTAAATTTTTGGTTTGACTTTATTTTCAATAATAAAATAAAATTTCAAAAGCGGCAGTTTTGTTGTTATCGAGAGAAATGTATATTTTGTAAAATCTTGAAATTCTGCTTAGAATTCCTAACGTTTCCCGAATAAAATAAGTAATTCTATTTGGAAAAAAAATGCTTCATAAATAAAGTTCTTATACATTAACTGCAAAAACAGAGAAACTCCATCAAGGATAAAGCTTTGTAAATCTTATTTTGATTCTGAAATTATTAAACGAAATGATACAACTAATAAAGACAAAGTGATCCGTAGAGTCTACAACAAGATCCTTGTTTTTGATTCATTGGTGTTAGTTTCTAATCTCGTACCCGAAAGCGGTGATATTCTCGAGAAAGCTCCTATTAATCAATATGAAGATGTTTGGCTATGCGATACGTTCAGATGAGAATATTAAACCTTCATTAAGATATCGGCAAAGTAAATAAAGAAAGAATGGACTAGATTCAGTTACTGTTTCTGAACAGTGCCATTATCTGTAATGTCAAAGGGAAAGTGAATCGACTATAAATAATTATATAACGAGATCACATAGTGTACATAAGAAGTTTTCGTATACCTTAGAATGGTAATCAACCATGAAAAAAAAAAAAAAAAACAAACAAAACCTCCCATCTCTAGCGGATAAATTCGTGATGCTTTTTCACAGTCTGTTCCTTCTTATCAGTCGGGTTACTCATTTCTAATCAGAATAACTTATTTACCACTTTATAATTTCTTGAATATATTTCTTAATCTTCAGTCCATTGGATAAAAAGCATCTGAAAGATTTTTTTTTTTTTAAATATTAAAACAAAACAAACCAAAAAAAAAAAACAGAAAGGAAGCATTAAGATTTGAAATCAGTTATTTATTGGAAAAGTTAATAATTGAACAAAAACACACACAAAAGTAAATATAGATTTATAAAAAAAATAAATCCATTATTGTAACTGGCTTTGCAAACAATTGGTTTTCTTTATTGTGAAATAACATCTGTGTAAAAGAATGGGTAACCATCTGCATTGGTACGCTGCTGTTGCCTACTTTTTACCTACAAGTCCAAATTGCATAATTCATATAATCATCATCATCATCGTCATTATTATTATTATTATATCGAAAAAGTTTAAAACCATGGGATTCCCCAGCTAAGACAATATGGCGGGTCAAGGACCAAAGCACATATTGCCAAGTGTAGTAAAAAAAAATAAAAATAAATAAATTTGGAAGAATAGTTAGGGATGTGTGCTTGTGTCCATAAATTTCCGAACTATGCGTGTTGTGATGAGTACTACAGCCTTCTGGAGTTGTGCATTATTATTATTATTATTATTATTATTATTATTATTATTATTATTATTATTTTGTTTGAAGACCCCTAGTTAAGCAGAGTACCCCTACTTTTGAGTTTCTTCATAAAGTGTCTTTTTCAAATTCATTACCACAGAAGGAAAGACACTACGAAAGCCAAAATTTTTGATTTCTTGTGTGTTTTTTTTTTTTTTCTTTTTATTTCAGTTCTGACAGCCGTCCTGTTAAAATATTAATAATATTAAAAAAAAAAAAAGCCCGCGAAACGTACACGCTCACAATTACCGCCTGAACCCTGGTGCGACCGGCTGAGTGACTGCTTTGGCTGCCGGTAATCATCAGAATGGTTAATATTGAATTCCGGGGCTGCACCAGCTGAGATATCGGACCATTTTAAAATCCATTTGTTTCCTCCCCCGCCCCTCGGCCGCTCTGACACGGGCGGATTGCGCTGCTGCTCGGCAACACCTGGTGCCCACGAGCAATATTGCAGCCGCCAAAAATTTTCGGCAAATTTAATTTAGCGGGAGAGAGTTGGCGGCGGCTGAGCAGCCTGGCCCTAGTGGGATTAATAAGAAGTGTAGTAGCACGCAGGCGCAGTACCTCCATCTCATGGACCTGTGTTTTGCAACTCATCCTTCATCTTATGGGTCTCTCGGGTCGTGTTGGAAACAATGCTTAGAAACCACACATAGTTGTGTATTTTATACAGGGGGTAATAAAAATAAAAAATAGAGAGGATCTGAAATTCGTCAATAAAAACAGTGCAAAAATAAAATGCAATAATTGTAAATCAAAAGTAGCTTTCTTCTTTTTACATTATAGTAATAAAATAGCAAGTTTTCAGTAAAATAATAATTGTAATTTTGTCTGAAATCGCCTTTCAAATGAAAGTTGTTATTCTAAATGTTATAATAAAATTTGTCTATTTTATATTTGGATATCTTTTAAAGCCACTTTTATTACACTGGTGATAGCATCTCCTGAATCATGTTTAAGTTCTCATTCGATACGTCTTGGGCTGTACGCTTACATATCGCAAACTCCGGATAATTGGATCAAATAAAAGTAATTTTTTGCTGTTTTCGCAGTACGCCATCTGGTGCCAGTCGGAGAATCATTTTTTACTAATTCATTTGTTTATGTTTAAATTTAATTATTAACTAAGTCAACATACAACATACAACGGTTTGCTTTGCTGGAAAAAAAAATATATGTATGTATATATTTACACGAGCTGCACGTCATTGCATATTGCCTAATACGATATTAAGGAATTATTAACAAAACTTCTTCGCGGTTCGTCATACGTTATTAGTTAGATGCTAATAACAAAACAAAAACACACAAAAAAAATGGCTGCACAAAAATAAAACTAAATGTCCTTTTAGTTCGTTTAAATAGATAGTGAATCCCATATAAATTCTCATTGATAAAGCATGAACCTTTTAAAATAATACATAATACATTGAGTCATTCGTCGTATTGTATATCGGGAAATATTTACTAATGTAATCATAGCTAAATGTATACAAAGCGAATATATTTTGTTTGTCTGGCTGTTTCCTTACATTTCTATTCTTTGAACTATCGAGAATAAATTTTGCTCAATTATTGTCTAGACCTTAATGGTGTCGTATATTGTTTTGAATGTTTTCTTTTCCTTCAATCTTAATGTGGTGCAACAAGGCTTGACTCTCGATAACCCGAGTAGAGGTTGAGGAATGGAAAGGAAATAAAAGTTTAAATTTTGCAAGGTGGTTCCAAATACTATATCTAGTTGTTTTCATTATTTGATATCTTGATTCTTTTCGTGAATACAATTGTTAATTGTGAATAATGAGCCGGTTTATCCTACTTTGAATATTTTGTCTGAGACAAATTTGACTTAGATCAGTCAAATAGAAAATATTTTGCGTCACTGCAAACAGAACCACCACCAGATGGCGTGTTTGGCAGCACAATTAATGGCCGATTTCTGCATCTGTGATATAATGAATTTGTACAGTTTATTCACTTCCTATTTAATTAATTAATTAATTCGGTATTAAAGTATCGTCGTATTACTTGAAATATTTCATCTAAAACATTCATTTTACTAATTCGAAAATTTTAGGAACCGAACTTCTGCTGCTGAGATGACATTAAAAAAAAAAAAAATCAACAATTTATAGAAACTTTTTTTTTGCCTCCCTATGTATTTTATCTCTAGGGTATTTTTTTGTTGTTGTTGTTTTCCTGAGCCAGTGGGTCAGTGACCAATAATTGAGGGATGTAAGAGGTTGGAGGACAGGTATAGTCAACCTAAACGCTTAGTTCCTGTAGGTAATTCAACAGCTGCTGTCATAATTTAAGATAGTTAAAGGAGAGTGGGGAGATAATGCGCGGTTAATAAAACTTGCTTATTACGGCTAATACTGAAAACCTAGAAACAAAGCTAACTAATGTCAGTCAAATTTTCTTCGTGCTTCTTTAATTAGGCAACAGTAATCCTCTACAAGAAAAGCTATCATCTGAAAAAATAAATAAGTAAATAAATAAAAATAAAAAAGCACAGCACAGAATTATTCGCGGTATTGGGTAATAATGCACAGCGTGGGGATAATTTTGCGCATAAATTGCAGTTCTTTCTTTTGTTTGGGGGAGGAGGACCAGGAATAAAAACAAAGCAATATTGTTGTAAGAAATCTAAGAATATACTAATTAATAGCAAACATCACATCTACTTATAATTCTAAATACCCACGTGAGTTTCAATGGAAGGAAATAGAAGTTATTTTGTCAATCGCCCTCACTATCTTTATTTCTAGAAATACGTACGAACATTCGAAATTATTAAAACCGAGATAGAAATTGTAAAGATCAGTTTCGGAATGGAATTAGGAAAGGAATGGCGTTGCTTTTTTTCTATGCTCATTCTCTCACAGTTCCCTTTACCGCCTTCCTCGCTGTAGCCGTCAGACATCATTGACATGTTCCCAGTTTCTCTTTGTATTTTTCCTACACATGGATTTCATAAATTGTTTCTACTTTTGAATTAGTTTTGTAATACTTAAAAAACTAATTTTAAAAATCATAAGTAATTCCTCAGAAACTTTCAATCCAAGGAGAATCACGGATAGATTCCCGTCTTCCGGTATCATTTGCGTATTCACCTTTAGATTGCTATACTAAAGAAACTATCATTGCATCTTCTACTCATAAGATAAAGCACTTCGAAGTATTATCCATTGTGGAATAATCCTCCACTTTCCCTTCTTATCGTTTTGTGTGAATTTTACCAAAAATAAAACCAAATTTTAAGTCTACATATTGTAATTTTATATTTAAAGTATATAATTAGTTAAAGAGCTTCTCTTTTAGCTTCCACTGTAAGGCTGAAAAAACGTTCTATATAAAGTCAGAAAATACACTTTAAGTATTCACTTTTTTAGATTCTGAGGCTTTCTTTTTAATTGAATTGTTTGTTTGATCAGTGGGGTTCTTTTTCTGTGTGCAAACCATTTGATTGAAACTGATCAACTTAATTTTTATAAATAATCATTCATAAAGTTCTGGAGCTTCGAATGCAAAGCGTACCAGAAGTCTGGATCAGTTTCAACTTTTAGTTATCTTTGCTTCCTTATCTCTAACTTTCAAATGTTTAAGTTTTTCTGCTCTAAATTTCCTGCACTACGATTGCGAAAAAAAATTCGAAATTTTATTTATTTATTTATTTATTTATTTATTTGACTAAGTAGAGAGAGAATAATGAGCTTTTAAACTTTCAAATGTTTAATTCTTTCAGCTCTAAATTTCCTGCACTACGATTGCGAAAAAAAATTAGAAATTTTATTTATTTATTTATTTATTTATTTATTTATTTGAGAGAGAATAATGAGCTTTTAGTCACCTTTTAAAGTATCAACTGAATATTTACATGATATAAATCCTTTATTTTTATTATAAGCTTTAAGTTGAGTCTTTTGAGGCTATGTAGGCCGTTAAGTTATTCTGAGGTTAAAATCTCAACTGAATTTTTTTTTTTTTTTATCTTTTCTTGTTATAGAATAATAATAAAAAAAATATTTCTATCTTCAGTTTTAGATGTTTTAATCAGGGGATTATTTTGAAAGATAAGCAGAAGAAATGAACTTGTTATTTTCCGGAATTACATCAAAGGAAGGAGATTCAAAACAAGTGAAATGCGATGGCTCTCCCGGAAAATTTCATAAAAAGGCGTGGCATGAAAGAAACAATCAAATTTTATCAGGGATCGAGTAGATTTACAAAATTAATAGCCGTTACGACCTATCCACACACTGGCAATTTAGCTAAAACTATTAGCCTCTATCCAATTTCTCTCTTTATGTTTGCTTATGTCTTACAATAAAGCAAAAAAAAAAAATGGTCTAATTGTCATTTTTAAGCTCTTACTTATTGAGTTAGCAAAGAAAATTGTCAATATTTTCAGTTACATGTTAAAAATAATAGTAGTTTATGAGAAACAACAATTTATTTCTTATTTTTAATTCTAAAAATTCCCTGATATATTTTATTACTGTGAGATTTAACTTTTTATTAGTCCTAACGGTCGGGTTCAATTTTTTAAAGTGCTTAGATATTTAAAGATGTTTCGAAGAATTTTTTTTTTTTTCTATTGTTGCTGTTTTCATTAGTCCCTTCTGTCTCGTTTTCCATTTCTGCTTTAGCTTTTGTGAGGTTAGACCCGTCCTTGGTCATGTCTAATCAACATATCACATGTTAATAAGCAACCTGTCAAAAGCAGTGGAACCTCAGGAGGGCGAGGGTGGATGAGGAGGGGGTTTTAGGGAGGGAAAGTCAAGAATACGATTGATCACTTGGGTGCCGTCAGAACTTTTCATGGAATGTTTTATCTGCTCATTATCATTTGCAATTAAGAATGGGGGTAATTTATCAATGGTAAAAAAGAAATGAAAAGCCCTACTTTTTTCCTGTTGCTTATTACTCTTTGTTTTGATTTGCAAGATTTATTACAAATACTGTTTAATTTTGTTTATTTACAATAAGTAAATCACAAAGAAAACTTATTTAATTTATTAAAAACAAAATTACAGTATTTGTAATAATAATATTAATTACTCTCATTAATTGGAGTTCTATTTTGTTTTTATCTGTAGACGAGTAAATTGTAAAATCTCCTACATCTTTCCGTCTCCTATCTTCAACTTTCCTGCTCTGTGATTGGCGGGAAATAAATTACTGAAGATGTCCTTATGAAATTAAAGAAAGAAAAAATTAAGTTGACTTTCGTTATCCCTTTCTCGAGAATCCGTATTACACTGTCCCTGTAAATAGAAATAACAGCAGTAAATTTAATACACTTTGAGAGCACCTCTACAAAGAATTGAAAATTACTCAAATTACTATGATGATGATAAATATATAAATAAATTCGTAATTCTTAGCTGTGCTAAGCAAGATCCTAGGAGCTCAAATTGAAGTTAGATAACTCCATAATTAGAAGACGACTACCTCCATGTTTTTAGTTGTTTTTCTTGTCCCAACAACAGCCACTGCCCCACCATAATCCATTCGGTCAGCACCGAAGTCACAGAACCACGTTTTCTTTACAATCGTTGGTTACGTAACTTCCATTTGAAATTCCAAAGATCTTGGATCTCATTTAGTTGGATTTAATAGAAATTGGGATTTTAATTTAAGAGTTCAAAGATTCTCGACAATACTTTAGTTTGGTATAAAAACAAGGAAGTCCGCATGACGAACACCGGCCACCAATTAAGCAAGTGAATTCTCTTTGAATGGATTCTATTTATTCAACGCTTTCTTTAAGCAATCAGTTGATTTCCTGACTCTCTTTGCTATTTCTGTATTAAATGGAAATCATATTTGAATCAATAAATAAGTTTATGGTTTTATTTATTTTTTAAACTTCTTGGTGATGAAAATAATATCTTTTGAAATTGGTTATTTTTCTATTAAGAAATAGTAAATTTATAATGAAAAAATACAGAAATTATAAATAAACAAGGTAGGGATAGTGATTAGTAAACCAATCACAGTGCTTCGCAACGGCTTCTGAGTCATCTTTACTTTAGAATTGACTGCGCCGGGGTGGTCTAGAAAATGCTCGCGCGAGTCTGTTTGCGACTCTATGCTATCCTACCCACCCCTATTTATATGGAATAATCGTCATTCTTAACTCAAACCTTGTTAATACACTGCATCCCTAATAATAATTTAAAAAAAAAATTACCCATGAGGGGATCGAACCCACGACCTTCGGGTTATTATTAGTACGACGCTCTAACCAGCTTTCCTAACAGGCCACCTACAACATTCAAGAAATCCTAAAACAGTCGCTTCCTAAGTATCTACTTTAAACAACGTGATACTAATTTTAGAGAAAATAAAGTAGTTATCAAAATCCCAATTCTAAAGGATTACATAACCAATATCTCATAATGTCACAAGTTGAGAAACCGTGAAAAGATTTAAAATGGGGAGAAAAAATTGAAGAATAAGAATGGCCCATGAGGGGATCGAACCCACGACCTTAAAGCGTTATTAGCACTAACCAACTGAGCTAACAGAAGCCGTTGCGAAGCATTGTGGGATATGTGCCCACAGACAGACAGACAAACCGGGATATAATTATAAGGCGTCTTTCAGAAGCCTAAAATGAAAGTAGGAATTCTCCTCCACTGTAAAACATTCAAGATAACATCAGCTTAGAAACTACATCATCGTATAGAAGTGTGAGATCATTGCTTTCCATGATTTCAGAATCTGATTGTATGTAAACCTCTACATACTAATAAGGCTAATAAGGTTGGTTTTACTAAAAATTAATTTAGTCTTTGAATTCTGTGGCAGAGGATAAATGTAGTGAATAACGACTGCATCACTTAAAAAAAAATGTACTGTCATTAATATTCTTCTGACTGACTTCGTAAAACATAATTTAATATTTTTTTGTTATTAAAAGTTAGTTTCTATAACTTTATAAAATCTCAAGAATTTGTTTATGTGATTATGTAAACATAGGTTGTTTCGTGAATAAAGAAGTTTAAGTCGAATAAAATTAGCTAAAATTACACTTAATGTAAATAAATAGGTGAATACTTTTTTTTCCCATCTCTCTCTCTCTATCTTTTTTTTTTACATTTAAAACGCAAATTCCGGAAGTAGCAATTTCTTAATTCAAAGTTCAGCTTCATGTAAATTGTCTTCAAAATTTACTTTATTTTGTTTAAGTGCTGTACGGTTTAACGATTTAATTTAAATTAAGAAAAAAGCAATTTTTGGTATAAGTTATTTTATCAAAACTTAAAGCTTTTCCGGAGTCAGAGTGGATTGTTTATATCGGAAATACATTTGGATCCCATCCACCGGTACGTTGTGACGTCATCGAATGCGTGGCGTGACTGGCATTTTTAAAATAGAGCGGGAGTGAATGTGAAGGCATTGAATCCATTCAGGAAACCAATCATGTGTCGGAAGTGGAGACAGAAATTGTCTTACAATATAGCACATCATCCCGCACCCTCTTTCGCCTGGACCTTCTGCGAGGCTCCGATAAGAAAAAGTAAAGGTGAAACTGAAAGGAAAATGGCGAGGGGGGGGGGGGGTTAGATCCATTAGAAATTAAAAGGGAGAGAAATAAATCATAAAGCCCTTAAAATGTCTTCAGAGGACGAAAATGTCAGAGGTTCGAAATCGGTCTCTGGCAGAAGAAAAGCGCTAAGACTAAAGGATTTACCACGAAATACTGTATAATGGAAATGGAAGAAAATCCTAATCGCAGTCCACGAACCTGAAAGGGTTGTAACTTATATATATGACTATGCTACTGAAACACAGCAAGGAATTTAACAGAATTGTCTTTAACTGTCGAGGGAAGAGCTATTTTGATGATCAGATTTAAGTAAAAAAACAGTCATAGATCGTGTTTAGTGAGAAAATATATTTCTGAAATTCCAGCTGAGATCGTGAAGTTTTCAATGTTTAACAAAACGAAAAAGGTTTTGAAATTTCTTTAAATTTTCTAGGAAAATATTTTGTCCATTGTAATTAAAGGAAAAAAAATATTTTTTTTTAAACAAAAAGTGAAAATGGAGAAAATGAATAGTTTTTTGGATTATTTTTAGTTTGCTTTGACGTTCGAAAAAATTCAATGTTAGGTTGTTTTAATGTTAAATTGTGTCTTAGAATTAATAATGCTGTTGTATTCAATTTCCTATTATTTTTTGTTAACGTTTTCGCTAAATTTATTTCAACAAACGGCATACTTTTTCTTTTTTCTCCTTATTCAGTTGATTACAACAATATACAAAAAACTGTTATAAATGCATTAATTCCCCAGCGCTTATTTTAAAATATTTGCAACAGAGGAAATTCCGGGCTGTTGACGGAAAATAAGAATGCTTATAAGAAACTCATAAGAACATTCTACGGTTGATACGAGAATAAGACCATTGTTGTGTTTTGCAAATCGGTGACGAATTATAATCACGAATGACATTTTAACATTTGGATATGAATTACGAAGGATTTTTTAAGTTAATGGACTGACATGAAAAGGAGATTTTTGAAAAATATTAAAAGCATCATATTTCTATCCTTAAAAGACTAAGAAACCTAGGAAATAAAAGTCCTTTGATTACCAGTGAACAAAATAGTTGAGGTCGACGGTCAGTCCTCCATAATTCCAGAGATGGAAACCTTCGAACTAATTGAAAAGGGGTTGGGTGCACCTTTGGACTGTTTGAACAAGGAATGGCAGAGAAAAAGATTATGGGCGTTGAACTCGGCTTCCCCAACCGAAAGACCAACGCCTACTCAACTGACTAGGAGATAGTAGCTGCTCTGGTTTGTCTCTCGACAGTTGAATGCTCAAACTACTCTTATCCCCAGATAAGACTCCTGGTATCGTTTAGATAAGAAGTGTGACAAATCAAGTTACAAGATCCGTACCTTCAGAAACTTCTTAAATATTAAAGAAATAATGAGAAAATTACAGTATCTCTTTTTTTTGCTTCTAAATTATTTTCTTTTTTATTATATTTAGAACACTTTTTAGTCAAGTATAAATCTATTTTTAATATGCTAAAAATTTCCTAAAGTCAAGGGTTAATAATTCACTGTGTTCATAGGTAAATACTGAGGCTTATTATTTTTTCTATCACAAAATTCTACTTCTCATTTATGTTTTACTCAGCTTAGATTTGAGGGATTTTACTAATATTAAGAAATGCCCTCTCTGATGACAGCAACGTTAAGAATTATTGGAAATCAATTATTACCTTTTATTCTTCTACAGTATTCTAATTAAATTGGAAAGATTTGATAATTCATCCATTCTCTATGGTGATGTTACATAATGTTAAAATTGCTAATTCCATGTAGCAATATATGTTGCAATTTGATTAAATATATATTAAAAGAGTACATATCATTATTAAATGTGATAAATGTAAATTATTAATTATAGTAACTGTAAATTTAACAAATTTAAAAACAAAAAAGTTTCTGTAAGTTTTCAGGAAAATCCGTTTCCTAATTTATTTCTTTGTTTGTTTTTTTTTGGTTAATGATTAAATAATTTAATCAAGTGTTTCAGCTTAAGTAAAAGGGTCCATGAATATACTCTTATCTCTGGAATTGTTTCCCCACACATGGCTTACTTTATTTTAGTCCATCAAAGGATGAAAACGTCGAAGGGGAAAGAGTTATTTTGGGATGTGGGGGGGTGGGGATTTCGACGAACGAATCTAAAACTGGAGGCGCAGCGATCATTCTGTCTGTTTACCTGGCTCCTCAAATCCGAAATATAGCTTAATAAAGTAGCGTTGCCGCGAAAGCTGCACGTGCGTGATAAGCGACACCAATGGCACAGAACAACCCACTTTGGCTGTAGCTGTATCCCCCTCTCCCACACCCCCATCCCATTTCCATCATCCTTTCCCATCAGCTTCATTCATCATTTTTGCCGTTAACATCACTTAGCTGCTTTCGCAGATTCACTAAGTCACTTTTAAATGTTCATTTTCAAACTAAAAGAATAACATAAATAAAGTTACTTTATTGGAACATAAACTGAATTCTTTATCTATTATTATTATTAAAAACGATTTATTATCTTCACCAAATTCAAATTGAGAATGCAATTAATTTCAATTTGACTTAAAAATAATTATATTTTAATTACAATTTTCCAAAATGTCGTCGGTTTTTTGTTGTAAATAAAAAAAAAAAATAGTTACTATGCGTAAACTTCACAAGCAAAACCGAATTCTGATACCCGTGGACGAGTCGTATTCATTTTCTCAGATTCATTGTTATTAGGAATAATTCAGATTTTCTAAGACATTTTACAGTATCGTGTGACCACATTATTGTGCTGTGGTTTTTGCCGAAACTGTGTTTTAGCTCCTAAAATCATTCTTCAAATTTAAAGGTGAAAACGCTTACTTATGTTTAGATCTCACTTTACTAATCAAGTAATTTTGAAAAATCTATTATAATTAATGAAATCGAAATCAAATTCTTCTTTGTTGACACGTACTTCAGTTAAATTAATGCGAACTTTCCATATTTAATGAAGCAGTAGCTTTCAATGCTGACATTATACTAATGATGGAAGTACAAAGAAAACAATTTGTACAATCGAATCGAATACTTTATTTATTTTCTTACTAATCGATTAAGACTTTCTTGACGCTCTACACCAAAGCTTTTCAATTGTTTTAAGACTACTATTCCACTTCTTCTTTGTTTTTTCTCACTTGATTATGTTTAAATGCATTTATGAATGATTAACAGAATTCCTTTGATACATTCCTTATTCAATGCTGATACGATTATCGTAATCTCCACCCCCGTTCCTTATCCCACCAATCGAGGGATATCTTCTTAGTTGACTGAATATAGGAAGTCTTACGAATCACTTAAACATTTTCCTCCTTGGTTCGTATCCCATAAAATATGGTATCTTGTTTGTTTAGGGTTCAACTTAAAACATAGGGACATTTGTTTTAAGCCTCCAACCCTCAAAAAAATCCTTCAATAATACGGTTGAACTGACTTTTTTAAAATTTGGCATAACTCAACTTAAAACATGAACATAATCGTTTGGTTTTTTTTTATCTCTACCCCCTCCTAAATGCTGCATTTTCACTCAATTTGTAATGGATACCTGAGCGTGTATCTAGATCGCAGATATTTTATGCAAGTTGAATATTTCATGTAACGCTTTCGAATGTTATTGATTATTCAAATTGACACGAAAACAGAAATTTGATATTGATAGCTTGTATAAAATAATAATTATGAATAACTTTTTTTTTATTGGCATTTAATGAACGATTCGGAAATACAGTAACCTATTTCATACAGAAATCTTTAAAGCAGCTTGGTTCTTCACTGGCAGAACAATTTCAATTTCTTTTTATTTCAGATTAAGCTTCCGTCTTTGATCTCAATGAGCTATTGCAAAAGAACAGTTCAATTCTATTTGCATAATCCCTTGTCCATTGGTTTTAAACAGGGATTAAGGTGGATCAGTCCCTCCTTCACTGTTTTTTTAATTCCTTTTCGGCCAAAGGGCGATGCTCATTGACGACGGGAGGGGAGGCAGTGGGTGTTATTTCTCAAATTGCTAATGAATAGGATCAACCGTCAGAGCTGTCAGATCTGTGACTCTGCGTGTGGCGCGGGTGCTGAAGCTGCCCATCTTCATTTCTTCTCCATCTGGTGCTTGTTCTCTTTTCTTAATTATTTTCGTATGCTAACGTTTCGTTGTCAGTCTCTCTCTCTCCCTCTTTTTTTTTTTATCTCTTTCCCTTTTCCCTTCTGTATAGGTGAGGGGGTGGTAACAGTCTTCCTTTACTAATTGAAACGAGCCATCTCCTGTTGGAGACGTTTCTTTTATAAGGATTTACCGAAAAAAAAGATGGGAATCTACAAAAAACTATTATTCATTCGATTTGCAAAAGATTTATGGTATATCCTTCTCCTTCTATGATTATCTATCTGTTTATCTATGTATATGACAGAGATAAATTCCAATAAATTTATCAGAAGCCACCAAAAGAGAAAATCTTTTTTTTTTTCCATTTTTTCCGAACTAATGATTTCTTACCACTTAAATCCAAAAAGTCTTTAACTTCGTTCTCCCACTTATCGTTTTCTTAACCTTTTCTCATTCAAAAGATCCAGGCTTAAGTTCGCATTATTGTTTTATGTGTTATATTTTTTTTTTCTTGCTATGTATTTCAAACTTTATGATTTTTTTTTTTTTTTTGTATTTCAATCTCACTATGTTATATAATTTCCTTCAGTACCTCCCCCCTCCCATATTTGATTCTTGTTCTAATTAATTTTAATAAATAAATATAAAAATACTATAATTCTTCAGTTCAAGAAAATGAATACATACAAACTGAAAAGTCACCTGAGAATTCTAGAATCTAATTAAATATTGTCTGATTACAATACACAAAACAAACTACAGCTGTTATGTAACGTATATTTGGATGTCAGAGTGCTTCTAAATAAGATTCAAAGCAACAAAAATTTGTTTTGTTAAAACTTTTATCGAAGATATAAATTTATTTTCAACAGCAGTTAAAAAAAATATAGATTAATTGAGGAAATAAAAAAAAGAGAGAGACTTAGAAAAAAACTTTATCCATGCTAGAGAGAATGATTTTTTTGGATGACATTCTCTTAAAGTTATTATAGCGAAATATTTCAGTATTTGTTTATTTAATACGGCCACTTGTTCTGTGATTAATTGTAATCGTGTTATTAACTTCATTAAAGCTCTGTTCTTTATTTCTCAGCAGATTCCTTAATTTGCTTTAGAATATGTTTCCAATTGTATGGGCTTAATTTAAGAGAGCAGTAGATCATAGTTATTGATGATAGGATAATAATAGTTACGCGCCAGTTTAGTTGTGAATAGAACAACGCGTATCTGTTGCCAGTGACGCCCGTCCGTCAATACGGGTGCAGGTTTCCATCGACTCCCTCACTCCCTTTCCATAATAGACACCCTCACAGATAACTTTCCCCTGATAACGCACCACCGCCACCCCCTTTACTTTTTGGCCCGCTGATCACGTGGCCAGCTGCTCCCACGTGGGGAAGAAAGCCTTGCACGTGCATCGGTTCCGACCATGTGGTGTCCTTTGTTGTGCGCAGGTGCAACTTTGTAGAGACGACGATTAATGAAAGCTTCGCCGCTGCCTCGACTGAAGCTGCTCTGTTCTCACCCTCGCGTCACAAAACAACCCCCCACCCCCGTGTCAACGAATCAGATGCGACAAATTACAGAATCACAACAGATCCACATGAATATTCAGAAATAAAAACCCTATTCCCAAATGATTTTTTTGGATAAAAATCTAGTATTAGCTCATATTACTCAGTCAACGAAAACAATTAAAAGTAAAATTACTGAAAAAAAAACAAAAACAAAACAACAGTTATTTAAAATCCGTTACCCCCCCCCTCCCCAATGCCTATAAACATCTGTTCTATCCAATTTAAAAATCTATTTAATTCGATCGTTTCTGTTTATCAAAAAAGCATTCGAATGCGTTCACGTATTCAAAAAGATGACAATTTTTTGGATTGTCTGATAGTTAATTTAACTTTAATTTTTTTTTCAGAGAAAAAATTTAAGGGGAAAAACGAAATAAGATGGTAACAAGATATGAAAGAAAAAGCACATGAAAGAAAAAAAAACTGCATTTTAAGACGTTCGTTTGTCAAAAAAACAGCATTGTCTGCCTTATCAGCATTAAGCAAAGGTTTTTTTGGATTTTGACGAATGTTATATTAAGGT
>JAFIDM010009631.1:271459489-271514499 GCA_023159025.1 Thereuonema tuberculata | reverse complement strand
TATTTATTTATTTATTTATTTATTTATTTATTTATTTATTTATTTATTATTATTTTGTAAATATTTTTCTTTAATGTTTAAAAACCTAAAATTTTCTATATACAGTTCGAATCGTAGTAATAGCGTTAATTTCTTCGATAAAATGGTTATTAAAAAAAAGTTCATTCTTTTGTACGTTTCCTTTAAAATCCTCATTAACAGTATGGACTTACTGCATTACTAAAGTGCTAACAGTTTTATCAATGTGTTTTTGGAATGAGTGTAAACAATGCTTTACTCTGTAATCCTCAATCAGGATTTGCGAAGTGAAGATTTGGTAAAAAAAAAACCGTTGCTTTCTTTCTGGTTCTCGTAATTTTGATTTATTTTCAATAAGGCAGGCCAAGACTTTGTACCCCTGTTATTTTTTTTTTTTCAATATCCTTCCCTTTTATTTTCTCACATAGAAACGAAATTGTTGGCTTTTTATCCAGGAAAGAAATGAAATTTAGCTTTCACCCAACCCGTTTTTATGTTCGTTTTATTCAATTTTTTATATCAAAAAGAAATCAGATGTATATAAAGTATTCCTCCAATTTTATGTCGACCACTGCTGTGCAGGCGTGGAGAAAACGGTCCCTCATATGTCCCTCAATGCACCTCCCCCCCCCTCCTTTTTAAAAAAAAAAATTATCAGAAAACAGCTCTCGTGTCTGCCTCCACCCCCTCAAAATTCTGCAATGCTTGGTTCCCATCTGGGCCCAACGTGTTTTCATAACATGGCTTACTAATAAAGGTAGCTGATGTCAGACTGTGTTCGCCCTATCTACTCGTTGCCTTAAGGATGTCAGGTAAAGCTAACATTACAGAAATGAGATTCGTTCGGGCATATCTTACACTTTCCTTACACTTTCTGTTTTCCCAAAAATGCTTATCGATTACTTTAAAGAGGAACGTTGGTGTGGGTGGGAGCGTTGTTACGTCATCTAATTTCCCTTATCAGATTTTACGCCGATAACCCCGTCAGAGTGCTTTAACTTGTTTCTTAAGACCAACAATAAGCATTAAAATAGAACGAAATGCTCTATTACTCCCCTATTATCCACGGCCTTTCAGTGACTGAACGAGGATTTTCTTTCCTGGTTCCCCATAGGCTTTGTGATAAATCTCCATTCCTGAGGTATCGCAAGAATCCCCTTAGCACAATGTGTAATTTACTTATTTTTTTTTATTACTAGAAACATTTACTTTAATACATTTTTTTCTTAATATTTTATAATAAACTTAGAAACAGAAACATACTAGCGGCATACTTGTTTTTGTTTTTTAACTCCTTATGTTGTGAGTACAATTGCAGCTTAGCATGAGGTTCCATTGAACAAATTCTGAAGAAATGATGTGAATACCGTCAAGGAAACTTTTTCGCACAATTAATTTCTTCCTCTTTGCCGTTCTATATTCAAATGAAGGGCTTGTAGTGAACAAACTGAAACGATAAAAGACAAACCACAATCATTTCAACATATTTAGGCAATCTCGCTGCGCGATGATATTTTCCCGATGCTTGCTTTCGACCCATGTCCTGATGTCTTCTTTGTTTTACAGAATTTCTGTCTAAATTTGTTTAAATGTTTTCTCTGGTTATAGAGCTATAGCCTCTCATTATGAACATTTAATCTTCGGCCAACTGTTCCTGTTGTCTCATTCGAATTAATCCTTGGTACGTTACATGTGGACGGAATTACGATAATATTGCATGCATCTCATTGATATACAATGTGGATTTCATCCTTTCAGCTAGATTCTGTTGTAAACATTCTAAAATCACAAATAATTAAGCTGTTAAAGCTTATTACTTCCATCGAAGTTCTTCTGAATGCCACCTATCTTAGTGATACTTCTCAAGCTACAATAATTGTGTGGTACATAAATAGATATCGAGGATTCTCCATTATAAATTATATGAATGGATTATGATTCTCTTCTCTTCTTCAGTAAGTCACCTTCGAACATATTTGTTCTAATTTCATCGTTCTTCGGCCTATGTGTATACGTCATTGTATATTATTTTCCCTTCTGCTATTCCATTTCAGCTCTTTCAAAAAATTATAAGATAAATAAAAATGCATCATGATATATAATAAAAGAACAATTTTAAAAATCCGGAGTACATTTAATCTTAGAAGATCGATGAAGATATTCTGAATTTACATCCGTTAGTGTAGTAAGAAGAACAAATTGTAGCAGATAGAAGAGAAAAGATTCCGAAGAAGAACTTTCATATTGAACTACTTATTGGAAAAGGTTTTTTAAATATTACTTTTCTTAATATTGCTCTCCCTCTTGTAAGTTTGGATAACTTTTTAATTTAAACCAGATTATCATGATTTTATTTGAGAATGACTCAAATAAACAGATCATATTAATGTTTCTTGCAGGTGTAACATTTCTGTAAGAGATAGAGAACTTCTATAAAGAAAACATGGATTTCTTTACGAGATTCATTTCTAAATAAGCTTATTAAAATCTAAAATCGAGACGAAGGCTTCAGTATGTTTAAGATGATATTGTTTTGGTACAGATTAAAAACGGATCGGTAGTATTTTTTTTTTTTTTTTAATCTTTTTCGAGATAGTTTTGGTTATTCCTAACCCTTGCAACTGTGCAAGGTACATGAGGAAGTTTAATTCCCATTAAACGAATAACAAACCAAAATCATTGTATACATATCATGCCACCTTTGAAATTTCCTTCTTTTTTTATGGAGCCGTTATGAGATTCTCATTACTTTCTAAGTATAAATGTCTGAAACTGAGTATGTTGACACTAATCGGTAAAGTGTGAGAAATATTTTGTCTGTGTGAAAACACGTTTATACACATACAAGGGTTCTATTGATTCGCGCCTTCATTTTAATGGGCGGAATTTTTTTTTAGACTGTGTGAAAACTTAGATTCCAAACAGATTTCCGAGTTCGAATGAGTCAGAGAGAACTATAATAGGTAGTAAATCCTTTCCCACGATAGCGAAAATACTCGAATGAATTTTAATTTATGACCATGAACATACAGGCTACGAACTAATATTTCGTCTTTATAAAGTTCTTCTCGTTTTATTCGGTTACACAAACTGGCAAAAGCTTTTAAAATGTAGCTTCATATTTCATTTAGAATAGTTGTTAGTCGGATTCCATAGTCAGGATGGAAAGTTATATAAGGCTTTAAAGGAAGCTGTTTAAACAATTTAAAACGGATATCTATTAAATAGCCTGTGTTTTGAGATCAGTGATTTCTTTCTAATACGTCAATAAAGCTGGATAAACAAAATTCATTGTAGTTACGGCAAGGTAATAGAAAGTTTGAATTTATGCCATTAAAAATACACACATGCAATGACCACAACAAATTTAAATTTCTCTAAAGAAATATAATTCGTAAGTGTCGGATCTAAAATTTATAACAAAACTTATAGTAAAAATGACAAGAAGTTCCTAAAAACACTTGAAGGCTACTTTCCTTTGAAATCTTGAAGAAATCAAAATTATTATTATTTTCCGTTTCTTATTAATTAAAACATCTGAGCAGTGTCATTTTTTTTAATATAAAAAATTAGAACTTTGCTGTTTGTCAAAAAAAAAATTACGTAAATCTTCATTACTTACTGAAGTTGTCAAAGTTCAACTGTGTTTATTGAAGTCAAAGCATGCACAAATTAATGGATTACTAAAAGCATTAATAGCCATTGGTAAAATTCCATTGTTTTGCTTCTACGGCTTTTCTAGGGAATTTTTTTGACACTTTCACGAACTAATTTCTCGGGAAGACCACGCTCAGAAAAAAGTTTTAAATATAAAAGTTAGAACGTTTCTTGTCTCGTAAAATATGCTTGCCAATTTTCAAGAAGAACCCATCCAGCTTTTCAAAAGCTATCAATTAAAAAAAGAGAGACTGTTATTATGATTCATTTTCCTAGGTGAGTAGTATGTTAAAAAGTATGCTAATTCAGAAATTTGATAAAAGATTTTATAACTTTTAATTTCTTGCTTAAAAATATACAGATATTCTTTAACATGTTTCTTTTATTTTCGCCGGGTCGTCATTGAAATTCAATTATTTATTCATTACTTATATTTTTTAATGCAACTTTTAACATTTTTCTGCCGTATAAAAGAATATATGAGTACGAAAGAAAAAAACTAGTCTAGAAATACAAACATTTTCTACCACAATATTTGATTCTTTATTCAATGTAATTTTATTTGATTGTTAAGCAGTAAATTCCGAGAAAAACTCTTCTCAGACCTTTAAAATGTTGCAAATGCAAATTAAATTCGTGCTACTCATTAGCAGCAACAAACTTCAGCAAATAGATATTCGGTGTCTGTGTGATTACTGAGAAAGACACCACCTGTAACATCATTAACTACAGAAAAGTTTACTTTGCCGCTCTGGAATTGCAAATAAGCTGGCCAAGTTATTTAAAACTTCAAGAATAACAACAGGCTTCTGCGTTAGTCTGTTGTCCAGAACTTGAGATTATTAATAAAGGTTGGTAGATAAAGCAACGAATAACTTTACCAGCTCTGTGATTGGTCGATTGGAATTCTAACATTATCACATCATTTAAAGGCTGTCTGAAAAAAATAAAAAAATAAAAAGCGCTCTTTTCGTCTTGGCGCTGCAGTTTTCAGACAAGTTTGAGATTAACCCTAGTCTGCGATGATTTCATTGCAGCGAACATTTTAGGGTAATTTAGCATGTTAAGTCCAAAATCGATTCCTGAAAAGTAATTTACTGATTTTTTTTATATTTAAATTTTTATATTAATTCAATTTATAAGAAAGGAAGGAAGAAGTTTCACAACAACAAAAAAATAAAGTAAAATAAAAAAAATAAATAAATAAAAAAATTCAAAAAAAATCAAAAAATAATAAATAGATAAATAAATAAATAAATAAATAAATAAATAAATAAATAAAAATAAAAAACCCGATTACATTGATTTTTAATTACTTTGCAAAAGGGTTAAAATGAAACTCTTAATATTTGTGCTATTTAATATTTATGTCTTGAAAAGGAACGAAAAATGATATCTTCAAGAACTTTAATCTAAAGACTTTCAGAAGTCTCTAAGACGTTATCAGCGTCTGTCGGGTCGAGATTAACAGTCCGACTCTCACTTGCCTTTTCTAACCCTGGGTTTTATCTGACAGAAAGCTGGGTGAATCCTAGGACTCATCTGAAATAAATAGGCAAGTGAGGAAAAAAAAATCCTGACTTCCGTCGAATCGACTCCTCTTAGCACGAAACTATGTAACGGAAACGTCGAGAAATAAAGTATTCTGTTGCTAGGGTTTCAAGAGCATGTCTACTTATGTATGTTAGTAGTAAAAGATTTGAAATTGGATCAGTGTTATCAATGAAGCAATAAATAAACTATAAATGTTGCTACCGAAGCATTCTTCAAGCTACAGACATAAACGAAAAACATTTCACCTGTGACACTGTGATTTTATATTTGTTTTTGACTAAATTGCATTTTTATTTTCATACGATCTTCAGAATAAAAAGCATTTGATAAATTTAAATTGATCTTAAGTATTTTTCTAAATGTTTTGATGATAAATCTTCCAAACTTAATAATATTATTTACTTTTGTATATATTTTAATTTGTATCTTTTTTTTTCTTGGAGATACTTCTGTTAATGAAGGAAAATCTATAGAATATCTTTGTTTTTTAATTAGACATTAAAGAGGCTTACTTTTTCAGATATTGAAAAGCGGTTTCTGTCTAGCGTCGTAAAGAAAGAATAAAAATTAAAGTGTAGTACTTTTTTTCATGTAAATTTAACCAAATTTCGGCTTTAAGTTTACTTTTATCAAATAGAGCGAATGAGTAACGCTTAAAAATAAATATATATTACTTATAGCATGCATATAATAATATTCATATATATAATATTATTTGCAATAATAATATACAATAAAAATTATAAATTATGTTATGTATTATAACAGTACTACATATTAAAGTAAATTATGTAATATTTAGAAATGTTTGCTTTATGGAAATAATGTGAGATACGTCAATTATTATTGCTATTAACGTATTTTTTTGTTTTGAAAATTTATGAATGCCTATCACCACATTCAAGAACTTTTATTAATTTCAAAAATTTATGTAAATTTTAAATTTATGTACATTAAGTAATTAAAATTAAAATAAAAATGAATGAAATAAAAAAAGTAATAAAAATTGGAATAATTAAATAACTATTAATAACTGTTATTAATATTAAATCCTAGTTAATTAAAAGAATTTATAGAATTTGTATTTATCTTCTTTCTCTCTTTATTTTTTTATTACTATGAAATTAGTTATTATATTAATAAAATAAAGTTGGTTGTCTATACAGTAACAGCACTTTGGTAGCAGAGGACATTTGGCAGTAGATGTATGGCGGCGTTGTATTCGTTTGTTGTCTTGAGATCTGATGCATATGTTCGTCTTTTCCCTCGGTTTATTAAGTGTCCTTTAGTACGAGAAGCTGTCTACATCGTCAACCCCTTTCCCTCCACCCCCGCACGTGGACTCGCCCAAGATTGTTGGCCGTTTATTGATCAGCTCGCAGCGCCCTGTGATCTATTGTCTGCCACCGCAAGCTGCTACGATTCTCAGTCCCGTGCCTGCACGGAACACAGCCGGTCACACGGGCGGAGCTGCCGCGAACCGACCAGATTTCTCTCCCCGGAATTCCTCGCCCGACTGCGGCAGAAGGAGTCGCTTGGAGCTCGGCGGAGTGCAGCTGCTCTTTTTGCACTGACGTCGCCGGCTGGGAAACAAGCGATGCAACCCCGATGACACAAGTTGGATGCTGGGACCTGCGTACGAGTCTCGCTGCCGCAGCTCATTCATAGCTTAGGCGGGAGATCGGAAGTCTTCGCTTTACAGCTCCGAGTAGTTTTTATAACTTAACCAGAAATATTTGTAAATTGAGGTTCCTGAAATAGATATCATCAAACGGACAGAAATATCGGTAAAATCTAAACTGGACTTCTTAAGATTTTTTTTTTTTTTAAACAAACAGCGAAATCAAAACTTTGGAACGAGATAGCGTAAACAAAACAAATATAATATTGTATCTTAAAAGCTTACATGAAACCACAGACAACCCATCGACAGATTTGTGAATCAAATACAGCAGCCTTCAAACTAGTCGAAGAATTATTGGATAATCGTAGTAAAGCGTAACACCGGACAGAACTCGTAAATCTGCGGGAGGCAGAAGGGCTTTGACGGCGTCGCTCGGAGGACGGTGTCAGGTGCAACTGTATCCGTCACGGGGCGGCGAGTGCCCGGCATCTGCGGGGGGGTTGGTGAAACAGACAGGTGCGATCCTTTTCCCTCGCAAATCAGTATCGTCAGCCAAAGGAACATCGTGGCTCAACTATTGACCTGTGAGACCAGTTGCTTTTCTTTTTTGGACCCAAACGCCTGGACCACTACAGAACTCACAAAGAAATAATATTAAGAAGAATTGACGATACCTTGATTTGTGCTCAAAAAGTCATCCATTCTGTAATTACTGTTTTTTAATCTTTTCGGGATTTGTTTTTTGTGGAACTTGTCAACTCTTAGTTTACTGACGTCAAAGTGGTGAAGGCGGATCTTTGAAATTAAGCTAATAGTTCTTGGAAGTAAGTGTATTTTTACATTTATTTTTGATATTTTGTTGTTAATTTGAACTATATACTATGCACATAAAAAAAAAAATCGTAATTTAACTAATAATGATTTTTTTTTTTAATGGAACTAGTTATCTTACAGTTAAGACGACATCTCAGATCAATTGTTAGATGGCTAACCATATTATTAATAATGAATATTGGTAATTAAAATTCATTGTTTTGGTGATACAATGGATAGAAAGTAGGAAGAATGCATCGGTGTTATTGATGACCAATGATAGATAAACGGAATCTATATTTTAGGAACAGGATAAATGTTTTGTGTTGATTTTCTTTTTGTCTAAAGTGGGAGCGGATACAGTAGAATTTTTCACTTGTTGTAGTTTAGAATTTTGTAAGTAGTCTACAGGCTTGGTTTTTGGAGTATATTGTTAAATAGGGAGGATGTATTCGGGGTCGGAATTCGTGGGGGACTTGGAGAAGATCTCTCCAGGTGATTTCCCATCTTTCGGACTGATGCGGGAGAAAAGAAACATCCCACTTATTATTTGAAATGAAGAATATTTAAGAAAAATTTAGCATATTTAATTACATAAATTGCCTTTATAATTATTTATAATTTTGAAGATGTCATTAATTTTATTACTTGTAAGACTTAAAAAAAAAATATGGAGAAAGACAGCTACATAGATACACTAAATTAATTAACGAAATGAAATCAAGTATCCATTTTGTCTTTCATTATACGTCAGGATATTTAAAATGCTGCTAGTTTGAATCTGAAGTAATTTGCATTATTTTAAATTAATACTTAACGAATTGCTATTTTTTAGTAATATATTTCGCTGTAGTTATTTTTTTTCTTTTTGGTTGATTTTTGAAAGGACGTTAACTTTTCTTTAATTATTAACTTACAGAAAATATTAGCTACGTTGATTCATTGAAAGCAAGAATGAAGTTGAAAAACTAGATGGTTTCGGTAACGAGATTCTTTTTCGCTTCTTCAATGACTGCGTGAACCCTCGTATTAAGACGAATGCTATTAGTTCTATTTGCCCCATTTAACTGAGTCACCTAAATATGATATTTGGGCCAGCAACAAAATTCGAAGACGATCTCCTTTCAAAAAACACTTAGTTGCACTTATTAATTTAAGTAACTTTTATGTCAAAATGTAGAATATAATTATAAATATATCAGTGGAATTTTCCCACACTAATACTGAAATCATCGATTATTTATTTTTTTTCTTCTTTTTTAAATTGAAATGTTGATACCTGAGTACTTATACGCATGCGTGCAATCAGCTAAATCGCTATAACGCTTTCATTCCGATCATTAGCTAAAAGATTTGAAATCGACTTGACTCAGATTTAAATTTTTCAAACATACAAAGTTTTAGAAGTTAATTGTCTGATCTTCTTTTTCTTAATTTTTTTTGTTCTTAGAAATAATAATTCAAAGTAGTGCATTAGTAAATTAAATATATTTACTTTTATTACGACACAGTCTTAGCATAGTTTGCTTCACCATAGAACGATTCTGAGAAATGTTCGGTTACTTTTGGTAGAACAGAATATGTTATACAGCGTGTTTCCATTTGGATTAGAATTCTAAAGGACTGTGTTTTTAGTTTTAGTGTTGTAGTCAAATAGATAAGGTTCCGAAATATTGGTTTTTAAGCGAAATTCTATTGATTTCAGAATATGGGTTTTGCGACGAAAAGATATCAGGACTTGGTCTTATCGTTCTTCCCAAACGTAGGTGTGTATTGATTTTAAAATGAACAAAATAAAATTATACAAACTGACAAAAACAAATTTAGAAAACGTATCTTATCCATTTGAAAAACAGAAATCCAAGTGAGGAGTGCGAAGAAAGTAGAGGAAATTCTGAATGGTTTGTTGATGTTTCCGGGTTGAAATCTCCTTGTAGGGTCATTCTAGCTGACTAGTCATTTCCGGTTTCCCATTGTTGCGCCAGTGTTGCTCTTTTTCGACATTTAGTACCATATTTCCATCAAAGAAGCGTAAGCTGTTATCATTTTAACTACATCAATACTTTTTCGTTAAATTTGTGTATACATTTAATAAACAATATTTAACTAAAAATTAGATTAATGTACTAACAGCAAAAGGAGAAATCTTAGTAGAAAGTATAAAACAATATATTTGTATAAAACTAAAGCTCTTCAAAAGTGTAGATGTGTGGAAAATGAACAGGGATGAAATCGGTTTTACCTCTGTTGAGAAATGTATAGGCATGATGTCCTTATTAAAACAGCGATTTTTTTTTTTGGACAGGAAAGAATTTGTTTTGTTGTTTTTACTGGCCTATTGTTTCGATGTTTGACCGCAATTACGTGACAGACTGTTTTAACGATAGTTTTTAAGTGTTTTCGAAACTTTGTGGTTTTTTTTAAAATGCTGAAAATTAAAAGCCAGGTTGCATTATACAAAACATTAAGAATCAAACAGGCCTAGACTTAAAAAAGAACTTATTTGTTTTTGTTGCTTTACATGTTGCTCAGACTCCAAAATAAGAGAAAACCTCTGAAAATATTGCTGAATAACTTCAGATATTCGTAAAGAAATTGAAGTTTGCTGTAGAATAAGCGTAGAAGGAAAACCCGTCACAGAATTGCAACATTTACAATCACTGTAGACGCTTAGAAGAAATGATTTATTTGGTGATGAGTATTTATACATAGTCTATACATAGTCAAACACTCATGTATTGTTAGGGAGTTTTAGGTTTAGAGAACCTAAAACAGGAAATCTTATAGGAAACTCTGAGTCAATTAGACCCTGGCAGCAACTGAAAGTCTACGGCCTCATTGGCTCAGAAATTGAGTAATAGGCTTATAATGATGTGGTATATTATATTTCATTAGTCTAATGTATTCAAAGGAGAGGCTACATACTTTTATGTTAGTAATGGTTTTAATAAATGAACAATAACATAAGCTATTCATCAAGTTCTTAACTTAAATCAATATTTGGTTGATATATTTCAAATTGAACATAAGTTAGAGGGCAGGAAAAAAAAGTTAAAGATAGGAAAAACCCGGGCCTGATGTTAAACCAATTGTCACGAAATTCACTGAAATCGATATTGCAAATACAATCACTCGTGTTCTAATCATTCTGATTGTTCTTTGGTGTGAGGAAAGAGGGATGGAGTGGGTAAAACGGATGAAGCACTGGCAAATCAATGACGAACAGGAGAAGAGGGTGATAATAAGATTACACTCAAAGAGATTTACGCGGAAGGTGGCCTAGTCTTCTTGTAAATTACATTAACCTTTCTCTCTGGTGGTGTTTTAATTGTGTGTTAAGCAGGGAAGGCTGCAGTCAGGAGGTCGGGGGCTGGGAACCCGATTTCTTCGCGATGCGGAGGCACAAGCTTCTTTTAAAGGGGTGCAAGGAGTTTGAAATAGCGCGCTAACACTGTAGAACATTTTATTCAAGTATTGATTAATCAAGTATTTTATATTTTTTTTTTTTTTAGTCTGAGAATTTACTTGATTTTAAAATGACTACCTCTCTACGAAGCATGTGATAATACATTATTGGTTAACTCCATTCACAGGAAGCCAGTTATAGCATTACTAAAAGATTCATTTATCAAAAATAAATGGAAATGAAAACTCAAAAAAAAAAACATATTTCCTTTTTCTCGTCTTCGTAGTAATTCCCTTACGCTTTTTTCTGTGACACATCTGCAGATGGCAGCAATACGGCTTTGTAGTTCTACAGAAGGCCACAGGCGGCGGGACCTGTTTGCTGTAACCTGTCGGAAAAACTTCAGCCAAATGATTTTTTTTCTCTATGTCCTTCTCTTTAATTGATATTGCCTGTTTTTTTAATGGTTTTTATAAAGGTTATTTGAATCACCTGGAGAGTTTTAATTGTTATAGAGTATTTATGTCAAAATTTCGAAACGACGAACTATATGAACTGTGGTACAAAAAGGTTTTTCAGACTTAATGCGGTATTGTAATTCTAAATATTAAATCTAAATATTTTTTTTTTTTTGAAAAATGATTATAATATATAGTAATTTTATATACATTCTCTCTTGCTTTTTCTGCGATTTTTCTCATTTTTCTGTAAAGTAAAGACCTTAGCCCTGGAAGAACAATTTATCATGTGAAATGATTTTAATTTTCAGCTCTTAAGACTGATTTTTACCGATCCATACAGGGACTCTTGCGTCCGTCTATCCGTGTCTCTCCTCCCCACTAATAACTCCCGAACCATCGGATCGGCAAACGGACTTTACCATCGTGTTCAGAGGCCAAAAACGGTAGGAATGGGGTATTTATTTGTGCCTATCCGGAAAAATGCGGACAGAGTCGAATGTTTGTTTGCGCAAACATTCAGTCGACTGTGCCTCAAACTGTTATAGATACGGTCAAATATAAATTGTATAGTAGACACTCTAAACTAAAGCATATCCAAATTTCAAGTCGATCGAGTCCAGAAAAAAATTCCCAAACTTCACATTTTTCCGATGGATGGTTGGCTGTCGTTGCGCGGCGGATCATCCTCCAACGCTCCTTAGGTGAAGCTTAGGTTTTAATGCGTCGTCCTTAATTTTATGCTTTAGCACAGGTTTTTTTTTTTACTTGTCTTTAAAGTAAAATAATATATTTAGTCTTTAAAAAAAAAAAAGAAAGATAAGTTGCCTTTAAATCATAGTAACTTACTTTAACATTAGGAATTTTATGTAACAAATGTTTTTATTTTTGTAAAGAGAAATCATAAAATAAAAAGCTAGGTTTGCTCATGGGTTGTTTCAGTTTTTTGTTTCTTATTTTGTTCCGGTCCGGATAATTGTTTGATTTGAATTGCCTGTAGAGGGCAGCAGAATTCGTTTTCACTGTTCTTCGCGAAAGGACCTTACCGTTATCAACTCTCTGTATTAAGAATTGAAAAATATTAAGAGAAAATCGTCTTTTAGCTTATTAATTTTATTTATTTGAATATTTTGAAATTTACTGTTATTACAACGTTTTCATTTGTATCTTAAGAAAATCTGATATCCTTTCCTCTGCTCTAAAATTGGACATAAAAAAACAAAACAAAAACACACACATTTACAAATCTTTTAATTTAATTTGAGAAATTTTATTTTATTTACAAATTTCAATTTCAAGATCTGTTTAGATAGATCGGAAATTATCGATCTGGAAAATTTCTGGATGCAAATCAGAAGTCTATGAGATCAGAGTAGGTTTAATGAGGTTTTAGACCTTTAATGGCCGGAGTCTGTTTATGGTGTAGACGTCAGTCCACAGACGACCAGACGATGGGCGGAGCGTTTGAGACGCCCTTGGCATAGTGTTGCACCTGTTGGAGGAAGAGTGAGGAGCAGGAGGGAGAGCCAAAGGGAAGTGCACTACCATCAAACGGAATGTAAACCATCTGGCCCAAGGGTGAACTGACATCAAGAGTCCACTCAGTGCAGCCCTGTTTTGCTTGGCTTGCAAGTGTTTCAACATCGATGACCGCTGGACTACACCCGAGAATTTTTATCGCCAATAAAATACAAGATAAACAAATAAGAATGAGTCTTTAAAAGCCACAGCGAAATAGTAATTTATTTCCAGTCGTTTGTTATTATTAGATAAGTAATAGCCATGTATTATTATTATTATTATTATTATTATTATTATAGGTCAAATCATGAAAACCAACTTTTTGAAGAAATTTGGCGACTAATTTTAGATATCTGGATATACATTGATCAGTTTATTTGTTAGTTTTAACTAGATTAGCTTATTTATTAGTTTGCTCATAAGAAATAATCGAACATTCATTATAATGTAAGAATTTTTAATTTCGAAGTCTTTCTCTCCTTTCGAGGAGAGTAATAAAATCGACATTTACATCCGGATAATAAATAAGACAATGTACAGGTGATTACGCAATATTCTTTACAATCCTACCAGCTGATATTATTTCTAAAAACCATTGTAAAAAAAAAATAATAAGATAAGATGACTTGGAATAAATCCATTAGAAGACCAAATGTATGGTCACCTTTGTTTACAGCTTTATAATCAATTATTGCCTGGAATTTCGAAGATGAATTTAGTAAATGTTTAGGTTATTATGTCTGTGGCATCAATGAGATCGGCATCGAAGGAGATAAAGACTTCGCCAGCCGCATTCCTAAGAGATGAAGGAAAGATCGGAAGACTTTAGCTTTAATTTGAAGTTAATTTAATTACAAAATACTTCAAGACTACTTAAATTTATCTGTAGATTGTGCTTATTCCTGAAAAGAATTTGTTCTTTCAAAAAGCAATTTGAAACACTTCGAAACAACGTTGAAAATTCTTAAAATGAATAAATTTAGAATTAGCCATTCGCAGAATGATGCTGTGGGGAGTATGGAAGATAATGGTTTCTGTGATCAGCAGCATAACGGGACCAACTTTAGACCGGGAAAGAAGCCGGAATGCGGACAGGATTGAGTGAATTGAGGAACCATTTGGAGTAAAGAAAGAAATAAACAGGATCCAAAATAAATAAATAATTTTAAATAAAAATCCCCTTTGGACTCGAACCCAGCTCTTCCAGTTATTATCACATGAACTATCGGTCCTCTGTATCTCTATCTTTTTGTATCACTGTACATTCTTACGATGATTAGAATGTATACAGCCAACCAATAGGGATATTTTGAAATAGAAACATACTTATTCTTAGTTTGCCTCTTAAATTAATAAACTCTTCATGTTAAATCGAGGAAACGGCGTAAGTTTCACATTCATTAATGTATTGAAATGTAAGGAAATTAAGAAGGTCTTTCTAATTAATGAGTTTGTCGATTTGCTTTCGATCGTACAGTGAGGTCTGTTTTAGTGCTAATGTGTTTTGTACACGAGCGTCATCTTCCCAAAGACAGAAGCAACAAAGGAGGGAATTGTTTAGTATTTGTAATAACAGACACATTTCCCGACTTCATGCAGGGGAGTAATGGTTTGACTGCCGTATCATTAAGCACGGGGGAATTGTTGGCTTGCCCTCATTTGGACCCGCTCCAAAAATCATTGCTCGCTAAGCACAGGTTGGACGGAGAATGACACACACGGAGACGTCTCCTGAAACTCCATTCGGCTTAATTTATATACTTGTCTTTCGATGCGTGGAGCCGTGATTTCAACCTTAGTGTTTATGCCTGCCTTCTCACAGTAGGCCTAATGCCGTGCGGCACAGGTGGGGGGAGTCTAATGCTGTCTTGTTGTGTTATTTGTTAGAGGAGGTAGGGGGTGCCGCTATTTTTTTTTTTTTTTTAATGCTTCCCTCATACGCTGAGTAGTTTTAAAACTTTCTCCTGTACGACAAGTGTTAGCCTCATTACTCCAAGGTAAACGGGTCTTTGAGAACACAGTTGTCTCTAATTGTGTCTTATCCTACCATCTCAGTTTTCAGTGGACTTCTTAACGCTTTTAAATAGTTACCACTTATTTTTCTATAAGCCAATATTACGTTCACCAGATAAACACTATTCAGAAAACGATGGAAGCAAATCACTGAATTTCATGTAAATCCTTTATATATACATATATATATATATGTTAATATAAAACTTTATTTAATGTCATTACTTTTCTCAATTCCATTGGGTAACATCCGTCCCTGTAAGTTACTAAATTTTTATTATATTTGATTATATTTTTCTTCCTTGCCAAATCGCTTGTCAGAGGGCATTCTGAAATCCATTTCAATCTAATGACAATGAGATAACACAGTAAAATATTAGCAGTGTCTGCCAATAGATAAAATATAACTCTTGAACCATTGATAGATAGCAAACATTGATAGCGACGAATGCTTTCTTTCTATTAGGTGGCAACAAGAATGAATAGTGATAATTAAATTCATTATTCCATTGCTCTTACGTAAGGAAAATATCCTTCAATATCATTGATCACCAAACAATGATCTAAGAAATCTGGAACACACTTATTAAAAAAGCAATAAAAATTCGGTAGGGAAATAAAAAGTACATTTTTTTTTTGATAAAAATAATAAATTCTGATTAGAGTCTCTTACAGTTTCAGTCCAATTTTTAAAATGCGGACACTGAAAAACATTAAAACAAAAAATATTCTCATTTAAGAGTAAGACTTATCTTCGCTATTTTATTTATTTATTTACTTATTTACTTAGTTAAATTATTATTTATTTTTTATTGATTATAAAAAAAATGGCAGCTCGATTAAATGCAACAGAGCAATTTAGTTCAGGTTATTAAATAATCTGAAATCAATGTATTTTTTTTTCATTTTTTAAAAATTTATATTTATATATATATTGTTCCTAACAATAGCTTTTTTTTTTTCCCTAATTCGTTGGTTTTTTCTGTTGATTATCGACTGATGGTTATTTTCCAGGTGAACCGGACATGGCTGTGCCGGACACATCTGCTAGTTTTTAAGAGGAAACAAGAAGGGAGAAATGGGGGAGAAAAACTTCGTTAGTCACCATGGGGAGGGGTAGGAGGTGAATTGACGTTAGGGGAGTATTCATTAACCCTTTTCGTCCCACAAATTACAGGCCTGAATGGTCACTTCAATTGAAGACACTTGAGAAGGCGTGATTTAAGATACGGACTTGTTATTCATTATTAGCTTTCTAATATTAAATTATTGAGTTTGGCTTCGTAATTAGAATTCCACTTCGCTCTTTTTTTAGTTATTTGCACGGTTATTATAGAAAAATCGCATATAAATGCATTCAGAATTTAAAAACAAAACTTAAACAAATTATGTCGTGTTCAGACTTAGCACAGAAAAAGGCTTTGAAAAACGAACCAGACCTTATAACTTATATATAAAACTGAAACTACAGATTAGTTTTTGTTAGTATCTTTTCGAACTTAATTTTGTCTTTTTATTTTAAACATTGAATTTCGTTCAGTGGTGATCTAAGTTTTCCGTCTAAATATTCCTAATCGTTGACATATCATCTCCTCTGTTGTTTAAGAGTTGTCTTTAAATAGCTTCATTTGTCTCTCTTTTATTCTGAACTGACTAACTCTGAGGTAAACACGTGCACCTGGGGTTGATATTTCTTCCTATAATCATTACGTAATAAACCCTTTGATTACAGAGTCTGAAAGGAAGGAAATGAAGAGTTGCTTCAACTACCAATTAGAAAAACTTCGCAGAAGAGCATTGACACTTTATTTCTAAGACGACCTGAAATAAAGAAGTTTAATAATTTAATACTTCGTTGTTGCTTTTAATTCTGTGAATTTTAAACCAACATAAAAAAAAAATAGTTTGCCTAGTCTATTAATTACTTAAATTATCAATTACTATTTAAGACAAATGTTTCTCTTAAAATTAAGAAAGGGTTTTATTGAATTTCAGTGTCCAAAGGTTGAAATGTAAATTTTATAAAAAAAGACTTGCTTCTTTTTTTAGTTTTTAAATAAGGTCCACTTTAGTTTATATAAGTAATTTAGTTATATAATCTTAATTAAAAATAAAAAGAAATCTATAACGCAAAAATATATTACAAAAAAGAAAAATAAACAAAACAAGAAAGAACCAGAATTATTTATAAAAAGTCAAATGTCGAGTCAGATCTAATTTGTAATTTGCTTATTCTCGACCTTGTAAAGTCTTACTTTAAAAAATAAATAAATAATAACCATTTATTTAAAAATTGAGATTTGTGTTTTATGGGAAGAGTAGTTATAAAAAATGAATACTTTTAAATCGACTATTGCAATATTGTCTCGACAGATATATTTGGTTCAGACAATGTAATTAAAGTGTTTATAATAATTATTACTAATACCAGTCAGTATCATGTCAGACAAATAATAGTATAAAGCTGATTGTTTATTACAACCTTTCATTTCGTTATCAAACACTTGTTCATTTAGTTTTTACTACATTTAATAGCGAAGTGGGTCAATTGCACTTTGGGTCTGGGCTGAGGCGGCTGCTCTGTGCCGTCGGCCTCCGATGCTAATAATGGAGTCGGAGGCCACCTGCAAATACCTGGGATGAGTCTTCCAGATGCTTCGACTGACAGGTGGACCGGAAGGTTCGACCACCCTCCACTTCCGACCAGGTGGGTCCTGTTCAGTTGATGACCATCTCTCCATTTATTGAGCTATAAAAGTAGTAGCAGCCTCCCGATCCCAACGGCCAATTACAAGGGGGATTTCCCGTAAGTGCTGTTTCCGGGTTTTGTGTCAGTCTACCGCTGCTGTCACGATCCTTTCTTCCGCCTATTAACACTTTGCTAGCGCCAAAGCACACATCAAATCGTCACCTCCATCTCAATAGCCACCTTCGAAACCGAATGACGTCAAGGCTGTGTTGATGATCACATTGGATCAATCCTAAGCGTACTTAATTAAAATTCATTTTATTCTATCTGCCATTTGTTAAAAAATAACAACAATAATAATCAAGTCTCTTTCACACAAAAAAAATTCGGCTGCTTTGGGCCCTGAGTTGTGCCAAATGAAATAATATATTTCCGATTTCTTATGGCCAACTGACGTGTGGTTTCTTTCTGTTGTGAACAAAGAATAGTGTTAAGTAAAATTCATTTGTAGCCAATTAATAAATAGTCGAAGAAATCGGAAACGAATTTAACATTGCTGAGGATTTGTAATAAATAAATAAATAAAAAATTATTAACTTTTTAGAAATTTTTTACATCGTCTTATATATTACAAAATGTTGCAATTTAGTCTAAAATTAAATATATAATTTCTATATTTCTATATTTATTCACAGAAGACGTTTTAATTTAAGTCTATTTTTTTAATAAAAAAAGCACTAAACCCTTAAATATTCTGAAGTGGATTCTTCGAAACGAATAGGATCAATAAATGGTCAAGTTTTTTGTTTTTTCAAAAAATGGTAAAGAAAAACTATATTTAAAAAAAAAAATAACAATTTTTAAGATCTCAGGAGAAATACACTCGAAAAACATGTTTTTTGATTCCGGAGACCACCTAAAAAACTACCGGTTAGACGACTCCCTGGTTTGATAATTCTTACAAGACTGAGAAAGTCTTGTAATAATTACCTAACTATATATATTAAAATAATCTTATAGATATTATTAATTAGGGAATAATGACAATACCTCAATACTGTGATTATTTTAATATATATAGTTAGGTAACTATTACAAGACTTAAGATGAAGCTACAAATACCAAATTTAAGAATTCTTAAATACGAAATCTAAACCAGGTAAATTCATTATAGGTTGAAGATAAAAGAGATAGAATTCAGAATTGGGCCCTGAAGGAAAAGGGAAACATACCTGAATAGTGTAACTAAGCGTTTGAATATCAAGTTATAAGTGAAGATTAGTGTATTATCTTTTAAGTTATCGTGCTCACAAATCTCAATAACGGACTGTTACACAGATGCCATTCGACAAACAACATCCAGAGACCACGAAAACATGAATTTGGGATATTACTATTAGATAATCAATAATAACATTAATATTAGAGTAAGATGTAGAAATTAACTGAATAATAAATATAAAAATAGCATATCTTCTGGATGAAAATATTTTTCAATATATTTTTGATTGCTAGTGGCGAAAACAAGAATAAATGTCTTACTGATGTTTAATCGGTGAAATATATAAATTTTGTCAAAGTTTATGTAGACTTAAGGAATGTGGTTATTAAAATAAGTAGGGTTGGTTTTTTTCTTTATTTCTTATCGATATTTGGTTTCCTTATTGTCTCCTTTCTCTAACTCCTCTCCCCCCCCCCCTCTCTTTATTTATCCTTTTTTTTTTTTAATTGTCCATTTATGGACTGAGTGCAAAACACAAAAGCACCTGTCTCTGAACCCGGCACACATTCACTTCCGTCGTGTACCGTGCAAGTAATCAAAGGATTGGCACGTGCCACAAAGAAAACACCTGGTTCAAAGTTCGGCAGGTGGAGAGCGGGGGAAGGGGAAACAGAAAAATATCACCCCCCCCCTCTCCTCCTCCCCTCTCTTTGGCTTCTTATCTGGTGTCCCTCCTATTAAGATAAATCACGGAAGAAAGACTCCTCATTTCCTCATAACTAGCGGCTCTTGTTTCTTTTTCTTGTTTTTTTTTTTTTTTTTTTTTTTTCTACCTGTCAATTGAATTGATGGTAAATACTTGGCAATAAGAAAAGAAAAATCCGTCTCCAGAAGAACAATCTCCTAACAAGAATTCCTTCACTTTACAGAGAAATCACTGCACTTGTTTTATCATTGTTTGGGCCCCATCTCAACAGTTAAGGAAAATTACTATAATATAAAAGCCACGTGTCTGTTTGACCGCTTGTCTGTGGCACCTCTCTTAAGGAATGAAGAAGTACTGTATTTTAGTCAATCGGTTGAAGATCACGGATATTAACAGACGTATTTGTGTGTATTAGAGACGTGTTTTGTTATATTTATAGAATTACCAAGTATTCATTTTGAAAGTAAAGTTATTTGAATTTAGGAGTTAAATCTAAGAATGAATGACAATATTTCATGATAAGTGACATGCAATGTTATTTTTACTAAATGTGTTTTGTATACGATAAATAATTTTTCAAGGAGATTTTTACTTGCTTTATTATTTTAAGTTTTACAAACACAAACACAAAAGAAGTTTTATTTTCCGAGCAAAACAAGATATCATAATAAAAAAAGGGATTATTATGTAGAATAAAAATATTTAAATGAAGACTATTACTATCAATTTTTTTACGTCCGTTTTTTCAATTTTATATAAAATTTCGCTTTAGAACTTGCTTTTAATTAACTTCTTCATAATAATTAAATAGATAAAATCCCAATAAGTGATTGTGGTTTTACGTTTAAAAAGAAATTCATCAGTTTTCATATTAAGAAGTTATTTTTTTTTACTTTAAAATCAACAAAAATTCACTGATTCTTATTCAATTAATTTTTGAAGCAACTATCTTGAAATGTTAATACAAGGAACCCATTCTTCGAATCGTACGTTAACAATTACAAAAAGAAGAAGAAAAAATGTGACAAAAAAGGAATACTAGAATAGATATTAGTGCGTTTTAATCAGAAAACATTAATTAACAAACAAAATAGTCACTTCACTTTGCTTTAGTCAAAATGTTCTTAGGGTTCGAAAACTTTCTTTTGTGAAGTATCAAAAAGAACTCCTGTTTTAAATTCTTTGTTGAACTAACAATTAAATATTTAATGAGATAATTAAATTAAATCCTGAGTACAGCACTTCTCGATGTAGACGAATTTTATAAATAAATAAGCAAAACCTTGAATTCGTCTCTATATTGTCCAACCATCTGAGGGTTCAGAATTCTTTCTCTCTTAATTAGTTTCTAAATAAAGCTTTTATATCTTGTTTGTTTCTCCTCTGATAGTCTGATAGAATTAATGATTTTCATTGTATGGACACAATTTGTATTCTACGTGATTATTTATCTTCAGTCATATCGACATATCGGCCTCATCACTCCTGCCATGTTTACATTCCGATGCCGCCCTGAAGAGGAAGAAAAAAAAATGATAAAAAAGTAGTCTCACGTGGCATTCATTTGGAGTCGTTCCGTATTTTCCTTTTCTATACCCCCCCCCCCTCTTCCCTTCAAGCGTTTGAGAACAGATGGAACCTGTTGAGCCCATTGGTGCTGACGGGAAGGAGTGTGTGATAGGTCCTCCTCTAGGCAGACAGCGTCTCCCCCTCGCTGCAGGTTCTGTGTTGGCTGTGCCAAGTCACAGGCGATGCTGTTCAGGTGACGGAGACGCCAGAATGGATATTTCGTCGGTGTGTGAGCTGACACAACAAAAGTCGTCATCATCGCATCTATCTAAGGAGAGTCATACTGGCAGCGTTCGTTGCTTGGTATTTTGTGGTCTGTATTTGCATTTTATATTTGTGATTTTACTTTAATATAAGCTGTTAATTCGAAATAAGAAATGCAATAGTAAAAAGAAAAAAACAGAAAATCCGATTGAAGTGTTTTGGGATAATTTAACGTTTCCGAGATTTGATAAACATTGTTTGTGTTTAATTGTAATAACCAGGAATCAGATTTTGATGAAATTAGATTTGAGGGTTCTTTATGCCAATTTGGATATTTTCGTTAATCCTGTATCTGATCTCCCAATATAACGATCGAATCGGAATCTATTTTGATACTTTTAACAACTTAGAAAGATAAATATTTGATATTATATAAATTTCATCATCACGGTGAACCATTTGTTGGAGAATGATCATAGTAGAGAGACTTGGAACCCGAATTAGAATGTTTTTATTAATAAAAGAAAACTTAGATTATCTAAAGAACGGCATTGCTTCATCTCATATAACTTTTTTAGTTCTTTTTTTAATAAAAATCAGAGAAAATAATAATAGTAATAAAGTAACAGTTATTACATTGTAAATTCTTAGCTTTTGTTTTTTAGTGGGAATAAATGGGCCTGAATATATATATTTTTTAATTTTTATTGTTGTATCAGGCTACATCAGATTACTCAGAGGATTTCATATATACGCCATTTTTGCAGATTTTCCTAACTTGTGAATGTGTGATTTGTGAGATGCTCTTATATCCATTGTACACTTTGTTTTATGAAAGCAGTTATTGTTTATTTTGCTTTTTATTATTATACTTAAATTGAACTGATGGAGGATTTCTTTGTATAGAAAAAGCTAAGAAATTATGAAAATCTTAAAGTTGGGTAATTTTGGTTGACTAATAAACAAACAGTTTGCAAGTACCTGAATTTCTGATTTCTTTTGTCCTCAAGAAAAAAACAAGGGAATTAATTAATACCAATTCTGGCGATTGATTGTTATGATTACTCTTATCTTTATGAAGAAATTAACCGCTAGGGTCGCTAGCTACTGTCTAAATAACAAAAGAACACGAAATTACAGACTGCAATTTAAAAATGTGCTCCTTAACAATGAAAACAAATCTAGATTGAAAAGTGTTTGCAAATTTCCCAACTATTGGAAGGAACGACGTAAAATGGTTAATAACGGAACAAGATTAGTTTAATGTAGTTATAATCAAGGAATTTCTAAAGCTTTAATTATCAAATTGTCCTACAATAAAAAAAAATAATAACAACAAAACATTACTAAATTTATTAAGCTTAAAGGATACATCTTTTAATAAACAAAGCTATTTTACGGAATATTCATTCGATTCTAATCATGACTTTGTTCATCTGTTACTTTCTTCTTACAAAGCAATTAAGAAATATTCTAAAGGAAAAGTTAAAATTATTTTTTTTTTTTTGTATTGGATGTGGACACGTTCTTCTTACATTTTCTTTATACGCATCATTTCAGTAAATCTTTGCAATTTTTTTAGACTGTTCTTGTCTTATTCTGTAATCTGAAATGGATCCTCAGAAATGCAAATCAAACATACACTTGTTCCTTTATGCTGTCCAACATGTCTACTTCCTTTAGGGCAGCGAATTGTTAGACTAAATGCAAATATTAATCAATGCAGTTAGTAGTAGATTTTTATTTAAGTTTCAAAATAAGTTAGTAAATGGAGAATATAGGGAAAGAAAGAAAAAAGGCCTTTCCACCTTAAGTTAGTGGAATATATATATATGGGTTTATGTGTAATAATTTTTGAATCAATGAATGACTCTTCTGGAAACTTGATATATCTATTTACCGACAAGAGACGATCCATCTTTAAGATTTGCAAAATTTATTTGACTGGATCCCTGTGGAGAAGTTTATATCTTAAAGGTGACCAAAAATTTGACACACAAAGGCTTAAAAATGAATGTTAGATTTCTTTGGAATCTTTATTCACATTGGCTGGTGTTTTTCTTAATTGGGTTTAAGATTTGCGAATGTAATCAGTTCTTAGCAAATGGAAAAATCTATTATTTGGAGATAATTTACAAATATGGAGACTTGGAAAACAACTTAAAGCCTACTTTGAGGAACTTCTTGTTTTTCTGTTTGATTCGTATTCTTTCTAATAAATAGATGTTTGTTTCACTTCTTTAAGAGAAAAACTTAAAGAGAAGTTTTTAGTCGATTTCTGTTTTCCCCTTCCTTAATGAATTCGGCCGTGAGAAGTGACCCTCGGGAAGCATCCATGCAGCAAATGGAGAAGTTTAATTCGCGCAGGGAAGAGGGGGAAGGGGAGGGTTAGATAAGCGCAGCCCCCATCTGGCCTGGTTTCCGATTAATGAGCGCCCCCTCTTCACCACGGGGACCGTCCGATGGTCGTGCCGGGTGTTGGTTTCATTAAACGGCACTGGTCTTGCGCCAGATGCGCCGTACGACGACGCCATTAAGTTGATGGGCGAAGAGCAGTGCGTCCCCTGGCGACTTGTGACGGAGCAGCGGTGATCGACACCGAGTAATCGACTTCATTGTGTTGGACACTGATTGCCCAGATGAGACCCCGTCTAGATAGCTGCCCCCCCCCCCCCCCCCCCCCAACGCCTCTTCTTTTCGAAGCATCCCAACCGCTTTAAGATGTCAATTACTTGACCTCGACAATAGCTTGGGTCTCCTCGAGGTAATGTCTTATTTCTGAATTCGTTACGGAACGAAATAGTTTTGATGTAGAGTCAGTGGATTCTGTTCAATCCCGATTGTAAACACATCAGAACATGATAGTGTTGTTGTTGTTTTTGTAGATATCAAATACACTTTTCGCATTATTTAACAATTTTAATTTCAAAAATTATTATGAACAAAATTACTGTTATTTGATTAGAGATTATTCGTAAATCAGAGAATGTTTACGAACAATATTAAGAGAATATATTTTCGTAAAGAAAAGTTAAAATAAAAATTTATATAAAAGCTATAAACAAATAAGTAAAATGAAGCAGATACATTCAAATGGTGATATTCACTATCACAACCTGAACAGAATGAAGTGGATTCCGTCCATCGCTTATCCCCTTAGACGTATTCGATAATAGGAATCAGACCCTTCTGAAAGAGAATAGCAAATGAAAAATCCTCAACCACTCATGGAAATCGAACTGTGCTGCCTTAGACAAATGTCTTATCACTTATTATCGGACCAGTAAATATATAAAAAAGAACAAATTCAACATGAACAAGTCAATAATAAGTCATTTCACTCTTGAGTCTTGTTTATTTAGTCAACATGTGAATTCCAAGGAGGTCTGAATAACTGGATTGATCTTAATGGTTCATTTTTCTAGTGAAATAATTCTCAATCGAAAGACGGCCTCGCAAAAAGAATTATTTACTTGGGGTCCACAATAATTTTAGAAAAAAAAATTAACAAATAAGAAATTCAAACGTAAAATAATTTCAACAACGGATGAACTAAAGAAAATCATTGGATTACTTGAGAATTACTAGGAATAGGATCTAGTTGGATGTAAATGATTAATTTTAAAATAGCTAACAGTTTATTTATTTGATTTTAAAAAATGTTATGTAATCAAACACAACTGCCGATTTTGAAGCTCTCTTACTTGACATAAATTTAATAATACAATTATCCTACTATTTTTAACGTTTTATTATTTTGTTAGTTTTATTTTAACAGATTATTAAAAGAAAAGAAATAATATTCAACCAGACTGTAAATGCGTATTAGGTTACTGATATCTGAATCTGATGACAAGTTTATAATTGGTATGAACAAATACACCAACATTGAAGGACTTTCTTGATGGCTTCATTTTGTGGAAGTGAACGGTTACAATCTGTGTCATTCGCTGACTCGACGGGGATCCTTGGCTTTGTCGTTCGCCCGCACAGGGCAGCCCAACCACAGGCGGCAGATGTACTGAGAGAACGCATACTCACCTTTCACCCTCTCTTTGCTTGGCTTTTGTGTCTTTCTTCCCCCCCGCTTGGCCAGACGCAGCACAGGTGGCTGCCGCGTCCCCCGCCTTATCGGACAAGTGTTGGGTGGGGGGCGGGCGTCGCTCATTAGTTGGTTTGCTACCGGGTTTGGTAACCCCATTGATTCGCCCCAATGGAGTCTCCGGAGCGTTGTATCAGCGTCCATATCTCCATTTAAGACCACTAGGCGTAATTTATGGGGTTAATAAGGGCTTGAAACGTTGTTATTCCTAATCAGAACCGAATGCAAATGAATGGCCACCATTCGATTACAATGTAATTAGTTCAGTTTCCGCCCCTGGAATATTGGTCTTTAGGAAAGATTGTCCATTTTACTTGACTACGGCAGAAATAGTCAGCGATATTTTCATTGTAACGGAACATGGAGACAATATCGTCTTATAAATTGTCTACAAATTTGTAATTTAAAGAACAAAAACAACAAAACATCAATCATAATCTATATGTCATAATATTTATCAAGAACATAAGTTTTTCATTGTAGGATCTATAAATACTTGACTTGTTACATTTTCTAATTACATTTTGTATTCCGCTTGTTTCTCCGTAGAACGTTTTAAGATTCATTAAAATGATTTTTGTCACCGAAAATACACGGTAGATCTTTTTCAAACTAAGATTTTTAATAATATCAACAATAATTTTAAGCATAAATAAGAAAAGATTAATAGCTTTAAAGAGAAAAAGTTTTACAACTGTTTAGATAAATAAGATGACTATTTAATGCTTCCCTTTACATTTGGTATTTTTTCAAGGGAATAGGCCTAGTATTTCTATTGTTTCTTTTTTTTTTTTATGTTTTTTGTTATATCCATTTCTTTGTTATTTCTTTCCTTTTTTTCTGTTTTATAGGAATGTTGATTTTTAAAGAAACATAAAAAAGTTTGGAACTAATTATTATAATAGAAAAGAAAAGAAATGTAAGGTTTTCAGAGTTCAGATTTTTTTTTTGTTCTGTTTTCATTTAAACCCATTATTTAATGTTGATGAATTTAATTTATCAAAAAATTAAACAATTCTTAATGTACTTTTATTATGGATTTGTTACCATAATGTGAATTCGGGAAATATTAAAAACACTTTTTCTTCTTTTGTATGATTTAGTAATTTTTTCTTTCTTCTAATGTCGTCCACTGATTTGTCCACCTGGTACTGCGATGATAAAAGCTAACGTGGTACTCGTAATTTGGTGGGGGCTTTGAACCCTTTGCGTCCTCAGTTTTTCTCCCATCCCCCTCGAGCCTTATCTTGGCGGACCAGCTGCCTCCCGTGCCTGTCCTCCTCCCTCCGCCTGCCTAACTTTGCCTCTTCCTGATATTTTGTGACTTCTCCATTGATTTCGGACCGATGCCGTTAACTCACCATCGCCGTCTCGTATTTCAGGATTTTCCTTTCCACCCCCTCACACGCTCTCAAAGCCTCCGTTTCGCAACTCAACGATGTTTGCACAATGGAACAAAAACTTCTGAAGGTCAAAACTTTACAAAAAAAAAAAGAACCCAGAAAGAGAAATTGCAAGCGTTTTGATTAACTCTTTGATACCCGTATTTTACGACGCTGAAACAATAAACCATAACAATGTGAAATGGTAATCTGTAACTAATCGTTTTATAATTATTAATAAGTAGTTACTATATGAAACCCGAAGTCTGATTTTTCCAAATGATCATAAAAAATTATGTAACAACATTCAATTTAATAGTAAAGAATTTCAAATTAAGAAATAAGAAGTTAATTACGGAATTGCGATAACTTTTGTTAGGATAGATACTGCTTAGATTTTCGTTTTCAAAGTTCTCTGTTATTTTAAAAACAGTACGACTTCTGATGAAGAGAAAAAGATACTGTGATTTTCGAAAGTAGAGGAAGGGATTCTTATTCAGAACACGATTAGCCCTGACTCACTGAGAAGGTCAAGGTCGGGGAAAAAAAAAAAACCAGGTGATGAATGAAAACATGGAAACTAAAGAAATAAGCAAACAGATATTGCACAATAAAACACTTAATTAAAATCAGGTTTGAAAAAAATTCGAGGTGTAGGAAAACAAACTGAAAAAAAAGGTTTCCTTGAAACGAAACAAAATAATAACTTTCCTCTGCTATTCACGTGCAACGTGCAAAATAATTAAAGAAATAAAATACATTTTTAATTTAAGTAAATAAATTTTCAAGACCATTTCTCAATGTAATGAGCTCAAAAATGTGCTATTACCTGTTTGACTAACACTGAAAAACTTTTCAATGGTTACACCATTGCTGGGAACAGATTACAAGCTTTCCAAAACATATATTCAATTTTATTCTTTTGGATTTGATATTTGTAACAGTCGTCCGTTTATAAATTTCATCAAGGTGCGTTATACGAGGATGAGGTTGATAAATATTTACATTTGTTTAAATTTATCTCAAATCTAAGAGAGAATTAAAAATAGCAAAATTGAAAATAAGTACAGGTAAATAATTTTACCTTACGAATTACTATAAAATGTTTCTTTGTAGTAATTGCTGATAAATAAAAATTATTTTAATGTTATTCTAATGTAAAACTTAATATTCAAAGTAAGATACTAACAGCAATAGTTTAATTCCTGTTTTGTAGAAAGAAAACAAATTGTTATACTTTCTTTGAAGTTTGATTTCTGACTCAATGTAAACCCGTTTTAAAAAGAAACTGTTTCAGATCTTAAAGAAATTGACTTTAATTGAGTTAACTTTTCTTACAACAGTTTTAATGATTCATAAACTGGCAGAAAACAAAGAGGAAGTAATTTGATTCAAGATGTTTCGTTTAATATAGGTTTTATGTTACGTCAATAAAAGATTAGCAAACAGGTTGGGAACTGGAGATCATTGGTTTTCCTGACAAATAAAGGAAGTTTAGCTTAAAAAAAAAATGGATTTAAGAATCAGATGACCTAAATCCTGGTTTAACAGAAAAGTAATTAAAGACTTAGTATATCAGGGTGTCTACTGAATCTCAAACAAAAAATTTAAGGACAATTCCCGTACATTTAAGGACATTTTCACAAAAATTTAAGGACATTAAAACTTGTATCGTATCGAAAAATATTTAAAATACTAAGGTGACCATTTTTTCTAAAAGGAAAAGGAGGACGCAAATAATTTGAAGGAAAAAAAAAATGTTATCAGGGGTTTTAGGGGTATAATTTATCTGTTTAACCAAATAAAAAAACAAAAAACAAACCTCTAAACCGATCTGTTCAACCAAAAAAAACATCATGCTGAAAATTTAAGGACATAGTCTGATTTTTAAGGACATTTCCCGTACAAATCCCGGATTTCCCGGTTGGTAGACACCCTGTATATCAATTCAAAATTAGCTTAATTATATTTCGTATTTCGTTGTTTTTTTTTTTTTTAAAGGATGCTTCTAGGCTTAATAGCTGTAATTTGAATATTTGATCCTCCCCTTGTTTGAGAGTGGACTCTTCTTTTGTGGGTTAATCTCACACCCCCTTCTTTGGTAAAATCAAAGCGAAGTCGTCGACTTGTTTGTAGCTAATCAATGAGAAAAGCACAAGGGAAGAGAAAGAGAGAGATTGGGTCGATGAAGGAAGGGTGGGAGAGAGAGGATGTCGGTTTTTCTTCATTGGTTGGATCAATTAAATAATTGCCATGGTGGTTGCCAGTAATTGGTGTCCTCGGGGATCAGGGTCGGTTAGGCCTCGTGCTGCTGGTGGGTACGGGTTAGAACAAAAAAAATTATATATAAGTGACGATCTAGAAAAAATTATAAAAAGGGAATTCGCAAAAAAAAAAAAAAATTGCAACACATTTTTCCTTTTGACCTTCAATTAAATTTATTGGTTTCAATAAATCTTAAAAAATTGGGATAAAATAAACTATAAAAAACAAGGCATCAAAAAGTTATTCTGAAATTGGTCATTCCTCATAAAAATATTGAATAGAATTTGAACGTAGTTGGTGCCTATGGGTTAAATTCTGTTTCTGATTATTAACAAAATTCAAACATTAAAAAAAAAAAAATTGTATCCTTTTCTCTAAACAGCCAAGTTTCAGAAGAAAGTAAAACTTTGCTAACTTTTCCAGTGCATTTTCTCTACTATAAGAATGCCTTCTTCGGAATCAAAGGCAGACAAAAAAAGAAGAAAGGCCATTTTTTTTTTCTCTTTCTTCTTTTATCCTCCTATTCCGATTAATGACTCCCGCGGCAGAAGACTTAATTTTATCGCACGTGCCGCCACGAGCGAGATGCAGGTGCCTTCCAAATTATGTGGACCCGTCCATGTGGGTACCCTCATTACGATCCAACGCATGGACGAGGTTTTCCCTCCTCATTTCAGCTGTCTGACAAATCAGTGCTTGAGTTTTCTTTCGCTACTAGCTGCTGTTGCCTGCGGGTAGATTCTTCCTTTTGCTATCGAACGTCCTCGCAGCTCTTATTCTCTTTCCCTGAAAAGAAAGCAGCCCTTTTACCCATCCCCCTCATTTCCTCAACTCTAATCGAAATCGAACTTTCGATGTTTTGTTATATTGGCAACTCCTTTCCCCATGTTCATCTTTATTTGGAAACTATAATTAAAATGGAACAAATACGAATTACTTTGTTACTTCCTTTTTTTCTGTATTGTTTCTGTCCCATTTCACTCGTTTATTTTATTTATTGTTTTTTTTTTTTTTTTTTTTTTTTTAAATGCTTTGATTATTCATTCATTCGCTCATTCAGATATTATTGAATTACAAAAAAAAAAAAAAAAAAAAGTTTAGGGAATCCAAAATGTGAAACGGCCTTGGAAATACTTTGATGAGTTATTATTAGTTTAACAGGACTAAGCTTTGAGTTAAATTTAATATTAAGTTTAGTTGAAATGTATTTGTTTTACCTTTTCCATGCATTCGTTTTCCAGACATTCAGATCAGTTTGTTTCTTGTCAGAATTCCTACTTGTTAAATTTGGATGAAATATTATGATTTAACCTATTTTTTCCCTATTAAATTCTTAGAATCCGTATTCTGTTAAAATTGACTAAGTCTTTAGATCTTTAATAATCAATTTGAAAAACAACAAACCCACATTTTAAAATTGATAATTATTATTAATGTATTTTTATATAGACCTAATAATTATCAATTTTTAAATGTGGGTTTGTTAATTTTTTAAATTGATTAAAAAACTTAATTTAGTTTAATCGGAGATAGCTGAAGCAATTAGAACAATAAAGTTACAAAGATACAACGAATTCTTAGTTTAGATTATAAACATCTATGCGACTGAATTTGAAGAAATATGGAATGGAGAAATAAGTATTAGAAGAATGGAAGTGTTTATCATTTAAATCCATCGTTAATTTATTATTCTTCGTTCAAATATATTGCCAAATATATTGTTTTAAAGTCGTGAAAACGAATCAAAGATAAAATAATTACAGACTAAATTTAACGTTCATCATTTGCTGAAGATGAATTAAGTTGGCAAGTAATTACGGATTTACGTTCTAAAATTCACTGAATTTTAATCAATTCAAATCACGCGTACATTTAAATGGATTATTAGGCATCGGTAGAAATTTATTGTTGTTGTTTTGTTTTGTTTTTTGGTCATCAGAGAATGAACTGTTTTGCTTCTAAATCCTTTCTGATATTGGATTCTGATATTTTTTGAGAATTTCTCCACAGATATTTATGTTGCAAAATTTCTAAATCCTTAAGTTAAATCGTCTTTTGTGTGCAAATATAAATTACAGATTTCAAGAAAATCCGTTCAAACGTTTTAGGGCAACATACAGACGGTGATTTATAAGCGTAGCTTCGTTTAGGAAATTATCAGAACAAAAAGAGCATGGATAACTAGCAATTACCAGAAACGAAGTTTAAAAAGAAATGTTTATGAGTGATAGAATCACCGAGATTGTAATTTAATTCTTCAACTGGTTCCACGTTAATTAAAAACTCAGCCTTTGTTGATCTTCGTTTATGAATATTTGTAGAGAGAGAAAAAAAAAGAAAAAGGTTATTGCGGAATCTTGTCCTTTTGCCTTCTTCTTCATCTTCTTCTCCGAGATTAGGTTTTTCTTCTTTTAGGAGGCAGAAGTGGAAAAAAAAAATCAATCAATGGCGCTCAGAACGGATTTCTGCTTCTTTCCACCCGAGAACTAATTTGTCCTAAGATTTGGCAGATTAAAGGAAATCCATTGACCGACTAAAGCCGTTCTGTGTAGTGGTCTGTGTGTTTGTTTTCCAATGTTATGGATTTACAACAAGATGCAATAGAGAAACCCATGATTAAGAAGAAAGAAGAAAAACCATTGATAAAGAGAATCCAATTGGAAGTCCGTCACTAGGAACTTTTCTCTTTTGATGAAGGATTAACAGTAAAATGATAAAAACTATCATCTTTCTTTGTAAAGGCTTAAGAAAAGGAGTGATTAAGAGACTTAAACATTAATTCTTCCTTTCGTGTGTGTGTGTGTGTAAAAGAATCGTCGTATTGTGGAGTTCTTAGCAGAATTTACTTTATTTTCTAAATGGCAAAACGTTCTTTTTTGGTTCAGTAAAATAACAACAATAATCTATTGTCTCCATCAGATTTCCGTGTTAAGTGGTTGATGTTTTAATGAATGCTGCTTTCTATCAGATCACCAATAACAAAGACTTTTAATTATCATTATTTGCTGTTAGCCATCTACCAATAGTCCACAGAAGTGAGACACGGACTATCAAAGCCTGTCCATTATTTATTTCCCTTTAAATGGATTTCCTGTTATTTATCAAAAATTAAATCTCAGCAAACGAAAATCACGCACAGAAACCGATATTACAGTTCTTGCGAAACTTTGATATTGTAACTTATTCACTCAAAATTCATGAATTAAAGTTAAAAAAGAAAACAATAAAAAACATAAAACTTTTTGAACAAAAAATGAAAAATAAATCAGATTTAGTTAATGTTTGTTAATTCATCAACATCCAAAACAAAGTATTCGGAAAATACCTTTTCATTATCCATTAAGATTCTCAGAATAGTCACATCTCCAAGTAACATTGGAGATAACGTGATCCAAAAATATCTGAACATCAGTCAGTCTTCTGATCTATCAAAACTGTCTTAATATTTTTCAAAATTATGATCATTTCTTAACTTAAATACAAGAAATTTGTAGAAAAAAGCATGACAAGTAAATACAAGAGGTTCTGAGTTGTGAATGCCTTCCTTAAATTCTGTCTTTTATGGATATATTCTTAGAAAACACGCTTGAACGCGGTTACATCTGACTGATCTTCTTCGTCTAAAGACAAACATTATTTTCAGCATGTACAAAGTGCATTTCGGCTTTTGTTCTTTTTACTTTACAGAGAATGTACATTATGAATTTTAAAATCTTTTGAAAAATTTTTCTGAAAAAATAACTTCTTCTTTTTGTTTTTGAGAAATAAAAAAAACAAAAAAAACCCAACAGAAATATGAATTATTGAAAGGCGAGCTACCTAGAGCCAACACCTGCCCATAGCCCAAGTGATTGGGCTTAAATATGCGGGATACCAGAACAAGAGCAGCAGCAGTGTGTATGTGTTTGTGGATGAGTGGTCCGAAACCGTTGGTGCGTGGGTTTTGGGTTCTCGATTGGTTCTGTTTCGTTCTCCGTTCGCCAGATGGTGCTGTTCTGTGGAAAGTGGCCAGCTGTGCCGGTCCAACGGAAAACATTGGAAAATACACGTCGCGGACTTTGGAAAATATGAGGGGGAGGGGGTGTTGTCTGTAGCACATTAAATTTTGATTAGATTCTGCTTATTTGAAATAAAGTAAAAAATACATGATAGAAACAAGTCTTGTCTCTATTTCTTTCCAATCCTTTTTTTTTATATTCAGTTTTTTATTTCCTTATCTCAATTCTTCATTTGAATTTCAAATCCGAGTTCGACTTTGTCTTCTGTCTCCGATCTCCAGAGAAAAAAGTCTTGTACGGCTGTCAGAACGGAGGCTTGCTCCCCCTCTGTATTTATCCCCCCCCCCCCCCCATCAAGATTTTGAAATTGACACATTGATAGATAAATTCAAACACCTGTCCTTTGTTCACTGCATTTGTTTGGATCCATTTTATTGCTTTACAGTTGTTTATCCGTGCATTAGAAGCCAATTTTATAGTTTTCTAAATGTCAGTCTTTATAAAACAAGGAGATTATTTCTGTAATTTTATCGCTACTAATTCAATAATTCTATTAGTAGATTTGTTGAAAATCTGTAGAAGCTATTAAATTGTGAGCATTGATTTTTTTCCCCTATAACTTCGTCTTTGGTAATTTAATTCTGTTGCGAATAGGTTTATTTTTCATCTGTGTTGTCCTTTTATTTTTAAACACCCACATGTCTCTTGTTGGAAAAGCTTCCTCTGAAACGTTGAGTTCAATAATAGACTCAATTTCATCTTGTACTTTATGCAGATTCCTAAGGACTTTTAATGTGTTTAGGGAATGTATCTGTAAGATTCTCTGCCTTGTGTAACTGACAGATTCTTTTTGAAGCATTTCAAATGTCATGAATGGGTTTCATTTTTTAACCAAACGAAAAACACAAAAGTGACTCTAAAGAAGAAAATTTTCAATTTTCCTTCCTTCCTTATAATTTTTCCATTTAAGATGGTGAAGAAATCTTTGATTTCGAAGCCTAAGAGCAGAAGAAATAACACTTTCCAATTGATAGATATTTCAAATTAAATAAAAGAGAAATAAGCATTCGTTTTTGTCCTAACGTTGGCTTCCCAACGTTACATTCTGGTTATAGAATTCTAGCAGGTTTTTCCATTTTTAATAACTGAGAATATATATTCTCAGTTACTATCAACGAATCAGACCGGAAGTAGAGGTCAGGAGATCAGCCCGTCGCTCACCCGGTTAACGATAAGAAAGCCTCATCTCCGTTTGCTAGAAAGTTCGAGATCCTCCAATTCGTAGATATGCGCCTATTACGCTTGAGCTACGGTCTTTCTTTTGCAGTAGTTACAAGATAAAATAATATTGAATAATTAACAAACAGAAATGTAATGAAAGTTACATTAATGTTTCGCCATTATTGCGGATATTTCAAATCAATATCCTATCAATTTAAGATGTGGTCCAGAGACTTAAAAATGCACAACTAAGTTAGTTAGGTAAAAATGTTATCTACAGTATTTTTATTGGTTAGAACATTGAACGGAAAAAAAAAAAGAAGTAAAAGACTCGACCTTTTTGATATATTCAGTAATTTCTCGCCAATTTTTATCATCTTCAACATCCTGTTCCAGCTAAAAATAAAAAATACACTAGTGACTGCAGTAACTGTACATTTCATGATAGTATTTCGGTAGCAGATAATCACAATCCGAATAAAACTTATATAATTTTATGTTAATGTTTTGTAGCACTAATTTCTTATTTTTCTTGACTAGAATTTAATGAAATAAAACTGCAAATAGGCGAACTCTCTTTGCTCTCCGGTTTCGAATAATGTGTCGATAACTTAACATCTGGTGCAAATCCAGAATCGTTCATATCAGACTCGTAGGCGGGAGGGCACTTAGACTGAGCGCCACACATTGCAAGGAGGAAATAATTGGATTTTTCTTCATTTATTGCTTTGAGAGAATTCACTGGAAAAAAATAGGACATTCTATTTATTTTGTTTTTTAATAAGCTTTACTAAAATTCCCTCAGATTGGGAAAAAAAAATCCTCATTATTCAGCTACGAAAGATATTAATATTCTTTTATTGATGGCAATGATTATACAGGGGGTGATATCCCTACTTTCATTGATTATTTAAAAAAATTATTAAAAAACAATTTAAAAAACGATTAAAAAGTAATTCCGCAATAAATGTGTGATTACTATTAATGTTTTAGAGGGTCGTCGTATATGAATTAAAAATACTGAGAAGTTACGTTGTTTTTGCAATGCAACCCTCTTTTGATTAGGTTCTGGTCTCACTGTAAGATATTTATTTTTGTTTTACAGATGATCCATAGTAAATGCCTCGACAAATGTGTAAATAAAGACAAATAAAAAAGAAAGAACAAAATGGTAACTGGAACGGAACTGGAGAGTCTGGAACGGCCGTTTCGTCCTCTTTAGGAGTCATCAACCAGACAAACTCCACCGATGACATGCTCAGAAGGTGCGAACGTATTCGAATCCCACGACGAAACCGCCGTCCCAGTCTCTCCCCGGTGACAGCTCGAGGTGCGAAGTCTTATTGGTTTCTTTGTGCCTTCCGTAGTTACCATTTTGTTCAATTATTGGGTATGTAAAATTTGTTATAACTCAAACTGGTTAGTTTAAAAGCTTTGTTTTATGCCGGAGGGGGGGTGGGGGTGGAGGTCCTAAATCGCTGCGCAGTAAGTAACGCGATATTTTCTTTCTGACCACTACGTCATCTTGGCAGAACACGGCTTTGGATTGTGTTGTGTGTTTCGACCCCTGAACAAACATTCAATTAAGAACACAAAATAAAATAAAAATAATAATAAAATTTAGAAAATAAAGTAATAAAATTTAACAAATTAAAATTAAAATACCAAATCTAATGGCAAGCCATGCAAGATTAAAGAAAAAAAATTGAAACCGAAATTTATCAACAAAGTAATAATAATCTATATTGAATTAAAAAAAAATCTCACTTTAATTTGTAAAATATTCGTCGAAAATCAAAAAATAAAAATATTTTTTCGAAGTTATTTATTTCTTTTTGAATAAAGATATATATATAAAAAAAAAAAATATGCCAATCAATTATTTTGAAAGCATTTTCAAAAACGTTTACAACAAGTTTTGTTATAAAAACTATTGTAAATATCTCGCAACAATTTAATGTTTTGTGTTCAATTCATCATTACAATAAATTTACATATTTATTACATTTTTTTTTATTAACTAATTTAATGTCAACTCAGTCCTACTAGGTTGTACAACAACCCGTTTTGTAGATGCTGAATAATATAATCATTTTCATTTATGTTGATGTACGATAAATTACAGGTTAAATTATAATATTTTTTTATATAAACAATTTCATAATATGCATAGTAAAGAATGAGTTAAGTTAAGAATATAAGTTTAAGAAAATATGTAAATTATAACATAATTATGAATATATATATTTATTAAATTCATTCTTTTAACATTGTTAAAAATTTCTATTGATGATTTATTTTTATATTTATTAATTTTTCAATATTTCTTTAACTAATTTTTAAGTGAAATCACATTTACAGTAATCTAAAAATTCCATTTTATTTTTTCGTCGATTAACTTTGTTTTTATTTTTATTTTCAATATTTTTATTTTATGTATTTTTAAGAAATCTTCGGTTAGTTGACTAAAGATTTTGTACAATATTCTGTTTTTATTTCTTAGACCAAAGTTATTTTTGGGATTGTTATAAATAATTATTTTAGACCAAATATTTCTTGTTACATGAAAATTAATTTCCAAATTTCATTTTTAATCTTACCTTTTAAATTAAAAAAGTTCTTAATTATTAATATATACAAAAATCTTTGTTTTGGTAATAAAATTTTATATTTTTTCTTTACATTAATTTGCTGTTCTTTCGATATTTGATTGAAACCAGTAAAAATACAATTTAATATTTTATAGCTTTTTTCTTCTAAGTTTCTATGATCTAGATTATATAAATAAAAATCAGCTTTCAATTCCATAATTTATTATAAAATCAAGTAGTGATTTATACATTAATACTTTATGTTTTGTTGGAAAAATATTTTTTATTTGGCTGTACATGTGTATATATTTTTTTTAATAAAGGGATATAGTGATCATTCCATGTAAAATTGTTATTTATTATTAAACCTCAATAGATAATTTTATTTACTATATTAATTTGATCATATCCACAATTTCGATATCTGTAGTTTTCAGTTTTTACACAATTATGTATTTTGGTATTAGGAATACTTATTAATCTTTACTTATAGTTAATAAAAATGACAGTTTATTACTCATATGTTACGATTATTGTTTATTGTTATTTACAGTATTTATTAAATTTGTGGTACTTTTTAGTTTTTGATAAAAATAAAATTTCAACCCAAATCAATTTGCTTATGTATAAAACCATAAATTTCATTTGCAATATATTTTTCTACAATACATTTGATACATTTGATACATTTGAAAGAATTGATATAGATCTGTAAATTTTATATACTTTCAAGGCTATTTAAGATTTATTGATTGGTGTAGTATACGCAATTTTCCAGGCGTTTGGATATTTACCAGTTTTATAAGTTAATTTAGAAAAAATTCAATAATAAATTCAACAAAATATTCTTTAAATTCTTTTATTTCCTTAACACTAATTCTATCTAATCCTTTTGAATTTTTATTTTAGAGATTATTTAAAATTTTAGTTATACAATTTTTGTTTGGTGTTAATAATACCATAGAATATGGATTTCCATTTGTATGGATTTATATTTTTGATCTCACAATTACAAAACTTTGAAACATAACTTATGTTGAACATTTTCCCAAAATTTCTATCCACTATTTGATACTTATTTTTATTTAATAATTTTTATAATTGATTTTATTTGTTTAGCTTTATTGTTCAAAGTTAAATTCACTTATTATAATTTTTGGCAATTATTCGGAAATTTTAATTCCAGTTGGAATTAGTAGTTCCGTATCGAGCCACTGAATTCACCCATTTTGCCAAAGTGACGTCACACTCTTCAGCCAATGGCAACATATTTCTCTGTGGAACCAACCTTACTGTATAAACCTTGGTTTATGCTTTATACAAATTCCTGTTGAGCCTAGCGGAACGCAGGCCAAGGATTTGACAATTTTTTTTTTTTTTCTATTATTGTGTATTTTTGGTTTTGTTTTGCTTTTGTGGAATCCCGCTTCCGGGAGCGAGTGGAATTCATATATGTTCGCACCTTCTCAGCCTGTCATGGGTGGAGTTTGTCTGGCTTGTGAGTCCCAAAGAGGACAAAACAGCCGTCCAGACTCTCGCCGGTGACAGCTTGAGGTGAGAAATCTTTAGTTCCTTTGTGCCTTCCATAGTTACCATTTTCTTGAATTATTAGGCACGTAAAATTTGTTGTAACTTAAACTGGTTAGTTTAAAAGCTTGGTTTTATGCTGTAGACAAATTCCTTTTGAGCCTAGCGGAATGCAGGCCAAGGATTTTACATTTATTCAATTATTGTGTATTTTGTTATGTTTTGCTTTTGTGATACCCCGCTTCTGGGAGCGAGAGTGTGATTCATATACGTTCGCACCTTCTTAGCCAATCATCGGTGGAGTTGTCTGGCTGGTGAGTCCCATATAGGACAAAACAGCCGTCCAGACTCTCCCCGGTGACAGTTCGAGGTGAGAAATCTTTTTTTTTTAGTTCCTTTGTGCCTTCGGTAGTTATCATTTTCTTGAATTAAAGGCACGTAAAATTTGTTACAACTTAAACTGGTTAGTTTAAGAGCTTTGTTTTATACTTTACATAATTCCTTTTGAGCCTAGCGGAACGCAGGCCAAGGATTTTATATTTTTTCTATTATTGTGTATTTTTATTGTGTTTTGCTTTTATGGAGTCCCATTTCCGGGAACGAGAGTGGAATTCATTTATGTTCACACCTTCTGAGCCTGTCAACGGTGGAGTTGTCTGGCTGATAAGTCCTAAAGAGGACAAAACCGCATCCCAGTCTCTCCCCGGTGACAGCTTGAGGTGAGAAATCTTTTTGGTTTCTTTGTGACTTCGTAGTTACCATTTTCTTGAATTATTAGGCACGTAAAATTTGTTGTAACTTAAACTGGTTAGTTTAAGAGCTTTGTTTTATGCTGAAGACAAATTCCTTTTGAGCCTAGCAGATCATAGGCCAAGGATTTGACATTTTTTCTATTTTTGTGTATTTTTGGTTGTGTGGGGAGCTTCAGGGAGCGAGATTCGTATATGTTCTGAGGCTGTCATCGTGGAGTTTCTCTGGCTGATGAGTCCTAAAGAGGACGAAACAGCCGTCCCAGACTCTCCCCGATGACAGCTCGAGGTGCGAAATCTTTTTGGTTTCTTTGTGCCTTCGTAGTTACCGTTTTCTTGAATTATTAGGCACGTTTAAAAGCTTTGTTTTATGATTTACATAATTCCTTTTGAGCCTAGCGGAACGCAGGCCAAGGATTTGACATTTATTCAATTATTGTGTGTTTTTGGTTTTATTTTGTTTTTCGTGGTATCCCGATTCCGGGAGCGAGTGGAATTCATGTGTTCGCACATTCTGAGGCTGTCATCGGTGGAGTATGAGTCCTAAAGAGAACAAAGCAGCCGTCCCAGACTCTCTCCGGTGGCAGCTCGAGGTGCGAAATCTTTTTGGTTTCTTTGTTCCGTCCATAGTTAAAATTTTCTTGAATTATTAGGCACGTAAAATTTGTTGTAACTTAAACTGGTTATAACTTTCTGTGGAACCAACCTTACTGTATAAACCTTGGTTTTATGCTTTATACAAATTCCTGTTGAGCCTGGCGGAACGCAGGCCAAGGATTTGACATTTTTTTCTATTATTGTATATATTTGGTTTTATTTTGCTTTTGTAGAATCCCGCTTCTGGGAGTGAGTGTGTGATTCATATACGTTCGCACCTTCTGAGCTTGTCACCGGTGGAGTTTGTCTGGCTTGTGAGTCCCAAACCGGAGAAAACAGCCGTCAGACTCTGCCGGATGACAGCTCGAGGTGAGAAATCTTTTCGGTTCCTTTATACCTTCCATAGTTACCGTCTTCTTGAATTCTTAGGCACGTAAAATGTGTTATTACTTAAACTGTTAGTTTAAGAGCTTTGTTTTATGATTTATACAAATTCCTTCTGAGCCTAGCGGAACGCAGGCCAAGGATTTTACATTTATTCAATTATTGTGTATTTTTGATTGTGTTTTGCTTTTATGGAGTCCCGCTACCGAGAGCCAGTGGGATTCACATTCTTTCGCACCTTTTGAGCCTATCATCGGCTGATGAATCCTAAACAGAACGAAACAGCCGTCCAGACTCTGTCGGATGGCAACTCGAGGTGTGAAATCTTTTTAGTTCCTTTGTGCCTTCGATAGTAGACCATTTTCTTGAATTAAAGGCACGTAAAATTTATTGTAACCTAAACTGGTTAGTTTAAAGCTTTGTTTTATGCTTTATACAAATTCCTTTTGAGCCTAGCGGAACGCAGGCCAAGGATTTAACATTTTTTCTATTATTGTATATTTTTGGTTGTCTTTTGCTTTTGTGGGGTCCCGCTTGCGAGAGAGTTGGATTCGTATATTTTCGAGCCTGTCATCGGTTGAAGTTTGTCTGTCTGATGAGTCCTAAAGAGAACGAATGGCCGTCTCAGACTCTCTCCGGTGGCAGCTCGATGTGCGAAATCTTTTTGGTTCCTTTGTGCCTTCGTAGTTATCATTTTGTTGAATTATTAGGTATGTAAAAAAAAGTGAAGCTCCGTTAACATGAATAAAACGAAGAATTAACCCATTATTAACATCTCAGCCTTGGTTCCCGAACTGACCACGCGAGAATGTAGGATGGTGGAGCAGGTTTGCTTTTTTTTTTATGGAAATATAAGGTTTCTATAGTGCAAAAAACGGAGGCACGAAGTAGAAAAAAATTTTTATATACAAAATAGAATGGGTAATATTATTTCGGGTTTCTAAAGCCACTTTTTGTGAATGCAGAAGAATGCATTCACAAGAAGTTGCTTTATAAATCCGAAATAGTTCCAAAACCTATTGTACTCAGAACAGTAGAAGTAAACAGTACTGACTCTGGATAAATTGCACTTGAATAAAGTAATGGTAAGTTATTAAATTAAAATACAAAATACATTAAAAAAAAATTTTTGTTGTTTTACATTTTTGACACTGTTGTTATTTTACCAATAGGGTGGCCAGATTTCAGTTTATGTACACCCTGAGACAAACCCCGGGCACAGGGTGACCATATTTCTAAAATCGCAAAACGGATCAACCGAAATTATACAACCAAAAAAAAAAAACCCTTCTTCAGAACTATATAACCAAAAAGTTTATTTTTTATTTCGGTTGTTAATTTTAGGCAGAAGTACACAACCCGGAGAAATTATAACAAAAACCCGGAGCCCGGAGAGACGGTGTTGAAACCATGGGTGAAAACCTGAGACCTGGTCACCTTATTTACCAATGTATTCTTTTATGTGTCAGTGGATTTCTGTTCTCTTGATGAATCGTCTTTTTTGTTGATTCGAATTTCATGATGACGATTGATGAAATCGATTCTATCGGAAACTGGTACCTTTGAATGTGTTTCCAGGAATCAGTTGACGATGATAAGGTTTTCGTACGATGTCCACTGAGTATTTACATGGGCTTTGAAAACTGCCTTAATCAAATACAATGACTTCCTAGTGATTCTTTTATTGATTATTCATCCAATTTTAAATCGATGAATTGTAACAAATGATCGAATTGAATGGAATTTGTTTTCCCTCATAACAATTTGTTTTCTCTTGAAACAAAGATTTCTATTCGAATGTCTTTAATTAAAAGAAAGGTCCCTGGATATTTTAATAATAAGGTCCTTGGTATTGACTTATTGCCATTAATAGTATTTAAATTTAATAGGAAAAAAGAGAAACAGTAGTAATTGTGTTTTGAGAAATTCATATTCAAAATTACAACAGCAACCCATAACCCATCCAAAGACCTGAATATTGGATCGCCTATTAATTACTAAAATGGTTCAGAGATCTTTAGCATTCTTTACATAAGTTATTAAAATCAAAAGTCCACAAAATTTGATATTATTGATAAATTCAGTATTTAGATATTACGTAAATTAAAAAGTTAAATATTTAAAATAGGTAAATTCAGGGATTAGCAGATATACATCGCAGGAGCCTACACTTCAAAGTAAAAAGTATAATTTAAAGAAACACAGAATCAATTGATAAAAAGCAATTAAAAGGTAAAAGACATTTACAACATTTACTAACAAAATTTGGCAAAATAAATCAGCAATTCCCTTCCCTTTCCCAATATTAAACTTCTTTAATATTTTATCATTATTTTGGCATTAATATCTCGAGGCAGGGTTCATATTCCATCGCTCAAGTCGATTTTTACTGCAATTTATTTCTTTAACCGCGCTGGTGACGGATAGGGTTAAAGTTAAATGGAATTGGGGTTTTATTATTATATTTAAAAAAAAACTGGGCCAATATTAATAAGTTTTAGATTCCAATTTTTGGATGCATTTCTTGCATCTCTCACTTCAGGTCAGAGCCCACACAAAGGGGGGGGGGGTCCCTCAGCGCCGGGGCCCAGTCGTCAAAGGGGCCCCGGCTAAGGTTTTTTATTATAATTAAGTCTACATTTTGTATAAACTACTTTTCTGCTTTAACCATATGCATAGAGCTATTCTGCATTACAGTGTTTGCTTAGAGCGAATTTTTTCTACATTTTTGGGTAGAGCCGGAAAAAGTAGATGTTGGTGTTAAATTTATTTACTCTAAAAATAATGCTAATAACTGTGTGGCATGTTTAAAAGGGAGAAATACGAAATCGTATGGTATTTTCGCGATATTTTTGGCTAAGAATCTATGATTTGACCATAACGTGGGAGAGGGCCCGTTACAGCATTTGGTTCCTGGGTCCTGAATTTGATGTGGGGGCCCTGCTTCAGGTTTAGAACCACTGCCTGAGAATAGTAAAGAAACGATTTCATTAAAAAGGCTCGTAATTCTACAATATGATTACAGGTGGCAGCACTGTACGAATCAAAAACTCCTTAAATGAATCGTATTTGGATATAAGCTTAAATTAGATGTATATAGTTTTCTGCATAGGCGTACCGAGGGGGGGGGGAAGAGAACCCCCCCCCCCATTGCAAACGGAAATGAAAGAAATCTAAGATTTTTTTATCTGTTTTTTTTTTTTTTTTTTTGGGGGGGGGGGGGGGAAGAGAGGGAAGCAGGTTTGTCTGTAAACTCCCATTCGGGAAAGGACGCAAGGTTTTTTTATATTTTAATTTTATCCTTACGATCATCACAATCCTTTCCATTCCAAAATCCTACGGTTTTATAGATCTAATTTTCAATATTTGATTTCTGAGTGTTCTTTAATTCATCAATAATAAAAACCAAAGAACGAATTCATTTCTTGTTTTTCGGAATTTGTTAAACGAACCTAGGATAAACCTGGATGGATTTTTGTTTTGCAATCTTCGTGAACTGGAACTTTTCAATTTAGAAACGTTATACGTTAATTTTGTTTTTATTTTTAATCTGCCGGTATTTTTGCTGAACGATTGTCTTTCAAATGTTATCTAATTAATAGGAAAAAATAAAAATTCAGTTCGACCTGCAAGAAAACCACTTGATGTTATCTCCTATTTCAAGTCTTAGGCCCCTTTATTGAGGCCCTTTAGTCGGAGATGGACCTTTCTTTTATGGTTTGCCTCTGTAGGTCATTTCGTTTGATTATTTCCATACACCCCCCATCATGACCTCTATATACGAGTAAAAAGCTTAAATGATCCGGATCTCGACCTCTGGCTCACTTCACATCTACCTTATTTATCGCTGTTTCCAATCCTACATTTCTGAATTCTTGAAAAGCATCGATTTCACTCACTTTGGCTTTGAAATGAGATAAGGAATAAGAACCGAAAAGACCAACATTGGATAACGTTGACAAAATGACTAAGTTATTCTTAAGATATTCGAATTCATATTTTTTTTTTTGTAAGGAAAAAAAAAATGACTTATAAATAAGTTACTTACTTTTTTTTTTACAGAAGTGTTGTGTATTTTAACGCTTTATCAAAAATTATCAGTATTCCGGAGTCCATTTGGTTTGTTTATATCGGATGTATCCATTCACCTGTACATGGCTACGGCCACAGAATCCGTTCGTAACAAAATGTTAAATTTTATTGCGAATTAAATAATGTAATACGACTTTTTGTTAAATGAAATTTGAATTCTTCCCAGTAACTTAACTAACCCGTTACATTTTAATTCTTCACATCCTATTTTCTTTCTAAATTTATTAGAAAAGTTTTGATTTTTTTTTTTTCTGATTTTAATAATTAGAATCGTGAAGTTATTATAATTAGATTCATAGATATTGTCGCCCGTGTTAATATAATATCTTCATTGTTAAATCACGAACATTCCTCTCGAAGTCTGTTAAGTATTTAAGCTATTTTAAATCTTGCTTTTAATAATATTTCTCAAAATATCAGTTATTTATGTAAGAGATCCCACTCCTCCCGATTCTTCAAAGCTAAGTAATTAATTGTGTTTCTTTGATAAAATTCAAAAGTTCATTCTCATTGTGCTTCTTTTAAATTAAATTTTTTAATTAATGTCTCGAGAAACTTTTCTCATTTATTTTAGAAACGACATGCTCGGTTAAAATAGCTTTTCCTTCGGCGATTCGATGATGCCGCCATCTCTTGACAGTTTCATAAACTTCTATTGGTTCCTTTCTACATTCGGATTTTATTATTTATTTATTTATTTTGTTTAATTCCTTCAAATGTTTCTATCATTTCCGCAAATTAAGAAAATAAATCTCCTTCTTCTATTAATAAATTGTAAACGAACTTTCAAAAATAATGATGAATTCGACTAACATACTGTACCTTTGAAATTAAAACCAACAAATTTTAGTTTTCTTCTCAGCTTTTCCTCATATTAGATAAGTAGATTAGACTTAAATTAATCAGATATAACATCGAATCTTTAGAATTCTAGTTACAGGCATGGATTTGAATACGCGGATGAGCTAACAGAAACAGAAACAGTCCCTAAATAGAATTACAGCCCCATATGTAGAAAAAGTTAAAGCTGTTCTTATTCAATTATGGAATTGGAATTGCAATAATATTAAGAATAATATTCAAAGGAATGGGCATCGTCTCTAATCCAAAACTTTTTACTCAATATATCAAATCTTCTTCAGTTTTATTATTAATTGTTGTATTAATTTCAAAGAAACGAAAATTGTTTTAAAGACGTTAGGCGTAAGAAACTATATTGTTAAGAGTTAATAGTTAAAAAGTAGCGATTCGTTCACGCATACTAAATCGATTTCTTATTTTAAAATCCCAACGGATTCAGGCTGCAAGAATCGAATTATTTAATTGAATTTCAATTAATCCAGACTGCTGTTATTGTGAAAAGTTTTTGATCCGATAAATCTACGAAGAGTAGGGGCTATAATAAAACTTTGCAAAGATTTTTTCCCTTTACCCAGGGGAAGATAATGCTTGTTGTTAGTGAAACAGTTAAGTCTGTTTGAATACCCAGTAAAAAATGCTGAAAAACCTAAACTGTCGTTGCCAATTTCATGTTCTTTTCTAACTTAGAGGAATGAATTATCCTTCTTAATCAATTAATTTATATAAAATAATTTTAAAGTGTGCACAGAGATTATAATAAAAATATTTTACGGCCAACACACCAGCTTAGGGTAAAAAACATTTGTGTAGCATTATTTTCAATTAATTTGTTTTGTTTTTTTTCTTTTTTTTTTCCTTTCAGAATTTCGGGAGTTTTCCAAAATGCCCGATTCTCCCGAAGGCACCAAAGTGCAGCTGACAGTGAACACTAGTGGAGGAATGGGACCAGGAACAAGTGCGAATCATCCACACAAAACAACGCCAGCCATGCCAGGTAAACATACAGTTTCCACCAATGTTAAACTAATAAAGAGGAGGGGGGAAGATAGTAAAGAGAGACTCAGCCATCAAAGAAATCATTGTCCTCAGCATTTAAGATATAATTAGCATCTACATTAAATATTAAAAAAAAAAAATCCTATACAAGTTGAAAAGGCTGTAAATTATTAATTTCAAAAAGAATGAAAGGTTATTAAGCCAGATCTTAATTTTTTTAGCCAGTTTAATTCAAAACTGAAGACTGATGTAAGAGAAAAGTCAAAGCAGAAATAAGTAGATAAATAAAATACATTAATTTACATAATGACAAGTTAGTCGAGAAATTACGGAAAAATATTCAGCTTCTGGTAGAAGATGGGGCTAATATGTAAGTACATCCGGTATTCCATGCTAATGAAATTATCATCAGTCTTTTTTTTTCCTAGCCAAAGGAAAACATAAAAAAAATGGTTTATTTCAGAAATTTGTATATAGGAACACTTAGCAGCTCGTTTTCGCATTGAAATTTATATTATTAAAAAGAAAATAATGATAAGAGAAAGTAATTTTTTGATAATAATAATAAAATGGAATTAAATAATTATTCAACAAACAACAGCGTCGAACGCCTAGAACGAATATTGCTTTTCTTTTAGTAGGGATTGGAATTTGGGAATTCGATGGCTGTTGTAGCAGGTGGCAGCTGCTACCTTCCAATATCGTTAGACGAGATTTTAGCAAATTTCATAATCGTTAAAAATTTCATAACGACGTGAATTTGTACCTACCATCTCTTTCCTAACAATTCTTAGAAATGTTGATGTTCACTTCTAATATATATTACATTTTTTTCCCTTGATTATGAATTGAGTGATCACACTACTATAAAATTTCTCTTACATTCTACATTTCTAAAAGTTGTTATTTCAAAAGATTAAAATGGCCGTTTTTTAATCACCCTAATTTTTAACGATCCTACAGTTCTTAAAAAGTAATAGTTAATTTAGATTAAAAGTGGTATCAACATCAAGTGCAATTCGACAAATTATTGTTAAATTTCTTACAACGCCATCGTGACAATGAATTTTTATATAAACATACATCTCTTAAATGTGTAGATGGCAGTATTTACAACTTAGAGATCTTAAATAACATCACATATTGTTCTGCTTTGTACATGTTAATATATTCAGAGAAAGAGACAAGCATCAAGTTTCTTGTCCCAAGTATAAACATGCTATAAATTCCAGAAGAGAAGATCCACTGTAAACATTGTGATGTTTAAAAAAAAAATGAAGTCGTGCAAAAACTTCAAACTATTGTAATTATTAAGTTTCTCTTTCATGTTAGATGAAACTGAACTAAAATTCTTCATTACAGCAACTTGTAAAAGCAAATGATAACCATTGCTTTGAATTGGGGAGTACTTTTATAAGCTTTATTTATTTTTTCAAATTATTAATTAATATCGAAAATTTGAAATGTTATAAATCATACATCAGCTTTCATTCTAATATTTTAAGTAAACCTAGTGATGACTGAACATAAACGAGTCTAATGTTTGAGTATGAAAATTTAAATATTTACATTTCAGAAATATTTGTAACATTACATTTGTAGAAGATTCTTATAATGATGTTTTTCAGTTTACTGATACTAAGAAAATTGTCAAAAAAAAAATAATCAAAGCTGGGTCTGATGATTTTTTTCCCCTTAAATGTTCATTGCGTCTGTCGAATCCTTAGTAGGAACAATTTAATTAAAGTAACCATGAATTTTTAATTTTAAGAAGTTTTTGAAAGTAAATCTATGGATTAAATAAAAACAAAATTAATAAAAGATTAAAAATTGAATACTTGTCATTTTATTAAATAAGCATAATAAAACATCTATTAATAATTGCTTTTTTTTTTTTTCAGCTACACTCAATGGCTCTCATTCTCCCCACAGTACAATGAATGGCAGTGCACCTTCCTCTCCCCCTGCAGGTCTCTCTTCCTCATCGTCAGGATCATCATCTGGTTCTTCAGCATCAGTGGCTACTCCTGCAGTGGCAGTAGATATTCCTCCTGCCTGCAATGCCCGTCAGTTAAGCAAACTGAAGCGTTTTCTTACGACACTGCAACAGTTTGGTTCAGATATCTCACCTGAGATCGGTGACAGAGTTCGAGGTTTGATCCTCAGTCTAGTCGTAAGTACTTCATTAATCAGCCTTTAGTTTAGTTATAGTTCAAACTTATGTATGCCAACAAATAAAAAAAAAAAAAAAAATACAATAAACTCACAAAACTTTTAGTCATCATTTCATTTTTAATGAATTTCTTAATATATTAAAATAAATTCATGCACACCACTGAATTTTATAAAAGAACTAAAGAAAGAAAGACTGAACATGCACTTGAAAACTTTAATTATAAATCCCAATGAAATGAAATGACATTCTTAATGGTTGCAATTATGAATTAAATAAATCAATTTAAAATTATATTTTAACTGCAAAAGATTTTGTTGCAATACATTCCTACATACAAAATTTTTGTCAAAGCAATAACAATTCTGAAATTACTTTATTTTTCTTTTAGAATGGGACACTGTCAATAGAAGAATTTCATCACAAATTGCAAGAAACCACCAACTTCCCCCTTCGACCCTTTGTTGTTCCTTTCCTAAAGGTATGCTACTAATTCTTAATATTGTAACATACGACTGTTCATAGTACAGCATGTCGTCGATATGTCAATATCCTATAACTGCAAGTAATTACAATTTCATTATTTATTGGAATAATTGCTGAAAAAAATATTCTTTCTTATTTTTTGTCTTAGGCAAACCTTCCTCTTTTGCAAAGAGAGCTGATCCAATGTGCAAGACTTGCCAAACAGACTCCCCAACAATATCTACGACAGCATGAACACTTGGTATTGGATCCTTCTCATTCACCATCAGAACCAAGTGACATCTTCCATTCAGAGATCAATGAAAACGGAAAGAGGAGGACACCTGATAGGTAAAGCATTTAGAAACGTTATTTTAGAGTTGGGATTCTCCAATGTAGTAACAATAAGTCTGTAACTTAAAATGATCAAATTTCTCAGTTAATCTTTAAGCTTGTTCTTATAGTCATTAAACTCAAAAAATAAAATCCTCAATGGCAAAAATCCGTAGAACATTTATTAATGTGCCTAATTTTTAATGTTGGATGAGATAATCAAGTGCAGTTTTCTCTTTTTTTTTATTTCATATACTGTAACTTAAATTTATTAATATACAAGTTTAATTGTCCTACATATAGTCTTACTTATTGCTAATTAACTCAACTGTTTATAAATTTATAGCATGTCGCAGCATACTAATCGAATTAAGGAGAATGGCTCAGTTGAATCCAATGTAGAAATCCCACCACCCCCAAAACGTCACCACCCTTTGATGTCTCCTCCCATTGCAACCAGGATGAGTCCAGCAAGTCTTGGCCTCCATCCATCAGCACCTCTCCGTTTAGAAGAGGTTCCCTTATGTCGGGATCTGAGAGACAGAGACAGATATGATCGAGATTACAGACACTATGGTAAGTATTGCCATTGCTATAATCTTTAAAATAAAAAAAGAAAAGAAAGCTGTTAAAAATTTGTTAAAAAATTTCATCATATTCATCAGCTGCCAAGAAATTTTGTGAATGCTGTAAAACAAATACTCAAAAAGTGAACATTCAAATATTATTATTATCCATGAAAATTATAAAAAGGTAGATGATACATTTACTCAAGTTTTAATAGGTAGTGTTGTGTTAATAGCTTCTGGAATTTTTGCATTTTTCTTCTTGAGAGTTGAAAGGACAATGATTAAAAAGGATGACATGAACACAAGGATAGGGCAATAGATGTTAGATGAAATAGCAGATGTGTTGCTCACCAGTGATGGAGTTGCTAACTTAAAAATCCAATCATAAGTTTCAGCCAATATATAGTTTCAAGTTCTATAGGCATTACAGAGAAGAAATTGACAGTGTCTCCTATTTCTTGAGAATAGATGACAATACAGGAGGAAGAAAGAAAGATGTTTTGTGCTCATAGAAGTGGTCAAATATGGAGCTGCTAGTTTGATCAACATATCCTAAATGCATTGTTGACATGGAATCCATTAGATAACACTGCCTTAAGTGTTCATTGATTTTGATTTTATTGAGAGAAGAAAGATGGTAATAGCAGAAGGAAATTTAACTTTAGGTGATAGTTTTCTATTGGCGAGATTTGATGTGATCTTTGGATGAGATTGGGAGGATAGTGCAGAATTGGAAGATTTGTTCTTCTGAGCATGAAGTCAAGTGTGTTGATTTTTTTTTTTTCTGTGAGAAAGGAATTTGGAGATAAAGTGGAAAAGCTATGATGTAGGTTTGAGGTAGACTCTGATGTAGAAGCAATTGGAATTTCCACCAATGTAAGCAATACCTATATTACCTTGATGTCACATTTATCTTCTTCACGTACTATCTAAAAAAAGATACCAGCCATATATGATCTCCTCCCTCAATATATCTCCATTAAATAATCCGATATCACAATACAACAAATATACTTTTTCATAACACTTATCTACAATACCCAGCACAAAAATGTGCATAGCAATCAAACATACAGCCTATTCATGGGCTTAGACATTTCAGGCACCATAGCAGATATTAATCCCCTCTATATATAAAAAAAACAACTAAAATCTATCAACCCAACATTAACCTCTTTGGTTGATATAACAACTGTCATTCACATTGTACATATATATATAGTGTGGCATATTACTACCATGCATTAATAAATTGCTTAGAAACTTCCTTTTGTACAAGCACTGCCATATTCATACATATGCCGTAAGACTCCTGTAATGATGTTTTTCTTTTCAGTGTCATTGAACAACAATGAATTTTGGGTAGAAACTGCCACCGATAGATTTATTTTCCTTTTACAATGACAATCCCAATCACCCTTCTCCCAATTTTTCCACTTCCAAACCTTAACACTATTAAGCAAATCCTCCATCTGCCACAAGAAAGTCTTTCTAAATAAGCATTCACCTGCTCCTACACTGTCTCTCATTTCCAATTTCACCTCCACAGGACATTACAAAATACTTGCTCACCATATATTTGGCTGAAACTTATAACATAATTGGATCAAAAGCTTACAACTCCTTCCCAGGCAGGCAATAAACCCACCACTACATCTAATTTCTATGTAATCTATATGTTATCCTGTCTCCATGTTTTGTGTCATGCCTTTATTCTTTCAACTCCTGAGATGGCTTTTTTGCAGAAACCATTGGGACCTTATCACACTACTCAAAATTGGGTAAATGCATTTTTTTATCTTTATTTTAGTTTATTAGGCTTAGCTTGCACTGGTAAATTATCACATTATTATCCACGATTTCAACTATTTTAATTGTTTTGATAAACTTTAAAAAAAAAGATAGAGAGGGAATTGTCATGCAATTCAAGATTTTTTTTTTTTTTAATATTTAAATAGAATTTATATGTAAATTACATACATTGTTAATAGGTTAAATTATGTTTATTATTGTATAATTAAATTTAGTTGTTTTTGATATTTTAGGTTTACCTCTAAGAGATCTTTTAGATGAAAGGGAAATGGAAGATGAATGGAAAAACATTCATACGGTAAGAGAAAAAAATGTAATAATGTAGTATTCATATTCATAATTTAAATTGCTAAAGTAATATAAAGACTTCACTATTTTTAATCCCTTTTTTATGGAATAGTTTAGTAAATTTTATTATTATTTAATTGTATCAAGTTCTGCCTTTATCTTGTACAAGGGAGGGGAAGCAGGCTTTTTTTGTATTTGTTTGGTGAAAAGTAGTAATTTACGGATAAGGAAACATTTTAGTACACTAATGAAGATTCTTGTTAATACAAAGCACAAACTAAATATTGACAAATAAACAATGGCCTATTGTTTATCTAATAAGAGCTTCAACTGCTAGTGTTAATAAACACATCCACTTGTAGAAAGTTGTATTACAAGGGCTCTAGACAATTGTCCGATCAGTAGAAGGTTGATATTTCATACTGATTAGCTCCGATTTCTTGCTCTATAAGCAAGTCTGCTACTTTGAAATTAGATGATTATTATTTTTTTTATGGATTTTTTATAATATCTGCTGTAATTTGTGCAGAGAAGATGAAGGTTTTGATTTTACAATTTTTTATTTTCAATTGTGCTTTTTTTTATTAACGTTGTTTGAAGCTTCATTCTTTACTATGGAATACAACAGAATGGTTTTATTATTGCTTTTTAAGAATCTTATTATTTCTTTATTTCACAGATGCTCAATTGCATTTTGGGAATGGTAGAAAAAACAAAAAGAGCACTAGCCATTTTGCAGCATCGAAGTCTTACAGATCGCCATGAAATGGCAATGTGGATCAGACGACATACAGAAGGTGCAGAACATGATATGAAGAAAAGAGCTGGGGAAATGATGGCTCACACACTCAAAACAACTGAAGATAGGGTGTGTGAAGTCAAACGAAGAGCTGGTGAGTGTTATCTTTTAAAGGAAAAAAAAAATGCAACTAAACTAATCTTTTCTATCTAAACAAAAATTGTATATATTATATTTGCAATAGAAATGATAAATAAATATGCCATGACTTCTATGAAAACTAACTTCCTTTATTTTAATACCATGTTATTATTATTATTTTATGTGTTTATTTACATTTGGTCATAAAAATGTCGAAGCTTGAAAGGGATGAGTGAAATCAAACAACTGTACAAAAGCCAGCACTTGGTTATAATTTCTGTAATTAAGTTTTTAATATTACTATTGAATGTTTGTACTTCTGTGCCAGATAAAATGTTAAAAATTAATAATGATACTGGATTGATTATACATTCTACATAATTCCAATTGTATACTTCTACTCAATATAATGTTTATAAAAAAATTCTGCAAATTGCAGATTAGATTTTGTATGAGATGTTAAATCTGGTTTTGAATTGCAAAGGCTACATCACAATTAACAATCTTGATTTTTTTTTCTATATACTAATTATTATTTTAAATGAACAGACATTTGAAACTTTTTACTATAAAGAAAAAAAAGAAAACAATTTCCATCTGCTTTTTTTTTTTTTTTTTTTTTTATCAAATTATATCTTTGTTAATTTGTATGTCAGTCCTGCTAATATGAATCAAATATGAGTCAAACTGAACCTATATACTCAACTTGAGTATTTTTAATTTTTTTTTTAAGAAATCAGTTTCTTTTTAATGATCCCTAATCACTGCTTGCATTTTGTATCTTTTACAAAATAATTTTGACTTACTTAATTTCTGATAAATTCCCGGCACTTCATTGAGCTATGCATTGTTTGTTTCAGAAGAAGCAGTTAATGAAGTGAAGCGGCAGGCGGTGGTGGAGCTTCAGAAAGCAGTTTCAGCTGCTGAGGCAAAGGCAAGTGAATTAGTTGCTGCTGAAAGAGCTAAAATGGAAAAGTTAATCTTGGAGGCTAGAAGGCAAGCGGCCGAGGAAGCTTTGTCCGCCCTCAATCGCCAAGAAGAGTCGAACGAGGTGGGCATGAATTGTCCATTCTCTGCATCTGTCCAACCTCAACTCCTTCAGACAGTTTTATAAAATAAACCTTGTGCCAGAGGAGACATTGCATGTCATTGCCATGCATTTCATTTAGTAAGCATGGAAATATATTTCAGTAGAAGCATTTCTTAAGTTTCATTGAAAAAAAAAATCACAAACATAAGATTATCTTTTTTTTTTTATTATTTTTTGTTTTTTTAAAGAACAAACTTGTCTCTCTGCAAATTTTTGAAACATAACTTATCCTTTTAACATAATCTTATAAAAACAAATGATTATTTTGCATGTTCATTTTTTTTCTCCCCTTGCAACTCTATAAAATTGTGGCACAAAATGAAGAAAATCTATCAGCCAGTTACTATAATGAAATATACATTCAATGACTTCAAGCTTTATTTTTGAAAATGCATGCAACAAGTACTCCTTTGTTGATGAATTTCATATTATTTGCTTACTTTATTTCCCCTCTTTAGTGTAAGTTCAGAAAATAAAAGTTAGGGGTGGATAATTTAATTTTTCTCTGGCATTTTAAAAGGTCTGACATAACTTCCTTTGCCATCAATTGTTGAAGTTTTTACACTGATAAACAGTGAAAAGTAATATGTTGCTAATTCAACATTCTTAATGATATTAGATTTTGCCTTATGTGTAAAAAAAAGTACATTAAATTCCCTAATAAGCTAACATAAGACTTTCTGTTTCCGATAATTTTCTCCCATTTTCTTTTCTGTAAATGCTATAAAATTCAAAATAATTTATTAATTTTTATTTAATATCTGAACACGAATTAAAAAAGCTTCTTAACTCGATTTTTAATTGCTTTGAAAAATTTTATTTTAAGAGACTGAATTAAAAAAAAAAAAAAAATCCTTAATTTTGAAATAATTTTTTTCAATAATTTTTATTTAAGATCTCACAAATATGATTGGGTTTTTATTTTTAATAAATAACTATAAGAAAGAAATGCAATCCTTTGCAACGTTAAATGGATAACATGTATATTAAATGGGAATGACTGTTTCAATAATACCGAAGCTTTAAGCTTATATGTTTCTGTAAATCCTTTGATAGTTTGCTTTGCTAATTAAAACATCTAAAAGAAATTCTAATTTTAGAAGATGGATAGAAAAACATTCTTGCCAAAGTCTAATCTAACTTGGAGACCCTTTCTGATGTCAATAAAAGATATTCATAAA
>JAFIDM010009631.1:271422730-271454489 GCA_023159025.1 Thereuonema tuberculata | reverse complement strand
ATTTATGAATATCTTTTATTGACATCAGAAAGGGTCTCCAAGTAAGATTATTTTGAAAAACAATAGATTTCTATCATATTAGAAACAAATTACAAATAATTATTTAGTTAATTAAAATTAATTCGTAAATAGTATGGGCAGATTCAAAATATTTTCAAAGAATTAAAGAGTTAACTTTCATAATGATCTCTAAATGTCATTTTGTGTTTCTTTTTGCTAAATTTCTTGGTAAATAGATATTAAAGTTGCTTATTAAAATTAATAATTTGTTTCTTTTCTCCAATAGGCTTGTTGGAACTGTGGCCGCAAAGCAAATGAAACTTGCAGTGGATGCAATGTTGCTCGCTACTGTGGTGCTTTTTGTCAACACAAGGACTGGGAAAATCACCATCATGTATGTGGTCAAACCCAAGCTGCCAATTTAACGACACAATCGAGCACAGAAGGGAATCGAGGGAGTAATAATGCATCCCCTGCCACCACATCAGCAGCTACACCAAGCCCTTCGGCAACATCTAGGTCTGGTTCACGTTCTGGAACACCAGTAGAAACCAAACCAACACCAGATGTCAAACATTAGAAATAAATCACCCATAAAAAGAAAACAAAAGGAAACTTGAGAGACCCAGTTTCAAAAGTCAAAAGCAATTCATCACTAGGTCACATTAAGTTTAAAAGACCAACAACAACAACAAGAATATATCAATTGTTACTAGTGGTGTATGGTTGTTATTGGAGTTCCTTTTATAATGTGTTCTTTTCTCATTCATTATATGTCTGGCTGTATATATAAATATATATACATATAAATATATATAAAAAAATGATTGTAATACCACTTCATTGAACAGCTCAGAAGCTTAAGAGCACTTTGCCTGAACAAGTGCAATTTCTTCTAAATCAAAACCAGGCAGCAACCAAGATTAATAGCCAGTGCTAACAACAGACAGTCAGAGGTGCACCTGGTTTTCCCAAAATCAAAGAACCTTTATGAAAATCTGTAAGTACATTATGAAAAACCAAAGAGAATGCCTGCACTGCCAAGCAGTATCTGAGCATGTTATGAAACTAGTCAAATGAAGCCCAACAAAGTTCGAAAGGACGTACGGTGATCAAGTGTTACATATTTTAAAAGAATAACAATTCAGTAAATAATAGATGATGATAAATTCACCAGACTCAAATTTCACAACATTTAAAAATATTTAGAAAAAGATATAGATCTCCAATTTCATGTTTAAAGTTGTTGTAATCACCCATTTCTGTGAATGAGCAAATGGAAAGATCTGCCAAAATATAAAAAAGCAGATACTAATATTATTAGGTCAAAGCCTTAGATCTTGAATTATTGTCTTCTGTGTCTATTAGTAAATTAAATTTTCATTAATTACACTTTTATTCTTTCCCTAAACTTTTGTGTGATCTGAAAAGAAAATATTAGTTACAAATGTATAGTTCTCATTTTCATTCAATGTAGATATTGAAGTGAATATTTTAAAAATATTCTGTCAATCATAGAAAATATAGAAACGTGTGTAAGTGCATGTATATGTCTGTATTCTATTTGTTATTTCACTTTTCTGTGTACATAGTTCTGAAAGTGGTCTGGAAATTAACTTTTTTTTTATTTTATTCAAAAGATTTTGCTGTTTTTTAAACATTTAATTTAATTAAATTAATATTTGTCTCAGGATTTTTTTAAGCTTCTTTGATATTTCCTTATATTCTACACTTTCTCCTTAAAGTTTACAAAGTGCACACTTGAAAACATAAAATAATGGTTCTATAAACAAAATAACAATTTTTTTATGATATTGAGAAGAATATAGATACTTAAAAACCAAAATCATAAGCAGAAGTTCCTTCATTGGAAAAATGGTTTCATTAACTGAGCTATTTCAACATTGTAATTTTTCCATATGAATATGAATTTTGCATATGAAATGGTAAAATTTCATCAAATAAACAACTAATCATACTTCCTATAATGAAGGATGAATGATACTGAAAAATAAAAAGAAAGGCTCTTACAAGGATAACTGCAACAAATCAAAGGCAAAACAACTTTTTATTTGTCTTCTGGTTGTTCTAGTTATTCTTTTTCAAGACTACTATTCTTCGTTTGAAGAAGGATAGCTAGTTATCTTTAAACAAATCAAAGTACTAAAACAAAATATAATAAAATCTTATGTAATGATATTTCACTATTGAAAACTTAAATAGAAAAACCCAAAGTTTACAGCATTTTCATTAAATAACAAAACTGAATGAAAAGAAACAGTGAAAAATCTAGATGAATTGATGGAGGTTATAACATCTGTAATGTAAAAAAGATTGCCTTGGCAATCCTTTTTAAAAGGGTCAAACATTTAGATGCTGGCATGAAGTTATCAACAGAAAACTGCATTCTGCAATTACAATGCAAGTTATTTATTTGTAATTGCTTCACCTAAGAAAATGTCAAAAAATATGGAATGCTTGAATATAGAAGAGATAAACGATTTAAATGGCTAAAGAAATATCATCTTGTAAGTGGAGTGATAGTCGGTGGAAGACGACTACAAGCAATTAAATACAAAGACAATCAGATAATTTTGGCAGGCTGTCCAGGAACCTTAGCATTTATGTTAAAGCAGCTCAGCAGACAGGTAAACAATTTGGTATGAAGAGTAACATGCAGAAGATCAAATGCACAGTAATATCAAGACAATCATGGGATAAATTCCCATGGTCATCTTGATATTACCATGCATCTTGAATTTTACCGTGCATATAACCTTTTCATCGACAGTCAACAGGTGAAAAGAGGTCCTTCAGATACTCAGGACAGCTTCTATCAAATACACTGGAGATTCAATTCAGAATTGTATTGCAAAGAAGGCATTCGCTGAAAAACGTGATCTCTGTGCAGCCGAGCAATATCGCATGAGTTACGCAAGCACATACTAAAAACTTGTTTGGCGAGTTACACTCTATGCAAGTGAAACCCTTACAATAAACAAATTTGACACCAAAAGATTAGAAGCTTTCGAGATGTGGTGCTGGCAAAGGATGGAGAGAGTGAGCTAGATAAACCGGATTTCAAATGAACAGGTGCTGCAGAGAGAAGGTGAGACACACTCTTTAATGGCGACGATTAGAACACACAATTTGCGATGGATTGGTCACGCAATATGTCACAGAGGTATGCTGGTCGACATGGAAGATCTCCGGGAAGAGACCTCGTGGAAGGCCGAGAAACACATTTCTTGGGCTGATACAGAGAGAAGCTAGATGTGCATCCTATGCTGAACTGAAGAGAAGAGCCGAAGATCAGAGAGTTGGAGAGCAATTATAATGGGGGCGAACTAGTCGTAAGACTAAAACATCAAGAGAGCGATTATTACTACAATACTTCCATTCTAAAATTAGTATGCATTTTGTATAATCATAGCTATTTCAAGTTCATTTCTTGCCCAAGTATAAATAGAGATCATGCCTCTTTGTTTATATGTTTAAATTAAAAGAGGATGAAATCTGATGATATTTAAAGGAAATTAGTCTTAAGATTCCCTAAGAATTGTATAACAAGCTGAATTACATTTTTCAAAAAAGTAAAGCAAATTCTTTTAAACAGAAATTAAAAAAAAAAAAAAATAGTCAAATCATACCTTTCCTCAATGATTTTTTTTAAATACCTTTTCTCAATGAAACTGCAATCAATAAAAAATTCACGAAGAGTGAAAAGATTAACACAAAACAGGAATTGGCACTGCTGTGTAAGAAAATTATTAAGGGCAACTTGACAAAAAAAAAAAATTGCCGCCTTACTAATTTCCTTACTAATTTGAGGAAAATGTTGGAATAGTACGTATCTACCATTGAAAAAGTGAGAGCAAAGGGGCTTTGTAAATGCAATCTAAAAGATTGCCAATTAACTAAGGGATTCTCTGATCTGGAACAGATGTCCTGTCCTGCATCATTTAAAATAAACATCTTCATAGCAACATACTAAGTACAAGAAATAATAATATACTCCAATCTTGCCGATATTTCGTCTTTATTTAACATCAAGACTTCCTCAGGGTTTATATACCAAATATATATATATTTGTTATATTTGAAATTTTCATTTTGATTTGTATTTAGAATTTTCATTTGTATTTGGTATACAAACCCTGAGGAAGTCTTGATGTTAAATAAATACGAAATATCGGCAAGATTGGAGTATATTATTATTTCTTGTACTTAGTATGATGTTAAAGATACAGAAGTATTGAATATCTTCATAGCAAGTGTTTAAAACATATACTTAATAGAAGTACTGTCTTAATTCTTCGATAAGAATGTGTGTATTTAATATAAAAAGGCTTTATCACATAAAACAAAAAGGATAGTTCTTCATTCTTTTCTAATATATATACTTCTATTAGTGGAAAAAACATCTTTATCTTCTTCAATATTTCATCTTTTTGAGCAAAAGGCTTCTTCAGGATTAAAGTTGAGGAAAAGACGTCACAAACATTAAGAATACAACATTTATAATATATAAATCTATGTTTTAAATAATAAAACATACTTATACTTTAATTACACAGCATAAATTTGTTAAAAAAAAAAACAATAAAACAATCATTAATTAATAATCTATGTTTTAAATAATAATCATGCTCTAAATAATGAAACTAACTGTTATTATAATTTATACACAATTTTCTTTCTTTATATTCCATATATTGCTTAAAATATCTAAATGTTATTTTGCTAACTTTTAGAGTCTTTTCTTTATTCATACAAAGTTCCAATTTATGAAGCATGATTCAATCATAAGACTTTCTTCTTTTATCTCATAAACCACATCAACTATAGGGTCAGGATTGTGTTGCTTTTCCTCACAGTGATTGGCCCGGTCTGATACTTTCCTTCTTCTATTCTTATAAGCTCTTACATGTTCATCCAGTCTCTCCTTCAACGTTCTATCGGTGCTCCCGTAAGAAACCTCTCCAGTCTCTACAAGGTGGCTAGGAAGTTCCCGTACCCCCTATTATGTTATTATTATATTAAGGTGTATGGGAACTTTCGGCTAAATAAGTAGGGTGCTACATATTTAGATATGATGCTTCTCTCTATATAGTAAATGACCTGTATATCACTTGAATATATCTGTATGGGAAAGTTAGACTCTTGGTAGGGTGCATCTAATACATATACAAAACCAGTTTTTCTTCCAAGAAATCACTTCCCATAGTTTCTTTAAATTCAAATTTTAAAAGTGTTTAAATTCCTTAAAGATTTGTCTTTAAAGATCAAAAGCTAACAGAACACAACTTATCATCGTTGCATTCTTAAGGCATTTTAACATAGGCAATCATCATCAGAAAGTACGTCTGGACTCAACAAGAGATAAATTCATCTGTTTACATCTAGATTATGTTTTAGTCTCAATCTAAATGTCGTTCGTGATAAGAATAAAGGAGTTTTAAGAGATTCATTATCAACAGTTCGGCCGTCCTAGATAAAAGGAAGCAACTAGCAATTTGGAAACTGATTAGTTGCTGCCTTTGACCGTAGACATAAGCAGACCATCGAAATAGGGGCCAAACTTAACATCAGATCTCTATCAAATTGCATAGGAAGATGTGTAGATACTTCCTTATGTAGAAAATGCAGAAAACGCAAAATCAGAAAATTTGTAGTTACTTCCTTTTACCTTAGGATGGCCGAGTTACTTACTGATAGTATTTATAATAGCAGGGTGGCTAGGAAGTTCCCATGCTCCTTAATATAATAACATAATAGGGGGTAAGGGAACTTCCCAATCACCCTGTAGATCACACACATTTTTCGCATCATGCATTCATTATATTGATTTTCTTGATTAATTTGTTCCCTTTATAAAATATTAACTTAATATCATTGTCTCTACAGACTTTCCTTACTTCCGTGTCTACTGTCATGCCGATTGGTAATTTCATAATTTTGTTAAATTTGTCATTAACTGTTTTATCTTTATTATTTAACTTCTTCGTTTCCCTGAAAAACTCATTTATAACTTTGGTTGTGAAATTATTGGGATATTCATTATTTTTGAATATTGTTCTCAAGTTTTTGCTTCCATAATTTCTTATCCTCAGTATATTCGATTATTCTTTTTTAGGTAATTTTTAATATTGCTTTCTTATTGCTAACATTATGAATCAAATGGAAATGCAAGACATGATTACTTTTTAAATTTTTCTCATAATGTTCAAATGATATTGTACTACTTCATTCTTTAATAATATATCTAAGAAAGGAAATTTATTATCCTCTTCTTTATCATAAGTAAACATCAAAATTATTATTAACTGAATTTATATGGCTATAAAATTTGGAAAATTGTCTCTCACTAGCTTCCCAGATTAACAGAATATCATCTGTATATCTTTAGTTGTACTTAACCTTATTCCATTTCAAAATTTCATTACATTCTATCCAATTTAAATATATGTTACATATCGTCCCTGATATTGGGCTACCCATAGGGAAACCTCTAATTTGTTTATAATATTGGGTGAGTGCAAAAGTTCTACCCGTTTTTGGATATGAAAATTTGCAATGGAATTGCCCTTACACATGACATTGTAATGACGCAAATCATCTGCCAATCAAACGTGTGGATGCCTCACATATAAATGCATCGTGTCTCACAAAGTTAATCATCTCAAAAAAAATATCAGAGGGTGTAACATGGAAAGCGAGAAGGAGCATATAAGACATTGTTTGTTATACGAGTTCAATAAAAAGAGTTAGGTAGCCGCAGCATGTCGCAATGTTTGTCAAGTTTATGGGGAGGACGCAATAGACGAAAGCACATGTCGTTGATGGTTTCGTAAATTTAGGGAAGGAGACAGAAGCTGCCAAGTTCAGGCTAGGAGTAAACGGCCATCACACGTTGGAGAGTACGATATTGACCAAGCCAAAAGGAACAGCCCGAACCCAACCGTGCAATAATTAGCGGAGACCTTCAACGTACACTGGACAAAAATTGAGAGACGGCTGGTTAAGTTGGGTTTTACGAGAAAGTTGGATCGTTGGGTTCCACATAACCTGACAGCTAAGCAACGGGATGACCGAATCGCCACCTGTGTTTCCTTGCTTTCCCGGTACAAAAATGACCCATTCTTGACACGAATTGTGACAGGAGAAGAGAAGTGGGTTATGTACCATAACGTAAAGCGTCGTAGGACTGTGTGTCGCCCTTCTGATCCACCTGCATCAACTTCGAAAGCTGAACTTCATCCCAAGAAGGTGTTATTGAGTGTGTGGTGGGATGTGCAGTGAATAATTCACTGGGAGGTCCTGCCACTCAACCAAACCATCAATGCTGCCTTCTACCGTCTACAGTTAGACAGGCTGCATTCAAATTTGGTAGCAAAGTGGCTAGGTCTCATCAATCGTCGCGGTGTTATCCATCATCACGATAACGCCAGGCCACATGCTGCTGTCATCACTCGCCAAAAGTTACTGGGCTTTGGTTGGGAGGTTTTACCCTACCCTCCCTATTCTCCTGACTTGGCACCAACTGACTATCACCTATTTCGTGCGTTGAACAATTCCTTCAGTCAGAAAATCTCTGATGATCTTGATGCTGTGAAAATTGCCATCCAAGACTTTTTTGATTCGAAACCGCCGGAATTTTACCGCCTTGGGATTCATCTCCTACCAGAAAGATGGCAAGAGGTCCTAGATAGCAATGGGGATTATGCACAATAATAGGCACTGTTCATTTTGCGTTTATTTGCTCTTCTTTATGGGTAATAAAAACGGGTAGAACTTTTGCACTCACCCAATACTTATCTTCAATAACTAACTATTACTACAAATTAATTTTAACAATCTCATTATAGTCGCTTTATCAATTTCAGATTCCTCTAGTATTTGCTTATTTACTATACACATATTTTCAATTAACATTAAGACTTCTCCTATAGGTATGTTTGTATACATAGCCTCAATGTCCAGGGAATATACTCTAATCTTCTTTTTCTCTTCTATATCACTTTTAGTTTCTTGAATCTTTTTTATGAGGTCTGGTGTATTCTTTAGTATAACCTCAGGTTTGTGTAATGGTATTTTTGTCAGAATGAAGGCATTATTATCATTTCATTATACATACTTTTATATTGGTGAAAATAAATGGTATGTTGTTCTTTTAACTTCAGAGCTTCTTGTTTAGCTTTCTTATACAATTTGTATGTTGGATCACTGTTTATTTCTTCAAAATCCCCTATTTTAATATTTCTTTCACTATGTCTATATAGTCCTTACCAGTTGTCTATATAATCACAAGTTTGTTCCCTTTAACCGATTTTCTGATAAATGTTGATTTATCTTTTATTACTTTCTGGATTCATTTTTCTTCATATTTGGATATATTTCTTTCACTCACTTGGTTATTTAAATTCCTGAAATTGACCATAAATTTAACTCTTTATTCATTGTAGAGGATGGACTTTACTGGTAATTTTCTCAACCACTAGAGCATCTAATGTAGGAAAACCCTTTACAAGAGAGAATTAATTACATAAGTATAAAGCTATTAGAAAGCTTTCAGTATCTTTAAAACAAACAAAACAAAAAAAATAATGAAACCTTCTATTAACAGCTATTACTTATGGGCTCCTAGAGTAAACTCATGATATTATGAAAACAATGTCAACAAATGTGAGATAATCATACTCCAGAGTCCAAGTAATAAAGATTTTTAATATCCTCTATAAAATTACTGCAGGTTCTAAAACATTGTATTTTCTATTATCTAATTTTCCCTTATACACATGCCATCATTACTTAACATGTACTTCTACAGTTTTTGATGAAATTATCCAATGTTAATTTAATTGTGTGAGTATCCATGTGGTGGCTTAATCAATGATAAATTTTAAAGGAATTAACAGATAGAGGTGCCATAATGTATAATTTTTTTTTTACCTGACCAATAGTCTTTCAAATGACATAAATCATCATAACAACAATTTTACATAAAAACAAATTTGAATAATTTTGATTGTATGATTTCAGAGAATGAGCTTATTTTCATAATTATTTTATGAAACCTTCTATTATTTTCAATTTCTCAGAGAGTCAAGAAGGTCTTTTGTGGCTTCTTGAAGACCCACTAATAATTGTGAAGTGGACGATGAAGGATGCACAAGTATTTTCAGATAAGTTCAATAAATGCAAGGGTTCTCTGTCACTGAAGACTGAGTATATGTGATCAATACTGAAGGCTGCCTGTCGTATGATGTTTCTGCTGACACCTTCCACAAAGTAATGCAAGTAGTAGTGCTTTGTCGTCACCAGAAAATGTAATGCAATGATGATAAGTCAATGTTAAATAGATAGCAAGAAATGATGATCATGAAAACTATCCTGTATTTATCAGTGAAACAACAAACTACGAGTCACCAAATTCCATGAACTGTTGTGCCCCAGTACAAAGAATTAAATTAATGTAATGTGATATTTAATTTTTTAAATAAAGATTTTACTCAGTTGTTAAAATTTTGTATATTAATTTTTCTGTAGCCAAGTGGTAAGGTACTTGACGGCAATCGGCAGAAGCTGGTTTCAATCCCAACTACGGCAGACCTTTTCCAGATAGGTCTTCAGTCCACCCAGAGCTCTGGGTATTTGAGGCAGCAAAATACTAAAGGAAGTCCAGAACTAACAGTAGTATAAATCAAGACATGATTTGTGCTGGAAACGATGAGTATATGTCAAAGAAGCAAATGTTGGTAGGTTTCATGCTATGAGACTTTGATTGGAAGCAAAATAACAAACATTCTTAAGTTCCAAGAATGGAGTAGTCACTTTACTGTAGAATCCTGCTGGATTATATCCTAATTCTTGTTGATATATGACATCTTTTTTTTTTTTTTTTTTTAATGCTCAATGAAACAAAGTACATCTTTAATAATTATATTTTTACATGCATTAGTTATTAATTAAACAGTAGATAAAATTTCAGTTTTTGGTGTTTATTTCCAAATGATCAAGAAAACTATTTGCAAATGATAATATCAATGCAATCAAATAGTAACAGAACTGAATTGCAATAATCTAAAATGGTGGGACATCTTACTAAGTTCTGTGACAATGACTAGTCAATTTTAAATTGAACTGAGACAATTGCCGATTGAAATAAATGCTTACCCCTCCCACACATACACACACACACTTAACAATGGTAGCTCAAAAAATTAATTGTAAATACAATCACTGGGACAGAATTGTAAAGTAGTAAGGCAAATAATTAAACTTGAAAATTTTGTTTTTACATCTAATGTTTTTACCTATATATTTTGGTATTTTTCTGTTAAATTCTCCAAATAGGTACATGATTCTTCAACATATTCCAATATAAAAGTATCTCCATTTTCCAAAAGTGCAGAATCAACTAATGCTATTAAAGTTTGATCTGGTGAGAAAAAAGATCCAGTTTTTGATGAAAAAATTTTCAGCTTCTAAAACACAAAAACAGAAAAATAATCATTAAACAACAATATCAATTATCTACTTAAATAAACAATAATGCACTTAAATAAAATTTTATATATCTAACCTCACAATATATTATATAATAATAAAAAAAAAAATCACGTCCTGTATTTATTTTGTTATTTTTTTTGCTAACAATCCAAAAAAGTTAAAAACATTCAAACTAAATTTAAGAGCAGAATTAACATCTTATTTTTATTATTTGGCTAATCATTACCATCAGTCTCATAACGATGCCTTCATCTCTGAAGTTCAACATTGATAATGATTCATTTGTGATATCCCATGATTGACTTCGACGACCTTCCACATTCTACATAACAATTGGATCCTAGTGAAGCTCAATTACATTTTTTAATATTATTGGCTCACTTAATGTATAAAAGTGTGTTGTTTGTAAAATTATTCTATTCTTCACTTTTTAAGGATTTGAATCATCGAATGGAAACCAGTTGTGTAATTATTAATGTGTTAAAACTTTTTATCAACATTTGTGTGTCTGCATCTCTTTTCAATTGTAATGTGCACACGTTAAACAATTTTATAACAGCAGAATTTTTTTTAAAGTTAAATATTGTAATGGATTTCATCATATACATACACTCATGTTTGTGAAAGTTGCAACACCATGAAGTAACTATCAGAATGGAAGGAAACTTATTACACACATTACTAATAGTGATACAAACAAACGATTAAAGTTTCACAGCAATGCAACAACAGTACTTGCAAAACATCAGTATGGTGCAAAGCCTCTACAAGCTGCAATAAGGGCTGCTATAAGCCATGGCATCGAATCAAACAGGCCTTGGATGTGTTGCTGGGATATCACCTGCCAAGCTGCTTCTATCCGAGTCCACAGTTCATCGGTATTGGCTGCTGGATGACAATGACAGGCTAGTTTCTGAGTGACCATATCCCAGACATGTTCAATTGGTGACACATAGGGCGACATGCAGGCCAGGGAAGAAGAGATATCTGCCTTGCTTCGAAGACAGCCTGGACATTTCTGGCAACATGTGGTCGGGCATTGTCTCATTGGAATAAGGCTCCAGGAGTGTGCAGAAGGAAGGCTATGATTTCAGCCTCCACAACTTCCCTGATGTAGCAGTTGCTGTTGAGTGCCCACAATTCGTAGCAGCTGAGATCGCCTATGATACTCAATTGCTCCCCAAACCATCACACCTATTGTTCGTGCAATATGACGCTGCATTCAGTCTGGAAGATGGTGCTCACCTTGATATCGTCTAATAAGTATGCAGCCATCATTTTATCCAAGTTGAAGCGGGACTCGTCCGAAAACACAACATGGTGCCAATCTGCATGCCAGTTGCCGTGTTCATGAGCCCATTGTAGCCTGAGGTGTTGATGGTTCAGGCCCAAGGGAATCCTCTGCAAAGGAATGCATGCACGCAGTCCTCCATGCAGCAGACTCCGTCAAACTGTGGAACCAGACAATGTCAGACCTGTTGCAGCGTTCCAAAGTTGTGCTAACATTCAAGAAGAAGCTGAACGGTCTGTCACTGCTATGTGAATGAGATGTCTATCATCCTGTAGTGTCGTCACATTTTGTGGTCCAGTTCTGGATTTTCGATTCATCCTGTTCTCACCAGTCCAGTTTCCACACTCGCATCGCTGTCATGGCATTATGCACCGTATGATCAGCAATTTCATGGTATGAAAATCCTCCTTCTCAGAAGCCAATCATTTGGTCCCATTCAAACTCCGTAGCTTGCTTACAAGGCATCCTTTGACGTTGATGAGGCATACTGACTCCAGTAGGCATGTGTACAGCTCACCGACAATGAGAAACTACTTGTCTGGATCCACAACAGTCCTCTACTTATATGCTCTTATACAACAGTTCAGACAGCGCTGCTGAGTCTAGGCATGCACAATCATTTGCATATCAGACCCTCCTTTACATTTCCTGTAAGTTTCACTTCATTTGCATGTTTCCTTCATTGTGTTGCATTTTTCACAAACATGTACTGTGAAAGCTGGAAATGTGAAGATTACTGGTTATCGACCACGATTAATAGTATTCACTGCTTTGTACTGGTGGATGTTCGAAATTCACTTTATTTTGCCAGCTTTCACTGGTGTGTATCAGTAATCGAAAGATCCAATATGGTGAATACCAGTAATCGTGAGGGTATGCCTGTGTATGTTGGAACAGCTCATCTATCTGCTTGATGGTTTTGGATCAGTACACAATTAGATGTAGATGTAGACATCCAAATTTTTGTTATGTTTTTCCAAAATCCACAGGGTGCAAATAACGACTTCCAGAAATCACCGGTGGATGTTAGAAACTAACACTCATTTCCAACATCCACCAGTACAAAGCAGTGAATACCTAACGCAAAATATATTATGTAGCTAACATACTTCACAGCCCATCATGTTGTAGTTCAAAAATTCATGTTCTGTTTTAAATAATAATAATCCCAAGTTAAAGAAAACTACTATTGGCATTTTCTACTACTTTATTACATGACATACACAATTGTGGTCAATTAAAGGCAATCTACACATTTCCAGCTTTCACAGTAACATATATATATATATATATATATATATATATATAAAGAGAGAGAGAGAGAGAGTATATTAGCATCATTATTTAATAAAAATTTTCAAATGTAATTTTTTGTAATGTTTTTATAAGTAATTTGAAGAAGTAAGACTCTTCCTTAACTGTTACGAAAATGTGTGTATGTCATCTAATACAGTAGTAGGAAATGCCAAGCATTAAGAGGACTATACAAAGCTTCTTCACAGGCCAAGATAAATGTCATACGAAATGATTATCTGCATAATATTGAGGGGCCCCATCAAATAAAAAGTATTCTCTAGAAGGGAATTATATATCCAGACAAAGCATTTGCAAAAGCTGTCAAGTAATGACTGTAAAATGCTACAATATGAAGATGATCAAATCTCGAAAATCAAGAGAATTTCAAAAGTAAGAGAAAACAAATATTATACAGATGAATTAAAGGATAGCAATTAGAGAGATTTATGGAATAATTACTTAAAAGAATTAGTATTTATGAGTAAAGATTGAAGATAGTAGTAGTAATACTCTAAATCACCATCTGATTTTGTTTACTTCTTTGCATTGTTTCATGGATGTCAAACAGCTATAAAAAAAACTATCTTGGCAGAGTCACACACGTGAAGAGGCAATTCAGATATATAGATATAATTGTGTGTATGTATACACTGTCCGGCCACTTTATTAGATACACCGCTGCTGTGTGCACACATGATTCATTCCACTCATTTGCAAGTCACATGGACAGTTGTGGCTATAAATACAGCAGTACAGATATCCCATCATCAGTTGAGAAAGCAAACCACAGCGATAATGGGAAAGTGTAGTGATCTAATTGAGTTTGAACATGGCATGATCATCAGGGCTAGATGTGCTGGTCAAAGTGTATCCGAGACGGCAGTGCTCCTGAACTTTTCTCGTACAACAATATCAAGGGTATATAGGGAATGGTGCAACAAACAGAAAACATCAAGTCAGCGGCACTCCTGTGGATGAAAATTGCTCGTTGATGACAGAGGCCGGAGGAGGATGTCCAGAATTGTGCAAGCCACAAGACAGGTCACAGTTGCCCAAGTGATGTCAACAGTGGTGCGCAGCAAACCATCCCGCAATGCACCACTAGATGTACCCTGTTGCAGATGGGCTACAACAGCCGACGGCCTTATTGGGTACCCTTGTTATCAGCAAAGAACAGGAGCGCATGCCTTCTGTGGGCAAAGCAACACCGACACTGGACCATCGATGACTGGAAAAAGGTTGCTTGGTCCGATGAGACGAAGTTCCTGCTGCATCATGTTGATGGTAGGCCACAGAATTTGGCGCAAACAACATGAATGTCTGGGCCTGTCATGTCTCACAACCCTTCAAGTCAGTGGGGCAGTGTCATGGTGTGGGGGATGTTTTCCTGGCACACGTTGGGTCCATTGATACCTATGGAGGCATGTCAGGATGCTAGAGCGTACCTAAACATCGTAGCTGACCAAGTGCAACAGTACATCTTAACACTTTATCCTCAAGCAGATGGCTACTTCCAGCAGGATAATGCGTCGCATCACTATGGGATGGTTTGAGGAACATGATGATGACTTTTCCTTGCTGCAGTGGCCAGCTCAGTCCCCGGATCTCAGCCCGATTGAAAATTTGTGGGATGAGCTGGAATGGGCTGTTCGCTCCATGCCTACACCTCCATCAAATCTTCAGGAACTGCGTGACACACTCATGTCTGCATGGTACACAATACCTCAACAACATTTTCAGCATCTTGTGGAATCCATGCCTCGACGAATTCAGGCTGTTTTGAGGGCTAAAGGAGACCCAACACGCTACTAGGTAGGTGAAACTAATAAAGTGGCCGAATAAATTTATATCTAAATTGCCATGAGATTGATACACCTGAATCTGGTTGGAATCCTGGAGCCACAATGGATGCGACTTTCTATGTTTCGTCTGTTTCTTTGGGTATTGCCTTCTGCAATAGTGACAGACGGTTCATATTTTATTGGATTGGCCTATTTTTTGAGGTTGTGTCCCATTCTCCCCATAAATTTAATATGGGATACTTAACCATCTGCACTGAGCGATTCTGTAGTGCAATATTGAATCATTCGTCGAGTATTTCTGCACTAAAATTATGAACACTTTTCAAACAATGGAATTTATGTTAGTGTTTAGATTGATTAGTTACTACGAGCAAGAAGGTCTTATTCATGTGCCTGCTATAAGGTTCATATTAATGCTTGAGTGTCCAATACAATTTCAACCTAAAGAAACACTTTAGAAACATGTTATGCCATCATATAATTGCAAATAATCATATTTATAAACAAATTTATGAAATTACATGAGAAAATGAAACTGTATTATTACTTTAACATTGTAATCAGTATATGAATAAACATTAGAATTGATCTCAAAAATTGTTACATATTTGCACATAATACATTTGAAAATAATGATGTTACAATGGTAAACCACCACATAATTTTACCTATTTGTAGACTTATAAGAAACAGTCTTCACAAACTTCTTGGTAAGTGGCACATTTATTTCTTCCAGGTAAGTAAGTAGGTAATACAAATAAAATGTTGGTTGATTTTGTCCACTACATTAAAGGGTCCCGTATTTTTATCAACTTATATAATTTGCTAATTTCGTCTGTCTGTAACTCGATATAATTAAGCTATTAAGATAGATCCAAGGTTCTCAATGGTACCATTGAATCAAGGGTACTCAAATTGGATGAAAATATTAGTTCTTTTTGTCATTCCATGTTGTTTCTATGAAATTTTAAATGAAATTCTAACAAAACATACATTCAAAACCAAATAATTTTGTTACCACTGCACCGATTTTAATGAAATTTGGCATACTTACTCAGTTTTTTATGCTGATTTTGAAACTCAAAACCATTTTTGCTGTAGAAGCTTCGTTCACAGGTTAGCGCAGTATTTAGATTATACAAAGGTGAGTTTTAAATGCCTTTCGGCATTATGAGTCAAAAATAATAATTATTCTTTAGATAAATTAACCTTTAGATATGGTCGGTATTTCGTTTTTCTTTTTGGGTGGAAAATGATCCTTTAGATTAAACTCTCAGAACCTATATTACAGGTGTACAGGTAAGAAGTACACCTAAATAGGTCTAAATATTAAAAAAAAAAAAAAAATTTTTTTCAAATCAAATCATCAATTGAATCATATAAATTGGCTAAGTTCGTTTGTCTGTCTGTAACTCGATATAATTAAGCTATTAAGAAAGATACAACGGTTCTCAATAGTACCATTGAATCAAAAGTACTGAAATTGGATGAAAATATTAGTTCATTGTGTCAGTCCATGTTGTTTCCATGAAATTTTATTCTTGGGAACTGACCTCGACAACTGAAATTCTAACAAAGCTTACGTTCAAAACCAAATAATTTTGTTACCACTGCATCCATTTTAATGAAATTTGGCATACTTACTCATTTGTTTACGCTGATTTCGAAACTCAAAACCATTTTTGCCGTAGAAGCTTCGTTCACAAGTTAGCACAGTATTTAGATTACATTTACTTTATATTTGATAGTTGATAATAAAATGATTTTTCAGATTTTTTTATGCCTGTCGTCCGACAGGCTTTGCTGCTAGATTTCAAATAATCAGGTAACCATACCGCTACTTGAAAATTATACAAGTGTGTAAAGAGGATTAAATTAGGGGGAGATGTGTCCACGTTTTAATTGTAGCCTCTTATTTCCGCAGGGTTCTAAAGAGTAATTCTCGTTTCGTCCATATAGGTCAAAGGGCTTAAGAGTGTATAGCGAACAAACAAACAAACCAACAAACATCCTCCTTCATATATATACTAATAGAAAGACTCGTTCTTCACTTGGGTTACAAAATACAAATGAACTGATGTGGATGATAAAGAAATTGCAATTGTGAGATCACTTCAAAACTTTCCTGGTTGGTACAAAAAAAAATAACTCAAAAGGTCTGATCTCAGTACAAATCTATATCTATCCCAAACCCAGTAGAAATATCTTTCAACCATGTTTGCCTATCCACTCACCACCCTCCTGTGTACACCCCTAGTTCCAGGTTATTCGAATTTTGTAACGTCATAACCCTATCACTTCAAACCTTCCCCAGTTTGTAAAAAATCATATGATCATTACAAATCTGTATCTTTCTCGAAAACCCGTCGCTATTATGCACAACAATATTTGTGTAGTTTCCATTGTCGCCACCAGGTGCATATGTGGCACTATTATGCACAGCAATAGTTAGTTCCAGTTGTCACCACCTGGTTGCTGTGTGGTGCTATTATGCATAACAATATTTTAATTTAATTGTTGCACAATAATATTTGTGTAGTTCCCATTGTCGCCACCAGGTACATATTTGGCGCTTTTATTATGCAACAATATTTGTGTAGTTCTCATTATCACCACAAGGTGCATATGTGGTGCTATTTCACAGATTTTGTCCCCTTTTCAACCCCTAGGGGTGGTGTGTCCAGGTTCCAAGGTAGCCCGTTTACTCTGCAAGGTCCTAAAGAGTAATTCTGTAAAGTTTGGTCCATGTAGGTCAAAGGACCTAGGAGTGTATAGCGAACAAATAAGCAAACAAACACAAACATCCTCCTTTATATATTAAAATGCAAACCAAGGCTGCACATGAATAACTAATAACGCCTTTCAAGTTTATCATTGGAGGGAATCGGGAATGGACGTTTCGTCCTTTTTGGGACTCATCAGCCCGATCCACCCTCCCTGAGGGTGATAAACTTGAAAGGCATTACTAATTATACATATGCAGCCTTGGCTTTCATTTTAACAAATATTTTCTGCACATTAAATTTATTTATTTATCCTCCGCATTTCTCCCCCAACTCCCGGACTTTTGGCAGTTTTTGCCTTTCACCTCAACAACGGTCGAGAACTGTGAGCTATTCAGCCGAAGAATCATTCCCCAAGGTATACTGTAGAATAGGCTTTTTTTTTTATTTCCTTTCTTTATTGTCATTTTTTTTTTTTTTGTATTTCTTTATTTTCCTGTTTTTTTTTTACTTTCCTTCTTTATTTATGATAATGAATATTCTTCTTAACTTTTTTTTAATTAAATGTTCTTAATTTAACAGCAACGAAAACACGGATCCAGACTAAGGGGTGTAAACAGGGGAGCAAACTTTCTTGAAGGGTATGCATATCTGTCAAGCCGTTTTAGTTAGAAACATGAAATTTCACACGAATGTTCTTTGTCAATATCGAAAAGATACGTATTAGACGAATTTTCAATATTTGGGTCCTAAAGGGTGTAAACCGTAGAAGGGGGAGGGGTGCCAAATTTTTTTGAAGGTATGCGATTCTCTGAAACCTCTTCACAGTTTGAAACACTAAATTTCCAATGAGTTCCTAAAGCTTGAGTACCATAGATGCGTCTCGATGGCAAAGTAATTGAGGTCGGAAGCATAGCTCCAGGCCACGCAACAATCAGGTCATTCCTGAGAAGCAATGGGTCTTACTGTAGAGACCATTTCAACTGTATCCTTGCACAACTCCCCATGCTTTTATTTATATTTTTTTGAATTTCTGAAATAAATATTTTAAATAATTAGCAGAAATAGCATAAAAGTAATAATGAATTACTGAATGTCATTTTTGTTTTTTTATATTTTTTTTCCTTTATTTTTTAATTTTTTTCTTTCTTAGAATATTTTTTTTTTAATTTTTTTCTTTCTTAGTATATTTTTTTAAAATTTATTTTTGTATCTATTTGTTTCCACAAAATAGCTCAGAATGATATTTATTTCGATATTTTTGCTATAAAAAGCTAGCAAAACTAATTCGGAAGTAATGATGACTGGACTTCCTTGAGTCCAATGCTTCTTCGTCCCTAGAAGCATAGGGACGCAGTGCAACATTCGTCACCAAAGGAAGTTGAGAGGCTTCCATCCCCATTGAAAAACAAAGGCCGTCTGATCTACACCTTAAGGGGAGTAAACGGGGGTGGGTGAAGGGGAGACAAACTTTATTGTAGGGTACTGTAGGGTACAGGGTTTTCAGGTTATAAAATCATCACATGATTTTTTACCAACTGAGGAAGGTTTGAAGTGATATGGGTGTGAGCCTCAATATTAATTTCATATCTAAGGCTTATCGAGTTGCAAAATAGAATATAACATTAATTTTAACTACCATGAGACATTTTTACCAACTGCAAAAATTTCAAAGTGATCTAACAATTACAATTTCTTCGTCGTCCACATCACAACAACAACCTTTTTGTAACCCGAGCGAAGAGCAGGTATTTCTGCTAATATATATATATATATATATTAATTCAAAGAAATTATGTTTAACAGATTTGTTAAAAGGCAACTAATTAAAGTTGGTAATTCTGAATTAGAGGAGGTTGGCAGTTATGTGTAACTTGGACAACAAATTAGTATGGATGGAAGCATTAGGCCAGAAATTAATCATAGAATCAAGCTTGCATGGAATGTCTTTGGCAGAAATATTGTAATAATGAAAGGAGCAATGCCACTATATTTAAAGAGAAAAGTTTTTATCCAATATATTTTATCAGTTCTAACATATGGAGAGTAGACATGGACGTTGACCAGGAAAGCAATTCAGAGACTATAGACGACTCAAAGAAGCATAGAATGATGTATATTAGGAATTATGCGATATGCTCGTAAAAGAAATGTATGAGACAGCAAACCAGAGTGTCTGATACTATTACCACTATAAAGCAGCTCAAATAGAATTGGGCGGCCATAATGATATATAGATGCTCAACGGAATTCTAAACTGGATTCCGAGAAATGAAAGGAGGCCAAGAAAGTATCAACAAGGTAGATGGGTGGATGAAATTAAACATTTGGTTGGATTCGATTGGAAGAGAAAAGCTTCCGACCGAAAGAACTGGAAAAAACTTGGAGACACCTTCATCCCGCAGTGGATTGAAAATGGTTGAAAATGATGATGATAATATATTAATTATTAATAATAATATAGCTAATAATTTCAAAAATGGCAATAAACAATGCAATATAAGCATTGGATTAGTGATTCAACAGTGCATCTTTCTAACCATTATGGTTTTGCTAAGAAATAAGGATTAACAGTTTGTAATACACACTATGTTCAGCAGAATTTCTTTGATCAAGCAATTCTACTGAATATTGTGGTGAATGTTTGCAGCCACTGGTTGAAATAAGGTGATAGACTTGGATAAGATCTAGCAAGAACTCTTAACTCTCTAACTAACTGTTTTATTCATATGATGCAGGGATTTAAATAGACTATTTACAAGGGCTGTGATTGGTTGGCGTGCTTTTACAATTGATTAGGGGATTTTATTTACACGTGGGCTTTAACTGATTTTTAACTGCATTTTTAAATAACAACGAATCGGGGGAAGAAGCATGGCCAATGGAAAATTTGAATTGAATAACGGATTTAAACGATAAACAGTAAAAATTAGAATATACAAATGATAATAGAATAAATGTTGATACAATTATAAATGTAAGACAACTAAAAATATACAAGAATAAATAGAACTATTATAAAAAGATAAACGTGAATATAAAAATCATTACAATATAGTATGTATTACAAACTGTTAATCCTTATTTCTTCTAATGCTAAGAAGGAGCACATTCATAGTTACATGTTTCTTTTTTTAGGAATTTTTAAGTGAGCGATTTTTTTTCTGTTTTGTTTTTTTTGTTTTTCCAGGAAGGAACTATTTTAGAATTACATTCCTTTTATGTCTGAACATGAATGAATTTTTAGAGTTCCTTCCAAGTTTCTTTCCTAATAAATATTTTAATTTTGTAGTTCAAAAAATGCTTATATTAAACTGCTCTAATCAAAATGAAAGGAATCATAAGAGAACATTATTTTTACAACTGTATTAAAAGATGAAAAAGGGTTCCTTTTTCTGTTGGGAACTTAAATGAGAAATAGTTCATATTAAAAGATATAAAAAGAAAAAAATATATCATAGCTGTAAAAAGGATCTTTATAGGGTTTCTTTTTCTCCTGGAACTTAAATGAGAAATAGATTCTATTTTGATTAAAGAACTAGAACAGGAACATGTTTCTTTTTTAATGCAACTTTCACAGCGCTGATTTGCTCTATCATCAAACTAACATTGCTGTCAGAGGAGTAAGCTTTTTCATGACCTTAAAACTGAAAAGAGAGGCCAATTTACAGTGGGTGGCCAAATTATTAGAGCCACCTGCAAGAATTAACAAATATCAAGGAAGATATTTTTTTTTTTTTCAGATGAAATTAAAAGTTATCATTTCAATTATCATTATTTTCAAATAATTTATATCTCCACTATGTTTTGGTATAATTTTTGTGAACGTACTTGCAACACTGACTTGTTTGATGCCATTTTGGGGCAAGTACCTTCATTTTGTGAGAAAGTAGTTGTTCGAACACTCACATGTTTAGGTGTAATTTGAAGTTATTGAAGAATTTATCCAATGTTTTGTGTTTTCGTGTTATTATCTGGTATGTACATTGTTGTAAATAACTTATTTGACTGAAATAATTTAAAATACCATACATAATGTAAATTTTTAATTATTTTATAGGTTTTTAACATGGGAAAGACCAAAGACCTAACTCCAAGAAAAATTTCTGAGATAAAAACTCTTATTACCAATACAGACCATTTCAACAGATATAATGCATCGATTTCAAACATTTTGTGGGCATCAGTCGACAGAATAAAAAAAAATGATGCAAATATCGAATTGAAACCAAATCGGAAGGAAAAGTATGGACGAAAAAGACCATCAACACCTAAAGATGAGACAAAAATAAGAGATATCTATGTCCAGAACAGAAAGGCACCTTTGAAGATAATAACCAAAAATATCCAGGATGCCATCATCACCCTATCAGCAAGAACAGCTCTATGTTGCATAAAACAACTGGGTTTTTCGTGTTGACGTCCTGACAAAAAAACACTTCTTACTCCGGCTATGATGAAAAAGCAGTTACAATGGTGCAAAGCGCATGTAAACTGGACAGTTGACGATTGGAAAAAGGTAATTTGACAAATTCTTATGATAAAAACCTACACATTTCCTTTTTATGTAATATCCAGTTCACCAAATTCAAATGCAATAATAATTTTCAGGTTTGCTTCTCTGATGAATCTTCAGTGCATATATTGACTGGCAAATTGGAGTTTTATGAGGAGAAGACCTAACGAAAAATTTAATGAAGCCTGCATTATCAAACATCCCATCAGCATCATGATCTGGACGGTGATCAGCAGCCAAGACACAGATCGCCTGTATATTGTCGAAGGAACAATGAGGCAGGACTAATATACCAATGTATAAATGTCCTGGAAACCAAAATGCTGCCACAAGTCTACAAATGGTTTCCAGATGGAGAGTTAATATTCATGCACGACTCTGCGCCCTGCCATAAGGCAAAAAAAAGTAACAAAATATTTACAGGAAAACCAAGTAAAGAGTTCTCAACAGGCCTGGAAATTTCCCCGATCTCAACCCGATTGAGAACCTACGGGAATTAATGAAAATGGGAATTTTTAGGGAGAATATCACCAACAAGAGACTGTTGTTGATGGAGCTTCTTATTTGAGGTGTGGCACAGAAGCGAAGAAATTAAGGCAAATTATACATTGAAAGCATGCCGAGAAGAATTCCGGCTATCACGCAGCAAAAGGAGGTATTACTAAATACTAGGCAAACAAATTTCCAAAGGTACTCATTTTTATTTAATACATTTTAATTGCTTTTTTAATTAAGAATGTCAACATAGATTGCTTATTTCAAATAAATGGAGATATTTTACTTTTTTCTGCTCATAAACCAAAAAAATAAACTTTTTGCACAGTGGCTCTAATAATTTGGCCACCCTCTGAATGGGTTTGCTTTATCCTTCCTGGAAAAACCGAGAAACCATAGACGATGTTCAAGACTTAATAAGTATAATGTAGTTTTGATCTAACCTTGAATTCTCATCTTTATTCTCAAAACAAAATTCTTACTCTTTCCAAAATTATTCAAGATAACAAATAATGTCAAATTTAATCTTATTTTTAAGCGCTTGTTTAACAATGAAAAGTTCACCTACTGCAGTTAGTGATCCCCTTATCAATTGGAAAGATATTATTTTATAAAGGTTATGATATTTAAAGGCCAATAATAACTACCAAGAAGGCAGCAAATATAGTACCTCAACAAAAACCCAGTCAGTCGAACGATAAATACAATTCTACAATTTTAATGCTTTTCAAATTACATAAAAATGTACATAAATCACAGCATAAAAAGAAACTAAGAGTACAAAGTAATCATTTTCTATTAACCTATCTCCTATCTAAAACGTTTTGTATAAGTTTGTTTTTATGTTCCCTTTATTTGAAAGAAAGAGCACAACTTTTTATTTCAGTACAGGGGTATTATTATTATTATTACAATATTACACTGTACTATTATTACCATATATGTGCCATTACTTATTAGTAGCAGTATTATCATTATTACCGTATTTGCGCTGTTCATTAGGGATCAAAGTTACATACAAATTCGACTTTAAAGATGTTCTCAGGAACGTATCTTGTCCATAACCAGGGGGCCGCCTGTATTTTGTTATTTAATTAATAATAAAATGTTTTAAAGTAGTTAATTTTAAATTTCTGCACTGATTAAACTTGAAAGTCAAGGCATTCTTGGAATATAAATTTTTAAAATTAATCCTATATTTCAATAGCTGCAAAAATTAAAAATTACGATATATACACACAAATGCTTACTATCTATGAAACATGCTTGGGTTTCTGATCCGTGACTTAATGATTTTGAGTTTCCTGTTTTGTAAAAGAATCAGTCAGCAATGTAATAATATTGTTGAATTCATCACTCCAGTGCTAAACTGTTACAGCAATAGTAAGTTCCATTCATCCTATCCACATATCCCAACTTTATAATCATTTTATAAATCTCTTCCAAAAATGCTAACTTTACACTCTAAATTTAACAAGTATGACAAAGCCATAAACTATGGCATCAAATGCCTCTCTTTCCCCACACTATACCCTATAGAACAATGCAGAAATAATTTTGCTCTCTATACCAATTCTATCTTGCTTTCAAACTACTACACGAAATCAAATGCATAGATTTCTACAAAGATCTTTCTAACATACTGGATCTTTGTCAATACTGTCCCTCAAGATGTTAGTCTGAACATCAAGAAACCTTTCAAAGATAAATTCTAAATACTCACTATCAAGAAACTGACTACATTCTTGATTTTGTCTCCACAATATCTTTAGATCAATATAGTAAATCCCTTGACGTATGCTAGGGCAAGATTTATCACATACTCTGTTTAAAGCTTACAGTCCTACTACCAAAGGTTTTAAGCTCACCACTATCCCTGAATATGAGTATATGTAATCCAAGTCCCTTTTGTGTTTATAGTATCCCTTTTGTCATTTCACTTAAAAATGCTTTCTTGAGTGATTCTGAAAATCAGAAATAACCATTGCAGGATATCAAAATCTCAGTTATCTTTTCCTCTCTACTCTTTTTTTTTTTTTAATTTTTTTTTGTTAAGCTTTTATTCTGATCAAAGCTATCATCTTTAATTGGCTTTCACACTTCAGTAGCACATTTGGCTTTGAACTTTATCTCAATTACAGTATTGGGGAACAGTAATCGAATGGCATGCACCATTCTCCTACATAGTAATTAAAGATCCTCATAATGAAACTGAATTACTCAGGCAAAGCATTAAATGTGACTAATTAATTCCTGAATGTATCTTAATTCTTTTTTTTTTTTTTCTTTGGCTATTGGAAAAGTCAGTATAGCAAAGATTTGGGCTCAAAAGCTACTGACCAAACAGCAATTGAACTCAGATTCTTTGGAGCAAAGAAGATGCAGAGGTGCTAAAGTAGTTACCAATGATTATCAGCAAGCATTGAGTTAATTAGAAGTCAGACTAATGGGATATAAATAGATATTAAAAGACAGCATTTTCTATTCTTTTATAAAGAAGGTAAGCAACTTAATCATCAATAACTAACTAAATAAATAAGTAAAATACGCCTGATAATTAAATTTAGATAATAAATTAAAAATACCTTTGCATCAGCAACATTATTCTGATTCCTAAGACCACTACTGCTAGCAGTAAAATCTATAACTTTACCAATTGTCCAATACTGAAATAGAAAACAAATAGTTTTCAATTACTACTATTAAGATTTAATGAAAAGCATGAAATATTTTTCTCTTGTAAATTTGAAATTTTAATACAGCTAATATAAAATACATAGTACTCTTGACAAAATTTATAAATACCTCTAAAATTAAAATGAAGAAATGGCAGATGTGTAATTCAACAATACGTTTTTATTTTATAATAATTCTAAGTTTTAGTTCAAATTTTAGCTTTAAAGTTCTGTTGCATTTTCTTTAGTTTGAAAGTGAGCTTTTGCCCATTAACTGTTTAATCTATAGTCAAAAATTACTGATCAATGGTATAAAATATTAAAAGTGATCATATTGTAACAGTTTGTATGTAAATATTTTTAGAAATCATCTATTTGTATTTTTGTAGAAATTATTTATCTGTATTTTTATTCATTTTAATCTTAGAATAGAAAACATTCCTTTTCTATTTCCTAATTACTGATGTTCTGTTTATTTTTAAATTCTTTTCCGTTGCAGCCATTGAATCAGTTAATTAATTTAAATTCGTTATGTTTTTATCCAATCATTCTGTATATTTTTAATTAATCTTCCAATCAAATTCTTCTATGTAAAAATCTATAAAAACCAATGTTTTTCATTTAATAAATTAATTTGTTGTTTTTCCATCTCAACGACTCTCCCACAAACACCATTACAATTTTGGTGCCGAAACCCTGGTCTTTGCTGCTTCAAGCCAAGGAAACCTCATCATTTCCCACTACAATCAAAGACTTCATGAACACATAATTAAACTCCAAAACACCTACACTGTAGACACTGTTGATACCAATATTTTGTTTTAATTTCTTAAAACTTTTTCAAGGTTTTGTTTGATGAACAAAAAATAAAATAACATAAAAAATGAAAGAGAAATTCTTCTCTCATTAAAACAATATAAAAGTACAACAACTAAAAAACATGAATAAACAAAGCAAGTGAATAAAAATTGGACAATAAAAACGGTGACTATTGTTGACAAACAGATGAACTATATGAGAGATAAAAATTCTTTCACTCTCATATTGTTCATCAATGCATTCCTATACATTGATGTATGTATTTTGAAAGACTTCATGGACTTCCGCCACTGACAGATATGACAACTGAAGCTCAATCCAGCCAGAACTATGCTTCCATCGCAGCCATCCCCATACACTACCAATGTTACAGGGAACCCACAATCTTAACCATCCAATGGCTCAAAGATTACAACCAAATAGCCCAATACAACTTATGGGACACAGCCACACAAATGAAGAATGTCTACTTCGCACTGGCAGGAACAGCTTGCAAATGGTTCGAAAACAACAAACTGCACTTAAACACCTGGACAGCTTTTGAAGAGCTCTTTGGCGCAACATTTATTGCCCCCTACGGCAATGTACAGCAGGCTTGGCATGTGTTGGAAACGAGGGCCCAATGATCGGATGAACACTGCAAGGATTACACCCAAGACGTCCTGGTTCTTTGTCGCCAAACGGATTGGAAAATGTACGACAGAACAAGCTGCAACACCTCATGAAAGGCGTCGCAGAAGACGTGCACATGCTCCTCCTTGCCCTAAGGATCAAAACCACGGAGGAATTCCTTAAGGAATGCTGCAAGATCGAAACAATGAAAGCAAAGTGAGTCATGGACTCAATGCAATTCTGACGCCTTCCCAACGTCACCTGCATTCAGATAGCTCCAAACGCTCTGCCATCGCCATCAGCTGACATCATACTAGAGCTCCAAAACCAAATTGCAGCATTACAACAGCAAATCCAGGCCTTCATCGCTTCCATCTCCACTCAAACCCAGCCTCCGAACTAGCCTACGTGCAGTACACCACTTGAAGCCGCAAAACTACTCCACTGTCAAACGACGTTCAGCCTCTCAGATCCAGATGGACCACAAGCTGTGAAGAACTTTGCAAAATAGGCCAATATGTTTTTCTGCCATCGCAAAGGCAACTTCATCAAACATTGCCAGCGAAACTACTACAGGAATCAAAAGTAGTTTCTCTGCCCCAGGCCTACAGCAGAGAACCTCGCCAACCCATCCGGCCAATCTACGAGTCCCAGGTCTATCAGAATGCAGTCCAAGGTACCCATGCCAGTCGCTCCCGCTCAAGAAACTAACACCCGGCTGTCGTTTATCCACACTCCGTACCATAGCAGAGAAGCTTCCTACTACAGTCCAGCCCAGTACAACACTAAGCAGGCTCCCAAGGTTCCGTTGTCGCAGCCGCCAGTCGGAAAACAACCAGCAGTGATCAATGTAAAGGACAACATTTTGATCGCTCCGGCCTCCGTACAACTCCAGAAAAATACAGTTACACTTCTCATTGATAACCATCCAACGACTGCACTTGTCAACATTGGAGTTTCAGTTTCGGTGATGTCTGAAAACCTGAGATGAAGACAATGATGACTGCAAATTCACCATTGCTCAGAACTGTCAATGGCAAGAGGATTTCAATATTGAGAATAACAACGGCATGCATAGAAATCAACGGCCTCGTCCTAGTCTTCATTTTCAACGTCGTCCACCCATGCGGCTTTGACATAATCCTAGGATGGGATTTCTTGCAATCAGCAAAGCCAAGAATAAACTGTTCCAAAGGATTGGTACACCTTGACGAAGCTAAGCCTAACCAAGATACCCCGCCGAAACTATATCTCCAGGCTGCAGAAACGACAGTCGTCCTATCCCGTTCAGCTGCAAAAGTCTTGGCATACACGGAAGACACCATAAACGAACAAATCATCATAGAGCAACTGCCAGAACAAGCTATTACATCAAACCTCCTGATTCCAGCCTCAGTCAACGAAATCTGCCAAGGTATCGCCTCTGTCTGTATAACAAATGGATCTGATGTACCATTATTAATCCCGAAGAATGAGAGAATCACCACCTATCAGTCCACTGAAGTTGCTGCCATCACAGCCATTTCGCTGGATGAACAACCACTCAATCGCCCGAGCCCAACAATAGCCCCGCCCATAACTGACGAATGCCTGCAGAGCATCACCAGTCTTCAGCTGACACCTGCAGAAACTTAAAAACTGTTAGGCCTACTGAAGAAACATCAAACCGTATTTGATCCACCAAACCATGAAACAACACTCCATTCGACCATTACACACCGGATTAATACTGAAAACCACCCATCGATCAAGCAAAAACCCTACAGAGTATCAGCTAAAGAAAGGCAAGTTATTCACAACGAAGTCACTAAAATGCTGAAACAAGGAGTCATTACACCCTCGCGTAGCCTTTGGAGTTCTCACATTGTCCTCCTGCAAAAGAAAGATGGCAATTGGTGGTTCTGTGTCAACTACAGACAGCTCAACGCAGTCACAAAGAAGGATCTTTACCTGTTGCCTGGAATTGAAGATGCATTAGACTCCATTATTAAAAACCAAATAAATTCTTCTAACTAATATTTAAAAACATTAAATTTTTCAGTATTAAAGTAGTAGTTTTTAAGCATTAGACTCCGTGAGAAATGCTAAATACTTCTCCAGCGTTGACCCGAGTACCGGATATTGGAAAATCAAAGTAGATGAAAAAGATCGCGAGAAGACTGCATTACTTACACCTGATGGTTTCTACGAATTCAGGGTAATGTCGTTCGCACTATGCAATGCTCCAGTCACCTTCGAACGAATAATCGACAAAGTTCTCGTTGAACTGAAGCGGTCGATCTGCTTATGCCACCTTTACGACTCAGTTTATTTGGGATCAGCTGCAACAAGAAGCCTTCGAACAAGTGAAGTTGGCCCTAACGACGGAGCCTATCTTTGACCACTTCGATGACACCGCATATATGGAACTACATACCGACACATCGCACCACGGAATAGATGCTGTATTGGTCCAGATACAAGACGACCTTCGAACGAGTGATTGCCTGTGCCAGCAGGAAACTCAGCAAATCTCAGCAAAACTACGGGACCACCCATAAGGACTGCCTCACAGTCATCTGGGCAGTCGTAAAACTTCGTCCTTACCGCTACGGCCGGCCTTTCATGGTTGTCACTGACCACCATGCACTTTGCCGGTTTGCAAACCACAAGGATCCTTCTGGGAGGCTAGCAAAATGGACCCTATGGCATCACCATAATATACAAATCTGGGAAGAAACATCTGGACACAGACTGATTATCACACTGTCCCGTCACCCAGACTGAAACCAGCCGAATGATTACAACCATTAAAATTACACGAGTTAGAGAATCCTTATTGCATCAAATGCATTAAAGAGATAGAGGAGAATAAAATTGCAAAAAGCAGAGTAGAAAAATTCGGACTTTGTGAAGGAATAATAGTAAAATTAGCTTGTATAAAAAAGAAGAATCAGTTCATCGACGTTAAAATCACTCCACGCAAAATGGTGTGAGATATAATGGAATATTGGCATTGTATCTCTCCGTTGGAGGTCATCAAGACAAATTTAAGACAGTAAAAAAGATTCAGGAACAATTTTTCTGGCCGGGTATGGCATAGGTCATAGGTAATTTTGTCACAGTGTGCGAGACTTGTCAGAAGACAAAAATGGCTAGAGAGGGATCAATCGTCTGGAACAAATTAGCCGAGATGCAAGATCGATGGTTTACGATAGCCGTTGATTTTGCTAGTCCTTTACTGCGTAGTGGCAAGAGTAAATGGATGAATTCAGTGGGTGGACGGAAGTCAAGCCTCTTCGATCAGCTACAGATGAACCATGTGTAAAGTTTTTAAAAGACATCTTAGATTCGGATTTCCTAGGGTAATTGAGAGCGATAATGGAGCACAGATTCGATCTGTCATTTTTAAGAACTTCTGCCTGCAATATGGTATCCGACATAAATTTTGCCATCCTTCCAACAATCTGAAAGAGCGATGTATTGGTTTGGTGAAAAACCCGGCGCAGTCTATTCTAAAGAAAAAGTGACTCAGAAGCCATTGCGAAGCACTGTGATTGGTTTACTAATCACTATCCCTAACTTGTTTTTTTTATTAATGGAGTCAGGATAAGTTGTTTATATACATATATATGCATTCCATCTTGATTATTTTCATTTTTCTTTTATCAAAAATTTATCACAGCGTATTCAACCATTATTGTATTTCTTGTTATTTGTTTACAGATCTGAAGAAAGGAAAGCCTATTATATATATTTTTTTCTATTAGTCATTTTTTTCTATATTTTAATAAGCGCAACTACTTCGATTCTACAGCGCTTTAATAAGCGCAATCTACATTCCATTGAGGAAAAGTGACCTTATGACAGATACAGCAGAAAATTTATTAAAATCAATTGCCTCTAAGAAAAGCTAGCGCCATTTTGTTTTCAGATGAGTGTCTTTTTGGTCGGAGATGTCAAGTTGTGCAATTATGATTTTCTTTGAGCGCTTTCCAAACTCAAATTTTTATTGGTCAGAAATCTGTATAAATAGATCATCATGAAATTAACCTACACAGTTGGTGATTTGAACTGGCGAGAAACAGTACGAAAACTGGGGATCTGAGGGGACAATGCCAATTATAATATTACTTGCCCTTCTCAGCTTCACCAGTTCCATCCTTAAAGAATCGTCTTCTTTGCCTCTGTGTTAGTCCCAGGCTCTGGATACGTTGAGCCTTCATAGAATACTTGTGTTTCGCCGGATGTAAAGGGAAAGAAAAGAAATCGAAACCAGGCTCTGGATACGTTGAGCCATAATTTAAAGTTGCGTCTAGGTGATGAGTGAAAAGGATTTCTCAACCAGCAGATGAAGGGATATGCGATAGAAGACAGTTTCCCTTTATTGTCCCGGCAAAAATTATCAACGTGGCAGCCTGATGAAGATTGGCACTGAGTGTTTGGATTTCCTGCTTTCTGTGATACCTATTCAACAGAGTAGAGTATTATCTTCAGGCTCGAAGGCGAGGTGTCAACTGTAAGTAATTGTGTTTCTCTTTTTTGTTAGTGCTGGCATTCATTTTGGCCAAAGCTCTGGAAATCTAAAGTGTTAGGAGCTTGCTTTTGGACAGACATTAAAACTTAGCTTAATGAACTCTGTGAAGTGAACTAATGAATCATAAATTTCACAATCCGGATTTAAGAATGAAAAGATTGGCGATATTGTAAACCTTAGCTTATTACCAATATTCTGTAAAATTATTTAATTTGATAAGTTTGATTTATGGTTATTAATCTTTTATTTTATCAATGTTTTACTGCTTATTGCTGAGTGTTATAATTGGCTGGTAGGCAAACAGAACTCACAGTCAGAGTTAAGCCATTTAAGTTTTTCTGGGTTTTTTTTTTGTTGTTGTTGTTGCTGTATTTTTGCATCTTTTACTCTTCCTTTTCTCAGCCGAAGATTTTTTTTTTTTTTGAAGATAAAAATATTTTACGTGCTGGATAAAATTTAAATAAAAGCCTGCAATTAAAAGCACGGATGTGAGACAAGTTAA
>JAFIDM010009631.1:271384905-271413068 GCA_023159025.1 Thereuonema tuberculata | reverse complement strand
TTAATTTTCATAAGGGCGTGGGGTTTTTCCGCCCTGCCGGGGAGGGGGGGGGGGCGAGTTATTCGGGTTATCGAGTGCCGAGTTTTCGGGACTCTACTGTAACAGGAAAAACATGGACTCAGACTAGTCACTGGACTAGATGAGGACTCTGTTAAACATCTGGCGAAACTGAACTTTCAACCTTGCATTAACTTACACGTAGCTGAAGTGACTCTAAAGGAGAAACCTCAGTTCTAAGAACAAGAAGGGGCTCCTAGATCACAGAAGATGATGCCAAGAACAGGGAAGGAGTTTCTCCTAAATCTGAAACTATGGATCTCTCAAACTAGTAAGTATTCTTTTCCTTTATTTTCTTTACCTTGTCATATGCTTTACCTTCTCATGTCTTGTTCTTTTTTTAAGGATAATTTACAGCACTGTTCGGCAGCTACTGCAATACTCTAAGCAGATCACTGAGCTGGATATTGACTTTGTCCTCATTCAAGAGTCTTGGCTCTTTAGGGACAGAGTTAAAGGTTTGGGAGGCTGTGGAGGTTTTTTATTACAACGTTTGTAGACTACTCTACCTGCTTGTATTTTTACAAAGCACAGAAATGTCCTCCTCCTTTCGTAGTTCTGCACTAGGGCTCTGGCTGCAGTTAGATTTTCAAGGAATAACAGAAACGGCATCATTGTCACATTTGCATATTTCCCCCATGAGCTTAGTTCTGATCCATCCCCATTGGAGGTTAAGAATTTAGTTTCTTTTTGCATGAACTCTGGTTTGCCCTTTCTTATGGGGTGTGATGTTAATTGCTACAATACTGTGTGGGTAATAGTGACATTAATTCCATAGGGGAAGCCTTACTAGTGTTTCTTACTACTGTTGATCTGGACATTTTAAATAAAGGTTCAGTTCCTACCTTCTTTACCCCATATAGGGAAGAAGTCTTAGATCTCACCCATGCTTCTGCATGTCTTAAGACAGAGGTCTGCAAATGGAGGGTCTCTAAAGAGGTCTCTTTATCGGATCACAGACATATCCTTTTTTCTCTGAGCACTGAGATGCTCAGCGAGGAAAGATATAGAAACCCAAGGCTTATAAATTGGGATTTCTATAAGGATATATCTTAAATTTAAAATGGCAGGTTTTCATCTTTTTTCTGACTGGTGAGTAAATTTTTTCATCGTAAATTGTTTTGTTCTGGTGAACATGTAGATCGAATTAAGGTACTACTGATGGCAGTTCTCGAAAGAGTGGATAACTGTGGTTGCATGCATGTATCATAATCTTTTGTTTCTGATGTTTGGAATTGTGTGGTATCCATTTTGTTTTGGAAATCCCTGTGGGGCTAGTTGGCATAGCTATGACAAAAAGGGGAAAAACTGGAGATGGCCAGATGAGGAAGACTAAATTTGGTATGACCAAACTAAAGTTCTGCGAAAATTGAACCCATCTGTACAAATAACTCCTTCATTTGTGTTTGATATCAACAATAACTATAGGTAGCTAAGAATTCATTGTTTGTTCATACATTTAATTTAATTTGTCATACAGTTGGGTTTTTTTTGTTCAAGTATTATTAAAATAAAATTTTTGATAAAATAAAATGTTTTTCTCGAAAATTGCTGTGTTCTGCTCAAGTACCCCTATCCATAGCACGTCATGCCAACTCGCCCCTAGGGGTATGCCAACTAGCCCCGCACCCGGGGTTAGTTGGCATAGTTGCAAGCTTTTAGGAAAAGTGTTTTTGGGGTTACCTAAACACGGATTTCATTAATGGGTCCTATATAATTTTGTAGTAAAAAAGATAAGCTATCTGCCGCATTCACCAGAATCCCCCTAAGTATTGCACAAAAAAATAGAAAAATCAAAAACCAAAATCTATGCCAACTAGCCCCGGTCTCCCCTATATAATTTTTGCCATCGATCTTTAAGCACAAATTATTGAATTAATGGGAACTGAAAATAAAATGCTGACAATTCACTTGTTATATAATTTCGTCCTTATTTATGAGTACTAAAAGAAAGAACTGACTGGAAAATTTGAATAGCAGAATTAGAACAAATAGCTGGAAAACTGGTTGAAATTGAGAGCTGTTGGATTTTATTGTCAGGTTTGGATCCAGTTTATGATTCATGTGCACAAGGACTCATACAAAAACAAGGAACATCAGTTTAATTTCGAAACCTTGTGTGATAAGTTGATACAAGAATATAACAGGAAAAAAAAAGTATAATAAGCAACAGCGTTTTGAAGAAATCCCAACAGAAGCAGAAATGTACAATACAAAAGCTAACAGAAAAGCTAAGAAAAAATTAAGACCCACAACTGATGGGATTTGCTATAATTGCAGGATGGATGCTAAAACTAATGCTGCAATAATTTCTAGCATTAGTTTTAGTATTTTCAACCCTAATTACACTTTATGTTTACATCCATCTTATATACCTTCCTAAGAAGGTTTTTTTTCATTAAATTCATGATACAACAATAAAATAAATTCTTCTTTCTTAATAATTATATGTCTTCCCTCTCTTCTTAGTCTACCTCTTTTAGTAAACTTTATATAGAGTTTTAAGTTAAAAAAAAAACTAATTTTTGCACTCCTGAATGCATCAGGAAACACAAAAATTTGTCCTGGCATTCTACAGGAAGCTTTTTTTTTTTTTATTTAGCTGAAGCTTACATAAAAAGTTTTATTTTAACATCCCCAACTGAAATCTTGAACACCAGTATAAATTAAAATGTTTTGGTGACTTACTTTAGAAAAGAAAAGTGGTTTCTTATTATATTCCTTTGATGAAACTGGGAGGACAACATTAAAATATAATCTCTCTTCCAATGGTATTTCCTTGTTTCCATTTGCCTTCATCTTCAGCTTCATTATTATTACCTGGCTTGCTGTCTTTTTGGCAGCCTCACTCCTGTAAGTCTTTTTGGTAACATCAGGTACTTTTTGTTTGGAGGCTAAAATATTTAAAACAAAACAAAACTGAAATTACTTTAGAATTCAAAGTACTTTTACAACTTAAAATTAGTTAAAATTCTGTTATTTACCAGAAATCATTTGACTAAAAATGCAACCTGAAAAAAAAAGTTTGCAGCGGATTTTAATTATGTGAAAAATCAAATAAAAAACTATTAGGACTTAATTTGATACTGTTAATTCATATCCATCTTCTATAAATTTATCAGCTTTATAAGCTGTCACTAATCAAAAATTAAAGTAAACATATTAGACTGAATAAAGGTGAACACTTTGCAGAAACTAAATGGAATCAATGTTTACTGACTATCAAGTCAGTAAATAAAAATGCTAAATACAATCTTGGAGGAAGATGAAGACTATTTTTAATATCAAAGCATTCAGAATTCTCCACAACTGATTGAACTGCTTTCTACTTCCAAGATGATATTAGGCTGCCATTCAACAATAACAGAAGATTCTTAAGTTGTGAAAAGAAAGCATATACTTAAATATTATTTATCAAAGATCATCTAAATTTTTATCAATCTTCATTCATATACACACAACAATGAATAAAAGGTTAGAACTTGGTGACGTGGTGTAGACAGAATACACCTTGTACTATGCAAGAACTAGGAATTTAATAAATATCATTGATCATTTATTGTTAAAAGGCAGGTCAAAAAGTGATTCATTTGTTGTTGTGAAAATACTGAATGATTTCTTTTTGAATATATCAGGTGAAATAAATAATGCTAATTATACAGTACCTATTTACAACAGGACAATTTAGTGCAAGTAACAATGAACACACATTCAATTTTCCTTGATCCAATGAAGAATTAATAACAGCAATAAAAAATTATCGAATAGTAACTCTTCCAGAAAAGATGAATCCCTTCGATAGTTATTAAAAAATGTGCAACCTTAATCATAAATGGATGCAGTTACACAATTTGGAACCGACTACAATTTTGGGGATTTCTGGATTTCTATTGCAAAATGTGCTTGAATATGTGTAAAAACTGATGAGACCTATAGCATCACTCTGAAAGAACATTACAGAATGTTTACAATACAACTATTATTAGATAATGTCAAAGTAGAATTTTATTTTTAATGTTTTGTTAAAACAGTTCTAGACAAGAAAGTGAATTTTGGAGTTGGTTCCATATTGCGTAACTGCATACAAATGAAATCAGTCACCTAATAAATTATTTGCTTGAAAATGGACAATTCCCATCTGTATTGAAAATTGCAAAAGTAATACCAGTGTTGAAAAAGGAAAACCCAAATGATATGAATAACTACAGCTTTGGTTCTCTTCAGTTTTTTTCAAAAAGGTTTGAATGAGCAATGAAGGGTGACTTAAGAGAGGTTCTTAATAATGCATGAGATAGTTTCAGTCACAACACGGTTTCCAAAAGGGAAAATCTACACAGACTGCTGTTTTCGAACTTATTATCCAAATCATGGGAATGCTAAGCAATAGGTAAAGGCTATTGGATTACTATTGATTTATCCAAAGCATTTGATATCAGCGATCATAAAATCTTACTTAAATTATACCATTATGACATTAAAGGGGTTGCACACATAAATGGTTAGAATCTTGCATAAGTAAAAGGAGTCAATTTGTGCAGATTTCTAAATTAAACAACAACAACAACTACATACTATTCTCAATGGGAGAAGTGACTCCTCAGAAACTAAATTAAGGAAATAAAAAACAATAAAACGTGGAACTCAAATCCTTGGGTAGCCTTACACCTATTTCAAAACGCATTTGATCACAAAGAAAAAAAATGAAAATAAAAAAAAAAACCTCTAAATGGGTTTAAAACCAAGACACAAATCATAATGAACGGGAAGCCTTTTGAGTCAAACCGAGACCCTGGGACAGCTGTTTCGAGCTTGTTAAGCTCTCTTCAGCTAGAGCTACCCAGCAAGCAAAAACCCAAAAGGAATACATGGGGAAAAGTAATATATTATTGATTGTAGGTCCTTTTAAGGTAGGCATAAGGCTGCCCAAAGATTTAAGTTTGACATTTTGTTATAGTTTTTTATTTCCTTAATTTTAGTTTCTGAGAGGTCACTCTTCCCATCAACAATATATTACTTTTCCCTTCGTATGCCTTTTGGGTTTTTGATTGCTGGGTAGCCCTAGCTGAAGAGTGACTAACAACCTTGAAACAGCTGTCCCAGGGTCTCAGCTTGACTCAGTAGGCTTCCATTTTAACAACCTACAAACATTTAGTTCATCTCTGTTGAAAATATCTAAAGGTGTACCACAAGGGCCAATACTAAGGAGGCTTAATGTGTGTAATGAAATAAAGAAAAGTGGAAATAAATAAAACGCACTTACTTACAAAAAGTTGATAGGATTATAAACATGGTAATTTAATCCGAAAGTTTCAGAATACTGCGCGTATTCCTTCATCAGGGACGGCACAAACATATAAGACATTAAAACAACATTTAAGACGACACGAGGTGAGAAGGCATGTTGAAAGTGAGAGGATTAAGAGAGTTTAGCAATAGTGATGGGCGTTTTGCCCGTCGGTGATGGGGTTGTAAGCTTTAAGCTGGATTATATGGAATGATTTAGCTAGAAGACTAATTCTAGCATAAGGTAGACAACTCAGGTATAACTTCTCAGCTGCTAAACCCCTTCCCCACCATAATAGACAATCCCACCGTCTCCTAGCTGAATTATTCCATATATTCCAGCTTAAAGTTTACAACCCCATCACCGGCGGGCAAAACGCCCGTGACTATTGCTAAACTTTCTTAATCCTCTCAATTCCCTCACTTTCAACATGCCTTCCCACCTCGTGTCATCTTAAATGTTGTTTTAATGTCTTATATGTTTGTGCTGTCCCTGATGAAGGAATAAGCACAATATTCCGAAACTGTCAAATTATTACCATGTTTATAATTCTCTCAACTTTTTGTAAGTAAGTGCATTTTATTTATTTCCACTTTTGTTTATCACAAGGGCCAATCTTGGGACCACTCCTTTTATTATGTATCTTAACTAACAAAAATACCAGTAATTCGTGCGGGTTACAAAAAAGTTGTTCTGACGTGGATGACAAAAAAATTGTATTTGTGTGATCACTTTGAAACTTATCCAGTTGGTAAAAAAGGCACTTAGTTACAAATTATGTTATACACCTGCTACAGTTGCTTCACTCTGGAAGCCTTGCATACATAATGTAAAAAAAAGATTTTCTTTATTACAAAAAAAGTAAATTACATCAAGTTAACTAAAAACTGAAACTTAGAATTAAGAACACTCTTGTCAAATTTCATGTTTGCAAATCAAGCAGTTTTGAAGATATGCATACCCTGCAGGAAAGTACACCCCCTTCCCGTTTACACCCTTTAGGGTCCGAATATCATAAATTTGTCGAAAATATATATTTTTGATTTTGACAAAGAAATTTCGTGTTACCTACTAAAGCGGTTTTAGAGATATGCGTACCTTTCAAGAAAGTTTGCCTCCTCCCCCCCATTTATATCCCTTAGTCCAAATCTGGGTTTTTGTTGTCAATGCATTATTCTGGGATGCATGTGAACTTCCGTGCCAAATTTGGTAAAGATCCGATCAGAAATGGCAACGTTGTTTCAAGACAAACAAACAAACACTTCACTCACGTTTATCATATAGATGATTTAGTACAGTATATGATTCCAATAAAGTGTACATTATATGCTAACGATATTAATATATCACCAGTGATAGCAATGAATCTAACTGAAAATGCAAGGATAACATCTGATAAAGTGATCAGATGGTTAACAAGAAATAAACTTGTATTGAATGTTGATAAGACGGTCATATTAAATTTTCATTTTCCTGGTACTATTATTCCTTTGCCCCCTCTATCGTTACTTGCAAAACAAAATACTTGCTGAAATTCTACCAAAATTCTAGAGATCTACATAGATGATGATTTTATTTGGAAGTCACATGTTGTGAATTAAACAGCAAGTTAAGCAGTATTCTGTACGTTAAGTGATACATTTCCAAGAAATGCTCTATTATCATTATATTATGAAAATTTCTGCATGCTTCTTAGCTATGGAATTCTGGGGATCTACGAAAGCTTCTTTATCTACTTTTGTATACAGAAAAGAGATTAAAACCATCTACAAATTACCTAAAAGATCATCTTGTAAATATGTTTTTAATTCCCATGAAATCCTAAATTTACCAAGCATATGGGTCAATCCATACCAAATGGTCCAGAAAATATTAAATTGGTTGCTCGACCATTTTAAAAAAAATTGTTTTTTTTACTGTTGTTATCCCTATGCATGAGTACTTCAAAACAGGCATTATTTTTTTTTATTTGACTTCGTTTAAAAATGGCGTCCATTTTTGTTTTATATTTTCCGGCATTTTTGGCCTTTGCAGACAGTTGCGGTAAATTTGATAACTCAGCTAAGAAAAATGATAGAAAGCTGTGGTAAAAAAACATTACTTTCAGCACATTTTAAGCTGCATTTTATGTCCTATACCTTTTTAGCCATATGCAAATAGCTGAAATTTAGAACTGAAACTGATATTCGCTTTTGAACAAAAATCAAAGTTACGGGTTTTTTTTGAGCAGGAAGGAATGAAATTGAAAAACTATAATTTTTTTGAGAAAAGATATACATCCAAAGGTTTAGCAAAAAATATTTCAGCTCTGTTACTGGCTTCCTAATTTAGTTATAGCTCTTGAAAAATGCTCGTTTTTCATTTTTTTCAAAGTTTGAGCCCCAATATCTCTGGGGCCTAATAAAAATTTGATATTTACAGTATAAAAAGAACTTTATGAGAGGTACCTGTGAAAAAAAAATTTGAGTTTGATATTTGAGTTAGATACCTATGTTTCATTAATATACTCAATTGTAGCATACTTATAGTAAAATAACTTTTTCATTTCAATAGTGGAAATGGACATGCGGAAACATTTTTTTCTCAAGTGGTTCTACTTCCATTTGCAGTAACCTAATTTGAGACTTGCAAATATTCCATATTCTCAAAAGGACGAATTGAATTTCACTGACTTTGACCTTCTTGATTTGGTGCGTATTTCATCCAACATATTAGGAAGTCATAACCGTATTCTTGAGCTTTCCTTTGCCCAAGTACTGCATTCGGCATTTCCATGTGTCTCTGTCTCTGCTTCCCACATCCTGTCTCTATTCATTCACCACGAGTATCTTTTCTCGTTCTTTACACCGAGGCTCTCTTCACGTCACTTTTCTTTCCACTCAATTTAAATTAATTTGTATAATTTAAAACATGACATATTTACTTATATGTGCAAAAGCATTTTATTAATATTATTTATAATTTATTTTTATTAAAATACGTATTTTTTACGTGCGCAGAAATTATAGATGATAAAAAAACTGCCATCGCACAAATTAATAAAAAGGGGGGGGGGTCTTTAAAAAGTTAAAAACATTTAAAAGATGTTTAAAAAAGGGGAGGAACTACGAGTTTCAACTCCGTTTCTATTGGAGCCTTCATCTGGTAAAAATTTATTTTTATATTTGGTGAAATTAGATTTGATGCATCATTAACCCTTTGCGGTCTTATGTCGACATATAATCGACATTGAGGAAATGCCAGTCTGGTCCATTGTCGATATATAATCGACAATATCATTTTTGGATGCTGGCGTTGTCTTTTGTCGACAATAAACTGCTGTGGAAGTCGTATGCTATTTCTAGTGTCTTTTGTTGACGTTTTGCGCCATCTATTGAGAATCTGCTAAAATAGTTTGTGGAAAAACAAGCCGAAATGCCTGTTAGAAAACCAAAATGGCAGGTCCTTCTTCGAGCGTTCCTAAATGTGTAAACGAAAGCGCCGTGGTGTTTCAGATGACGATTTTGAAAATAAAAAGCACAAAGACTGTATAGTGTACAGTAATAGAAAAGTAAAAGGAGGAAGGAAGGAAGGAAACATATTATTATTGTAAAACCTGCACTTTTCATTCTGCAATGTGTTCAGGAGAATGCTTCAAAAGATTTCATATAATGATAAATTTCAAAAATTATTAATTTTTTCTTATAATTTAACTATTATATATCTGACTTCTATTGTAATTTTCTATATTTTAACATTAAATCTTAAAAAAAATCTATAGTTTTGAAAAAAAAGACGTTTGCCATTACGCTCCCCACAACACCCTTAAAAATACGATGTCCTGGCTGTGGACATTTTGGGATTTGCCTAAGACCGCAAAGGGTTAAGAAAAATATATATATTTTTTTTAATTTCAACCACAATATTTATCAGTATTTTACTCTCATTTGTATATTTTTCTGTTATCATGTGCTTGTGTTTATTCAATATACTCATCAGATAATGTTGCACTTACATACATACATTTACCCAAATGTATTATAATAACTGTATCTTGATGTTGGTATGTATAATGCATCTCCCTGCTTATAAAGTGCGTAAATTGTTTTTAGATTCATAGAGAATAGGGCCTTGAGGGAACAGTCAGTGCAAGCCAAATTGCCCCCCCTCCCCTTTTCTCCCCACTGCAACTCCACTATCCTGTTCTGTTGTCCCTTCCTCCTTTCCCTCTGTTACTGTTACCTCCCAGATGTTCCCCTATCCAAATAGCGACCCATCTCCTCTTCAACTCAGTAAAAATAGGCTCTGATCAGTCCATCCTTCTCTTTCATCTGGCGACTGGTCTTATTTTGCAAGATTTTCACTCTTCATCTACCTCTCACTCAAAAGGGAGTATGGGCCAGCATTTTGGATTACTTTTAGCCTTCCACTACAGTAACTCTAGCATATATTCTTTCTTCAGCTTCACATCAAAAGAAAGTGTGCTTCCCAACTTAATCCCTTTCTCATTTGCATGTACACTCAAAGAACCACAGAATGGCATTACACTAATTCCCTAAAAAATTAAAGCCCTGATAAATATCTTCTTAACCACTGAAATAAATTCCAAAAATGCAAGTTGTTGTTGTTTTTTTTCAAATCTGGTAAATAACTATAGGTTTCAATTTTATTCATCAGGATAGTGAAACTTTTATAAAAACAAAAAATGTAGCTTGAAGTGTGCTGAAAAAAATGGTCGTTGTCCCAGCCATGCATGCAATGGAAATGTCTACAAAAGCAAAAAAAGTCAAACACCAAGACAGAAAAATGGTCACCATATTTGTATAAAGGTAAATAAAAATAAAGTAATGGTGGTTTCTGACTACTAACTTACAGGGTCTTTACAGACAAAAAATGAAAATTTTTTAAAAATGGTAAAGCAATGAATTAATTTAATTCGGAGCCATTTAATATGGATTAACCAAATATTAATGTTCTAGATATTTCTATATTTTTATCAGAATGTTTGCTGTATTCTGATGTAGAACATTTTACACATTCATTTGTTATGAAAAAAATCTGATACAAGTTTATACTTTTATTTGTTTTATTCATGAAAAGTATCTTTTACTTATTGCAAGCTTAAATTTCAGTAGAACTGTTGTTTGTTTCTCAATAAATTTTGCTTGTAATTTTTCTAGTATAAAAGTTGCTCGATCAGAACCTGATTTAAACCTGCCTTTTTAAATATTTTCAAAGCTTTAAAATTTCTTAAACAACATTTAACTCATACAAACAGCAGCAAATGCTATCTTTGATTGCTAGTGGAGAACACTAATTTTGGAAACAGAACTACACTGAGTGACCACTTTATTACAGACACCCCTGACCCACAGTGACGTAACAGCAATGAGTAGGCATGCTCGGCATGCTTGGTATCAAGAGAATAGTTTGCTGGAACAAGAGTAAGACAAAAGATTTAAATGACTTTGAATGAGGCATGATCATGGGGTCAAAAAGAGCCGGTTCTAGTATTTTGCAAACTGTGATGAATCTCAGCTTTTCTTGTGCAACAGTATCGTGAGTGTTCAGAGAATGGGAGTTGGATCAAAAAACTTCAAGCAATAAGTGTAACTGTGGACAGAAAAGGCTTGTGGATGAAAGAGGTAACAGGTGACTGGCATGGATCGCTTGCAGCAACAAAAGGATAACAACACAACAGATTGCAGCTGAGTACAAAGCAGGTACACATCAAATCCCATCCGAACGCACAACATAACAGACCTTGTCCCTGACTGCTTTTAACAGCACGAGACCAGCAAGGGTGCCTTTGCTATCACAGAAAAACAAGAAAGCGCACCTGCTGTGGGTCCAGGAGCATCACAATTGGACACTTGATGAGTGGAAAAAGGTCAATTGGTCCAATGAGTCTCAGTTCCTTCGCCACCATGCTGATGGTGGGAGAGAATATGTCATTGGCAGCACGAATCCATGGACCAGTCTTGCCAAATGACAACCCTACAAGTGGTGGTGGTGGAATAATGGTCTGGGGAATGTTCTCCTGGGACACACTTTGATCCCCTATTATTCCTGGAAACATCTCTTAATACCTACCTCAACATTGTTGCTAACCAGGTGCACTCATTTATGGCAACAGTGTTCCTGAAGTAGATGACCACTTTCAACAGGACAAGCACCTTGTCACCGTGCTCAATAGGTCTCCGATTGATTCAGTGAACATGACTCTGATTTCCACTTACTTCATTGGCCAGCTCAATCACCTGATCTCAACACCATTGAACATTTGTGGGATGAGGTGGTAAGATCAATTCAAAGCCTATAAACATCACCATCCAATGTGAACCAACTAAGGGCTGCTCTTTTGTCAGCATGGGGCAATATTCCTGCGAAATGGTTCCAACACCTTGTAGAATCTATGTCTAGAAGAATTACACTGGCCTGCGAAGATTTTCCGGCAAAAGTAATTGTATGTGATATACGTTACATTTAGTGTCCTTATGTAAAAAAAAATACCAGTTGTTTCGTATCACGTACAGATTTGTCATAAATCCGTCTCATGTGTATGCTAATTGAGCTTCGTTATTGTAAATGAGGTTTGGCTTGATTGTATGTAATGCAGGTACGGACATGTCTGAGAGAAAATATTGTATGATCTGTGTTTTGGAGGAAAGTAGGTACTCATACAGGATTACCGGAAAAACAAATAGAACAGTTGTAGTTCGCGCATGCGCAGTGTCAGACAAGGTAAAACCGCGAAGATCGCGTTCCTCCGTAGTCTGAGCGGAGAGTCTGAGAACGTGTTGCATGCCTTTGTCTATATGTTTCAACGTGCAATTGAAGTCGATTGAGTGAATAAGTGAGGTAGTTTGTGTTAAAATGGCAAGTGGCAGAGATGTTGGGAGGCGAAAATGTGTGAACAATCCCAACTCTTTCTGTTATATATATGACCAATATACAAGTAAAGGCCAGAAGCGAAATATAACACCATTTATAAAAAGCCTGTACTTGGGATATTTTAACATGAAGTTAGGTGATCAGGACAAGAATTTCGCACCCCATATTGTGTGTAAAACGTGTGTAGAAAACCTGCGGCAATGGTACAAAGGGTTGTTGCCATCAATGCCATTCGGAATCCCAATGGTTTGGCGGGAACAAACAAATCACTTTGACGACTGTTATTTTTGTGTATGTAAAGTGTCCGGATTCAATATGAAAAACAAAAAGCACATTGTGTATCCCTGCCTTCCATCTGCCATAACCCTCGTACCACATGGACCCGATATTCCTGTTCCAAAACCACCAAAACAGTTACCAGAGAGTGTGTCTTCATCATCTTCAAGTGCGGAGGATGGTGATGATGATACCTTTCTACCGGATGTTGAGGATAAAACTCCACATCTTTATAATCAGTGTGACAAAATGATTTGGTGCGTGACCTAGGCCTCACAAAAGAAAAGAGAGAACTTTTAGGATCAAGATTTAAAGAGAGAAATCTTTTACTTCCTGGGACAAATTCATATTGTTACAGAAATCGGGAGGAAGAATTCCGGCAGTTTTTTGTTCACGAAGACGAACTTGTGTTTTGCTGTGATATCCTTGCTTAATTCGTCGTCTTGGAACTATTTACCAAGCAAAGGACTGGCGTCTATTTATTAATGCCAGTAAAAGAAGTCTCAAAGGTGTTCTTCTGCACAATGGAAATAAACTTGCTTCAGTGCCAGTCGCCCATTCAACATCTCTTCGTGAAAACTATCACAATTTATCTATGGTGTTGCAGAAACTGAACTACAATGAACACAGATGGTTACTGTGCTGTGATTTAAAAGTGTGCGGTATCATATTAGGGCAGCAAGGAGGATATACAAAGTTCCGTGTTTTCTGTGTGAGTGGGACTCTCGGGACAGGGATCGTCACTGGTTAGTGTCTGAGTGGCCCAAGAGGAAACAGTTCGTGTCTGGAGAAAAAAACATTGTAAATCCATTAATTGATCCTCAAAGTATGTTATTGCCCCCTTTACATATTAAATTGGGAATTATGAAGCAGTACATGAAGAGTTTTGATAGAAGTAGTCAATGCTTTCGGTACCTCTGTCACTACTGAGGAACACAAACGCAAATCAACACAGCGTTCATTCACATCAAAGTGCAGCAAACAATAGTGTTCTTGAAGTGAGATTCATACATTCTAGCAATGAACATGTTACTTTTTTGTATATTCGTTGCAATTTGATCATGTCCCATTAAAATTATATATATTCTCTATTATGGTGTTTTCTATCGAAATTACAGCAATGTGTAAAATTTGGATTTCAAATAGCAAAAAAACTGTACATGATAGGCAAAAACGGTTTACATATTTGAACTCAGCACACCTAAATTAGGGTAAATCAGCTCTTCAACCTTTTGTCGGAGAATTTTTTTTTTTTTTCGCAGGCTAGTGTTATGGCTGTGATCCAAGCTAGAGTAGGACCAACTTGTCATTAGTATAGTGTCTCTAATAAAAAGGCACTCAGTAATGTAATTACTGGATTTCCAGGCTTGCAGTACTCAAACGGGAATATAGGAGCAGCTCCATCGAGAACAATGGTAAGTTAAGACATAATTCTATCAATCAAAAAGATAAGATTAAGACAGTCTGTTACAAACGTAAGTGGATACACTACAGGATTAGGAGTAATTCCTACTTAACATGAATTGTCCAGCAAGTAGAAAAATTAAAATTGGGTCCAGTAGCCTAGTGATAAAGGGCTTGACTGCGAACTGGAGAAGATGGGTGGAATTCTCCTCCAGATGGGTCCTAGGGCCTACCCAACCCTCTTTGAATGAGTACCGAGTTTATTTCCCAAGGTTAAAGATGGGTGGGCATGGGGCTGACCACCTGCCCTTAACTTAGTCACGATAGTCTGGAAACGCCACGAACATTAATTCCAGTGAAGCAAAAGGCCAATGTAATGGGAAACTTTAACTTTTTAAGAAACATTAAATTATTTCTGAAGAATGGCTAAATAAGAAAAAAGGATTTTTTGGCTATTCCAGCAGCAATATTTTTATTCCATCCTACTTTCTGACTAAACGGAACAAAAATCAATTTACATTTTTTTTTTTTCATTATTAGTGTGGTGAATTACTATTTACAATTAGGACCTAACACACTTAAAAAAATCTTCATTACATGTTGCGGAGTCCAGGTTCGGACCGCTTCATCAGATGACACATGGAATTTAGATTATTTATTTTCAAGAGAAGAATGGTAAATATATAGTATATAACATCAAGAAAACAACAAATTTCTGTTGATATTGAAACAATTACGGCACTGAATATGAAGAAAGTAATTACTAGAAATTATTTGAGTTTAAAAATACTATAAAAATAGTAAATTTATTACAAATTGTTTCATAGAATATTACAGGATAGGAAATTAATATTTTTATCATTTAAAATGTTAACTCTTTTAACCACTCTATAGAGTGGTTGTAAAAAATGAATTGTTCTGAAATTTGAAGTAAACGTTTCTGAAATTTTGCACAAACACTGGATATGGTAGATCTGTAATATAGGGTACAAAAGTATAAAAACAAGCAGAATGCCAAAAAGCAAATTCATTTCCAGTAATATCTAGTTTAATAAATTTAAAGTGTTTATTTTTCAGACGAAAACCTTTGAGTACTGACTAAACTTAAAAAATGATTAAGATATTTTTTAAAAAGCTTTTTTTTTTTTACTAACTTAAGTTTTAAGTAATTTGAAAGTAAATGAAGTATTAATATTTCACCTTTAACACTTTGCTTTTTGAAAGAATTCACATTAACAAAAAATCAAAAGGAAGTGTTAATGGATAAATGATTTAATGAGAAACCAATACCATTTTTGTCAGCAAAATCTAGCAAACCAACTTTAATCTTCAAAAAAAAAGAAAAAAAAAGTGAAAACTTTGCTATTTCTATTACTTTACCATGGCAAGCTAAACAAAATTTGATTTGTCATAATATTTATTTATAAAGTATCTTATTTTTCCCCCTAATCTTAATTTTAAAGATTTGCTATTTTGGAAACAGAAACAAATAACTTTTTACTATTACTCTCTAATACCTTAAATCTGTAAACTTGTTATAACTACAGGTTAGGGGTGCCAGTCACTTTTAAATCCAATGATTATAATAGATTAATGTAAGTTTTACCTAAAATTGCCTTCACATGTTCTTCAGTTTTTGAGTTGGTTGGCCGCTTACAGGCAAGTGTCTCACAATCATGTTCTTCTTTATGTCTATGCCTTAGTAGGAGAAAATTAAATAGGCTATCTATACAATTGGAACATTTTGAAATAGATTAAGAAAGAATAGTAGACAATGCTGTAAGTTTTAGAAGTAAAATAAACTATTTTACAATGATCTTATAGTCCAGATTACTCACTAAAGTTTAAACTAAACAAAAGTTAAAAAAAAAAAAGGATAGAAAACAATTTTCTTAATATCATTAATTTGTGTACGGTATATAAAATTAATAGAGAATATTACAAATCACTTAGCTTGAATTGCATTTATTTTAAACCTTATTATTTATTGTTTCCTTATCCAAAGGAGCTTACACAGAATGAAGAGACATACTTAGGTAATAATAGCAGCCTTTGTATAGAAACAACTGTTTTTAGTCATGATTATTCTGCAAATTTAGCATATTTAAGTGTAAGGTGATCTTTTCTTATCTTTTTATTGTTTTAGAAATTTTCTCTCAGCTTAGGTGCAAAAAAATTTAGTTTTGATGAGTAATTACATTACAATCCAGACATAAACACTTTAAAGAATAACAAAACTACCTATTAAACATAATAATAATAATAATAATAACTGAGCAAGTAATAAGGAGGTGTTATGTTGCATCGATTAGGAACTAAACTGTATTTTTTTTTTTCATGAGAAGGAAAGTTTTAAAAAAATACATGGAAATGGAGTCATTACTATTCTGATTTCAAGATATTTTAATAAATTTCCTTCAGTAGCTGATAGTCATATTGCTAAATGCACAATTATAGTCCAATGGTCTATTATGACTACTTGGCTGTATGTTGGTGGAGGTTGGTTCGATCTTTGGCCTCAATGGAGATTTTTCCACACTACATCCTCCTCCAAACGGGTACTAGGGTTTACCCAGCCCTTTGTAGAATGGATACCAGGTTTCTTTCCCGGGGGTACAGGAGGGCGAGCACAGGGCTGGCCACCCGACCTCATTTCAGTCCTGTTGGCCAGAGAAACGTTGGAGCCCTACCTCCAGCACCCTATGGGCTGTAAGCCTTGGGATCAATCTTTACCTTTTACTCTTTGCATGCTAATGTACTTTCTTTTATTGCTTTGATTTTTTATTAGTAGATTTTGAATCGGACAATGAAACACAGACATGTGGAAGTGATGTTCTCTTTTAGTTTAAAAAGCAAAAATTAATTTTGAATAAAAAAAAAAAAAATTAAAAAATATGGTAATGAAAACAAATATGTATAGTTTCAGAATTCTCAGTGATGATGAATAGATCAAACACATTTTAATATATTTTTTTTAAATAAAGATATAACAATTTTGACTATTTAACTTTTCTTTTCTAATTTATGTAGCATTTACACACACTTCCAAAAGTTAAGCACGGAGAGGAAAAATGTTAATTTCTGTAAGAGATCTGAATTAAAGAAGCTGAAATTTGCTGCAAAGGTAGAAGGAAGTATGCAAATTATATAGGTAACAGCCAATCATATCGAGAAATATGCAAAACAGGCAGTCGTATAAGAAGCCGGCATTGTGAAGGGTTACAGGAGTTGCATGTAAGTGCTGATGAAAGGTGTTTAGAACATTCGTACGATTTGGTTTCAAGCTAGACATGTTTCTATGGCTTCCAGAAGACGAATGGAAGATTCTAAGTGCTGACGGGCTGTCGGATGAATTGAAGCAGGACAGTCTGTAACAGATGTTGCTCGTTTCTTCGGCGTTCATCATTCCGTCATTTCACGATTATGGAAACAATTCCAAACTAGCCAAACAGTTGTCCGAAGACCTATAGCCGGTCGTCCAAGGGTTACGACCCCCGCGGAAGATCGATATATTGCTGTTGTAGCCAAGCGGAATCGAAGATCGACCTCCACGCATGTGACATCTATGGTTGTAGCGGCCATTGGTAAGACGATATCTGCCACTACTGTTCGTCGAAGGCTACACATGAATGGTCTGTACGCCCGGGTACCACGAGTTTGTGTTCCTTTATCCGTCCAATCCAGAAGGGCACGATTACAGAGGTGCCGCCAGCATGTGAATTGGACTGTGTCTGATTGGGGTAACGTTATGTTCACAGATGAGTCCAGATTTGCCCTACAACCCGATGATAAGCATGTAAGGGTGTGGAGGGAACAAGGCACACGCAATCAGCCCCACAACATCACCGAACATCACGCATTCCGCGGTGAAAGTATCATGGTCTGGGCAGGGATTTCGTTGGGATATCGCACCGACCTGCACATCTTCAGGCGAGGTTCTGTGATGGCTGTACGGTATCGAGATGAAGTCCTAGACCCCATTGTGAAACTGTATGCTGCAGCAGTTGGTCCTTCTTTTGTTTTAATGAATGATAATGCGTATCCCAATAGAGCTGCCATCGTTGATGACTTCCTGGAGAGTGAGGGGATTGCGCGTACGGAGTGGCTGGTTTACTCGCCGGACCTTAATCCAATTCAAAAGCTTTGGGATGCCCTCGGCCATGCTGTATGTCTACGTTTCCCACCTCCAGCCACTCTCAAGAGCTTTAGAAACTGCCCTAAAGAAGGAATAGCAATTACTAGACTCTGCGGTGGTTGATCACCTCGTAAAAAGCATGATCACTCGCTGTAAACTTTGTATGCAGGTGAGGGGTGCTCACATACCCTATTAATGTCGGTTTTTATTGTTTGTTTTGAATTTAAACATCATTTTGTTAATGACGAAAATAGGACGTCATCTTATAATTTATGAAAATTCAATATTTTGTTTATCTCTGTATGTAATTGTTTGTTTTGTTTCATGAATAAACATAGAGCTACTTACTTGCAGCATTTCATGTCAATCAAAGCAGTACTTGTCCATTTTTTCACATTTTACCTCTCCGTGCTTAACTTTTGGAAGTGAGTGTATTACATAATTTTTCCTATTCAACTTCATTTTCATTTTGCTTGTTCCAACCTGTGGTTGCTTTCTTTCTCCCTCCTACCTCTTCTCACTTCAAATTTCATTCACTCTAAGATTTTTTTTTTCCTTTTTCATTTGAATTGTATTGTGTGTGTGTGTGTATGTGTGCTTATAAATGTTTATGTATATTATCTTTTTTCCAATCCCTACATCTTTTAAGAGACTTGCAAACTTCTCCATTCTTTTTTTTTATCTTTCTTTGCCATTAATTGCTGAGTCCACGATCTGTCTCATTTCAATTGTCTGCACCCTTCTGCCCCTGCTACATATTGTTGACATCCCTTATGTGACAATCAGGATACAGTGGCCCCTGTTTCATTTTTTGAGAATAACCCAAACATAAAGGAGAACATAATAAAACAGATGTGTGGACAGAGGGAGAAAAGTTTAGCAGTAGTAGTTATTATTTACTCGATTCATTCATTATTTCTTTAATATCAAGCTTACTTCCATCAACAGAAATAAAAAGAAACAGTTATACCAATGGACCATTCAGTTTCTTAAATCCAGCAGTATAACAGTAAGATACTCTAGGCAATATATAAAAGACAAATGGAACCGTTATCCACTAAGCAGATTTTTGATTCCTGGACAACGACAACTACAAGACAACAAACAAAAGAAGAGGAAAAAATATTTCAATGAAATTAGTAACTTCCAATTACTTTAATATAAATCATTAATTAAAAAAAAATCCATAAAATAAGAAAATCTCTTATTATTTTATATTATATCATAAATAAGAAGTTAATCAGGCTAATCACAAGATAGGTAATGATCTGGTCGGCAGAAGCCCATCACAAACAGTCGTGTGGACCGTCAAAGGACGAGCAGTCATATAGATCCACAGGACAGGGTACAATTTGGGCCTCATCCTCCCCATTGACCCCATCAAGTGAATAGCCTGAAAATAAAGAGAAAGGAAAACAAACAAAATATATAAAACTAAAATTGTACAACCATATAACAATCATACAGCAAACAAACAAAAAATTGTTTTAAACAAACCAATAAATGTCCCCAATTAATAAAAGAGGAGAAGGCTTCACACCTGGTAGCCATTACTGGGCGACAGAAAGAAACATAAAAGTGTCGGCCATTCCCCCAAATATTAATAAATATATATAAATGTAAAAACGAATAACCATGTAAACAACAAAGGCTTACTATAAAACAGCAAGCAATAATTAAACACAACACAAGAATTATATACAGATATTTAAACAGTTAAAAAGGGATAAATAAACAATTAAAACCCCATGTTAAAATAGTTTAAAGTTAAAAATTAAATATTATTTACATTAAAAAAGACAAGTTAGAAGTCCTGAAAGCAATTTTAAGAACATGGATCAGAGAGATTCATTTCAAGTATAAATTGTGAGAAAAAATTAAATATTTCCATTACTCTCTCACCCACACAGGGAAACAAAAAGTCCCTTTCTAATGAAAAATATTTAAATTTCTTCCTAATCGGAATTCACAGAGGTTCCTGGCACCTCCAAAGGATGTGATCAGGATTCTCATCCTCAGCAAGATTACATAAAGTGCATTCAGAGAATTCTCTCTTGCCAAATCTAACTAAAGTATTAAAAGCCCCATGCCCTTTTAAAAATTGATTTATAATAAAATCTGAATAGAGGTTATCCTCATTTACTTTTTTAATATATCTAAAAAGTGGCCATCCCTTATCAGAATTATCCCACTGGCATTGCCAAGTCACAATCTGGTCTCTAAATTTAATAAACTGAGAGAAGCTTCTAGGTTAAAGGCAAGGGAAAGTAATTTCATCCAGGAAGCCCACTTGGCTCTTTGTCTGCCTCCTCATTACCAGGGATTGCAAGATGTGCTTCAACCCAGTATAAATAAATATTAGTTACCACCATTTAAAAGTATTTTAATAGATACAAAAGTATCTCTTGCAAATTTATTAAGATAAGAACACTGGGCCACTGATCTCAAAGCCAATTGTGAGTCAGAAACAATGGCAATAAAAGTGTCAGTAGGCCAGAGATCCAAGCACATATTGACTGCTAAAGAAATGGCTCCAAGCTCGGCTTGAAACACCGAGGCGTAATCAGGGAGCCTTCCCTACAAATATCAAGTAAAATACTGGAGGCATCTTTAATAATGACTGAGAAACCAATGTGACAATCTGCCTTGGATCCATCAGTAAAAATATTAATATTATGGAACAAAGTATTATCCAACCAATTATTAATAATAATGGGGTCTAATTCCGTAGGATGTATCCAAAAGGTTGGAGAAACATTTTGAGAATAAATGTAATTAAGAATTATTTCTTGATGCATAAAAATATTCTTAGCTTGGATCCACATGGGAACAATATCACCCAGAACATAAATAGCCTCCGTAGAGACTCTTCTGTAAGTATGGGCGATAGCATTCAAAATGGGTCTAACAATAGAGCCTAACTTCTTTTTATTTTTGACAAGATCTATGAAGTCTTCCCAAATCCCTGCGGCACAAAGAATTTTTGGCTTACATTACATTAAAATCTAATTTCCTAATCTTGGAGAACATGCCTCCATTTTTAGGAGCAACAGAGATCAATTTATGGGCATTCACAGCAATTTTTCTTTTAATTTCAGCTAAATGTGATGTCCAAGTAAGCCCAGAATTAAAGGTAATCCCTAAATATGTAATTTGTTTTTTTTAAAAATAAGATTTTCATTATAAAATCTTTAATCTATGTTTCTTGTTACATTTTTTATACGGAAAAAAATAAAGCTAATGTTTTTTTAACTTTTTTTTTTTTAAGTTAAAACGGTTACATTGGCCTAAGTGTCCAAAACAGGCCAGAAGGAGTCCCATACAGCCTCAACTCTTTTAATAGAAGGGGAGGCAATAACAATAATAGTATCACCAGCAAAGCCCTGGATATCAATGGTATTCTAGTTTTTAATCTGAGGGAGATTAAAAACTAGAATACCAGTCACTAAACATATCAAAGAGATCTTCCATAATAAGAAGCCACAAGGTTGGACCAAGGTTTCTACCCAGTGGACATCCTTTTATTGCCATACAAAATGAAGATCCCAATACAACCGTTCTATCAGATAAAAAAGAAGCAACAAGATAGTAAATTTTTTTTATGGCATTTCTTTTTTCTTAAAATATAAAGGATTATTGGGTGCCATACATTGAATGCGTTGGCAATATTGATAGAAGCCACAGCTGTATGATATCCCAAGGAACAAGACCTTTGGATAAAAGAAACCAAAGAACAGATAGCCATCTCGGTACTGCGATTTCTTCTAAAGCCATACTGTCTAGTGGAGAGTAGACTATTCCTCTCCAACAAATAATAAATTCTACTTTTAATAATTTTATCCAGGACCTTACCAATGACAGGAAGAATACAAATGGTCTATACCGACCATCTCCCTTAGGAATGAGAACAACTACACAAGCTATTGCGCATCACCTTCCTCTCCCTCGATCCAACGTATGACGAGTATTACTATTGGTGGAAGGAACTTTGAGCACCTATTGTGAACCTGTAAGTGTACACCTTAGTGTCATATTGTAAACATAGGGCTAATAAACATGATTTCTATCTTATTTGTTATCTTTTATTTCTGAACCTTAGTGTACCTTCTAGCACATTCAGGTGGCATTCATGTTCCACTATGAATGTGGTTTGTTTTTGTATTCCTGACCTACCTTTAAAGTTTGTACAGGGAATTTTGAATCACCCTGTATAAGTCAAAAAGGAAAGAGTATTCCAAACCCGCATATTTTTTTTTTTAAATATTTCATGAAAGGATGTTTAATCTATGATGGACATCACAATAGCAACTTATGTCATTGTAAAAGAAAATAAAACAATGTAAAGAATATGAGGCATATCAAATTGCATTAAAATTAAAACAATGCTTTTCAATCATAAATTCTAACCATATGAACCCAAAAATTATTTTTTTTTTAGCTTCTTCTTCAAAGCATACAACTTCTCCTATTTAGTATAGTGAAATTTTCATTTTTAAAGGCTTTTATTTAACTTGCTTCCTCTAGAATCATTCTGGTCAAAATTTTGTAATTGATATTTCACCCACTTTGCTATGAGCTGCAGAGTTGAAAATTGGCACACATTCATTGTGGATGACAATGCTCTTTGATGCAAAAATATTACAGATAAGTTGTTGTGTTATGCAGGAATTAATTATTTAAATTTTCAGATAAGCTGTATGTTTTCCTGCAAAACTCTTAAGAACTGATTGTTCGTATTCTGTTTTTGAATAAAACCCCGCGCAGTTTTGGATGAAACAAGTTTTGGATGATATTATATTTTACAAAGAGTTTTTTCCATGTATATTATGCCTGATGAAGCAGTAAAAAGTAATAAACTGCGAAATATAGCATTGATAGAAGAGGATGTGTCTTATATTATTAGTAGTAATTAAAAACAGATATTTATTCACTTATTGAATACATTTTCTAATAATTTTCAGATTCTCATACAGCTATCTTCTTTGTATCGTTCCAATTTTAGAATATGTAATGCCAAAGCAATACATTAATAATACCAACTCTCTTGTTTATATACCTTGTAAGCGATTCACCTATGACCTAGTGGTATCTCTTCGCAATAATTTGAATGTCATCACTACATTTTACATACAAGTTCATACTTAAGAAAATAATTTATTTTCATTTTTGGATATAATTCCACACAACTGGTCCACCAAAAAAGCAGTAATAATGAATGGCCTAAAAAGAATAACAAAAAACACTTTGGATGAAAATAAATGGTATGGGGGAAATTAAAAGATTTCAAACAAAAACTGCACTTTAATGAGTATCCTACTAAATTAGTGGATAGGGTTTGTAGGGATTATTTTCAAAAGAAAATAAAAGAAAGTCCAAAATAAGAAATCAAAAACATCATCCGGGTACCATATAATGTCAAGATTTCTAAATGGATAAATACGATTTGTAAATCAAACGAGATATCGATTGTGAGGGTGGCAAATAAGAGTTTAAGATCTTTAATATGTAAAAAAGAAGAGGAAATAGATAAATTAATGGATAGTGCAGCGGTTATATATAAGCTAAAGTGTAGGACATGGGATGGGGTCTATTTTGGTAACACGGAGAGGAAAATGAGGGAGCGGGTGAAGGAACACGTGGCTGCTTTCCACAATGACCACCCGGAAGTTTCCGATTGGGCCTATCACTGTATAAAGTTAAATCATAACCCTGATCCGATTGTACAGATAATGTATAAAAATATTTATGACAAGGAAACCAGGTTTATCTTGGAGGCATATGTTATAAACAGTTTTAAATGTTTTAACAAACAGAAAGGAGTAGAAATTAGCCAAGCACTATTAGATAAATTTAAAGTCAATTGTAAAAATTTGGAAAAATTTCAATAATTTCAATAATGATATATTGAAAAAATGTTGGTATTTGAAAGTTCTATCGAACGATGTATCACTTATTCACAAACGCTTAAGCGTTTGCAAGATACATGCAAAAATATGAATTTTCGGTGTGTGACGCCGACCTGCAATACATCCGAGTTTTCGGAGAAGCCACAACAGGCTGGGAAGTTATATATTCTCCGACGATCGCAACATTAATTTGCTAAATAAATAAAGTTTGTTTTTTGAATACTGTATATGCAAGGGTTCCGGAGCGAAGCGACGGTACCCGGCTATTATTATTATATATTATAAAAACGTATACTACAAAAACGTTATTCTGTCTGTCATTCTTTAAGCAAAATATTAAATTACAAATTACTAAAATGTTACTAAAATAGAGAATCTATTCTTAAAAAATGAAAATATATTAAACAACTGTCCAACTACACTGATTGGCGACGTAAATATAGATATTTTCAAAATGAATAAAAACAATGCAGTACAGAAATACGTAAAACTTGTGTGCAATAATGGTTTCAAAAATCGTCTTTACGGAACAACAGAAACAACTGTGCAATTCATGGAAATATGAAAACAAATATAGATCATATTTTCATAAATAAACATGATATCAAAATACCAGGAATAATATGTAAAGAACAAATCGGATGAGAGTTGAAAATGAGAAAATAACAGATCCAAATGTAATCTATAAAGAACTAATCAATGATGTTCACAAAACAAAGTTCATGAAAATCTACATATATAAAAAGAAAAGTCCTGACTCACTCACTGACTGACTCATCAACGCCCACCCGAAACCCTTGGACCTAGAAAGCTGAAATTTTGCACAGAGGTTTCCTTTATGATGTAGACAAGGAATAAAGCCGGATTTTTCGAAATTCTACGGGATAGGGAATAATCTGGCAAACTGACAATGAAGTGTATGGCGGCAACCCCAGGTGTGTGGCGCCAACCCGCAATACACCTGAGTTAAGTGGAGAAGGCCACAACAGGCTGGGAAGTCATATAGTCTCCGATCTCAATATTAATTTGCTAAATAAATAAAGAATTTTTTTAAATGCTATAGATGCAAGGGTTCCGGAGCGAAGCGACAGTACCCGGCTAGTTAGTAATTAATTGCATATTATTTTTGAATATTAAAGCATCAAATATCTGTTTTGAAAATGAAATAGATTTTTAGTCATAACTGTATGAATTTCTTCTTCGATTACAAAACAGAGACTTTTTAGTAAAATATAAATTATATATAAAAACAGATTTTTTAAAAAAGACTTTTTATTTAAAATGCACTAAAAAGGAAGAAATAATTTTGTTTCCACAATCACAAGATTGTAATATTTAATATTGCTAAAATAAAAGCGTGTGGTGCCCTATATGCAATATATGAATGAAAATTAACTACAACATATACAATTCCCCTCAACATAGGTACTTCACGTCAGCATGAAGTTGCAAACTTACTATATGGAAATAAATTTAATATGAAGTATCTCATTTTAGGTTTCGAAGGCATAATTGTAAATGAACTACAATAGTATTAAGCACCCCACACTTTATTTTAGCAATATTAAATCTTACAATCTTGTGATTGTGGAGACAAAATTATTTCTTCCTTTTTAGTGCATTTTAAATAAAAGCCTTTTTTTTTTTTCAAAAAATCTGTTTTTTTATATATAATTTATTTAATTGTAGACATATACGAAATCAAACACATTATTCTGTGAAACCAAAGAAAAACATTTGAAGTCTGGAACAAGATGAAATTGTCAATAAATTTATTCTCAATCTTCAAACAATTGTTTACCAATAAATGCAGAGATCATTCAAACTAAAGTTCATAAAACTGATACAAGTAAGGCAAATATAGCCAGTACTGGGTATAGCTTTTTATGAACACAATGGAGACTTCCTATATTTAAGTGAATAAGGGTATTTCATTTTAAGGGTATTTCTGTTGCTTTAATTTGAAAGGTAGCCTGTGTTTAATAATGAATAACAGTAATTGATTCAATAATGTCTAATTGAACAACAGTAGTTAATTTACAAATGGGTTTATAGGAATGTTTAAAGTTTAAAAATTAAAACCATTTTTTTTATGATAGGCTTCTGAAAGATAAGGGTTGGCTTACAATCAGTATTGGCTGACAATAGATTAATTACAGAATTACAATAATGCTTTTCAATGTCACCATCAATTGAGTTTTCAAAGAAATTTATGGATACATAAAGATTAAAAAACAAACAAACAGGGAGCTCAAGGCATATCTACAAAACCTTTTCCTTTCAACTTTAGCCAAAAACATTTTCATAAAAATCCTGAAAATGACGACTGATTAAAAGATGTCTTTTGATAATAACTTGGGCAATAAAGTCTGTAACACTTCTATGGAATCAGGCAAATGATTTTTTAATTTCATTTAATACTTCAAAGATCTTTATGAAATATTGTATACAATAATAATACACAGGTTAGTGGAACTTAAAAATACAATTTCATGACAATACATTTTGTTGGTATTCACAAAAAAAAAAAAAAAAAAAAAAAAAAAAAAAACTCTTTTCTAGCTCAGTAACACTGCTGTGGAATCATCTCCAAATTTCTCCAACAATAAGATAAGGGTTGGCTTACAATCAGTATTGGCTGACAATAGATTAAATACAGAAATGCAATAATGCTTTTCAAAGTCACCATCAATTGAGTTTTCAAAGAAATTTATGGATATATAAAGATATTAAAAAAAACAAAAACAAAAAAAACAGGAAGCTCAAGGCACATCTACAAAACCTTTTCCTTTCAACTTTAGTCAAATACATAATACATAATAATGACTGTTACTTTGAGTAACTTCCTTGTTTTGTAACTAGATCAAACATGTGTGGTGGCATTGATTTTACTACAGCCTCCACCCTCAGGAATTGTAATGTTATCCCAAGCACCTAGAATAGACAATTTAAGTTCTCTAACAGAATTAAATTGATGGCTTCTGCAATATACCCAGCCTGCTAATTGAACCCTAAAGTTCTCTATTGAATACATATCAGGGATCAATGCTGGCCAATCCATCACATCAATTTTCTGATTTTAATTGATTTTGAAAACGGCACGAGGCGTTGTCTTGCTGAAAAATCCGAAAGCTGCCACAAATCAATGGACCAAATGGGTATCATATTATTGTACAATAATTCCTGGTAATTTTGAGAGTTAAAGTCTTCCATCAATGAATGCAATGTCAATCTTTCCTCCAGCATCAAATGTAGTCCAAATCATTACAATCCAACACCAAAGTTCCTACTGAACTTAACCTTTTTCTCCTTTCATACATCATGCCAATAGTGGGAATTCCTATCAGGGCCGTCAAAGTCGAACTTTTTTTCGTCCAAAAACAGTATGTGGTTCCATTGTTTGTCCCAGGTCATTACATTTCGAGCCCACTATAGTCTTATTGCTTTATGAGTTTAAGTAATTTGTGGTTGTTTAGCTAATTTCATAGTTCTTGCATTAGGATGGTTCTTCAAGCTTCTCCAGACTGTTTGATGGGACACTCTCTTTCCTAAACTTGCTTGAATTTGTCGCACAGACTGTTTTCCTTTGTGGAAAGGTGGAAAATACACAGACACCTTTTTCCTGGATTTCTTTTAACTTTACTGCATTCATCTCCTTTTCATAGTGCATTATGTTTTTGCGAATGTCCAATTAGCTTAGAACTGCGACTTGCCCTGGCCATGATACAGGAAAACTTTCCATATTCTTTTTCTGACAATGCTTTACCACCTGGCATTTTGAGACAAATAATAACCAGACCTGCAGCACCTCTCACAAATTCAGTAAAAAACGATATGATTTTGATTTCTGTCATTTGAATGCTTACCTCAGCTTATGCAAAATTGTGGGTGATTCCATAGCAGTGTTACAGGGATAAGAATGCATATTTTTTTCTTCTGAAAAAAGGCAACGTATGTTGCTTTAAAATGTTAAGTATAATTTCCACTAATCTATATATTATTGTCTACAATATATCATAAAGATCTGTGAAATATTAGATGAAATTCAAAAACAATTGCATGATTCCATAGAACTGTTACAGGCTTTTGTTACTGAAACTGGCTAGATAATTTCCAAGATCGTGGTGAAATTATCATTGGTTTTCTCACAGCAAAACAAAATCCATTCTGTAATACAATTCATTTTTAAATCTTCACAGCAGTAACCAGAAACCACTGGCAGCTTTTC
>JAFIDM010009631.1:271354163-271365458 GCA_023159025.1 Thereuonema tuberculata | reverse complement strand
CTCCATTCACACAGAAAAAAACCATACACCGTAAGAGACCTGAAATCACACTTCTTTATAAGGCCAACAAACAGACCTATCTCATTGAACTGCAGTGCCTATTAGCAAGAACATGTAGAAAACTTATGCAGACAATATCATTAAATATACCTAGTACAAGCTCCAGAAGCAGTGGGGGCAGGACCGAGTAAGTGTTGTACCCATCATCCTGTCCACCACTGGTTTGGTGCCTCACACACTGACCACAACCTCAGCAAACTAAGACTTCACAAAAACACGTATGCACAACTCCAGAAGGCTGTGGTACTCAACACAACACGCATACAGGGACGTCGTAGCTGGGGGGGCGAGTTGCCCCTCCACTTTTTTGAATGGGGGGGCAAAAACTATCTTTCGCCCCCCCCCACTAAACTAACAGTATAATAATCGATTTAAATAAATGAGAGTTCCGCTTCGTCAATATAAGTACTGTACCATAAGTGAATGTTTATAGAATCGAATTTTCTGAAATCTATTTTGCTTAAAAACACCAACAACAACTTCATTTTATCGCAGCTTTAGATAGAATCCGTGCCCTGCTTAGTATTGTAAAGTTTTTTTTTTCTTTTTTTTTTTTATTTGTGACCAATTGATTTTGCAATCTTACCCTGAAGATATTCGAAAGTTGATTTACACATTTACTATATTTTGTTTAATTTCTTTTTCTCCATATTATTATATATAAATATTTATTATACAATTAAATGTAATGTAATAACAAATAAAACTGATGATTATTTTAATACAAAGGCTGTAGGAAAAATCAGAAGAGGGGGGAAAAACATGAGAAAGCAGAAGATAAGTTTCATCCGCTTATTAAACTTAGATAAAATTATTTAAAATAAAAATTTGATGTTTTCGCTTCTTCTGTGTTCAGAAGTCCCCTAATTATTGTGTAATGCAATATTATAATTTATATAATATTTATTAATTATATTATTAATTACTAATAATTATAATTATTAATTACTAATAATTATAATTATTAATTAATTAATTAATTATTGCAAATATTTTTCGCCCCCCCACTCATGAAGAAGTTCCGACGTCTCTGCACGCATAGTTAGGAAATTCAAAGAGACCACACATCCCTAACACTTTTTTACAACGTGCCGTGGTCCTTGACCTGCCATGGTGGGCAGGTTGCTGGGGAAACCCAAGTGTAGGAACTTTTATATAATAATAATAACAATTAAAACTGGAAAATTTTAAAAACAGATAAAAGAAACAGAAAGCATAAAAAAAAAAGCAAACAGAAATAATTTTGTTCAATGAATTAAAGTTCTACGAAATGTGAACTTTAATTCATTGAATGAAATTAATTCTGTTTGAATTACAAATGCTCATTACAATTGTTGTCTTTATTTTTGAACTACAGAGCATATGAAATCTTTATATAGTCCTTTTTTGTGCAATGAGACAATAAATATTCTAGATCTGATCACGCTAGTTAAAGCTTGGCCAATTCAAAAGATTTATTAATGAAAATTGCAATAATAGCTAGATTTATCTAATTAACTAGACACATCAGAATGATTTCTGAAAAGATATTAACAAAATCTTTTAATCATGCAATGCATAGTATCTACTTTTCACACATACAAATTAAGAGCAATAAGCTGATTAAAGATGCTACTTGAACTTACTTCAACACATTCATGATTCTGTGGGCTTCTATGATCTTTACTATAAAAAAAAAAGAAAAGAAAAAAGAATTGTTAATAATAAAACCAGCTTCTCAGTTCTCCATCAAAGCAAATCAAAGACTTATTGTTGTAGCTTTCTATTAATTTGTGTTTCATCTGGCCACATCATATTAAGAAAGTTTCATATTTCTAAGCTGACAAGGTAAGAAATGTAATAAATGATTTCAAGGTACAAGAACTTCTTAGCATATTAAACTGTCTTGCCATATAATTCAATCTGTTAATGGTCCATATAATGCAAAAAAAAATCTAAATATTTAACAAAATTCAAGAATAGCTATATATACGGCAACAAATAGAGCAGAAAAGGACAATAAAGACTAAGGGTAAAAGTTTGTTACAATTATTATTTTTTATTATTTAAGACTTATCAGAAAGCTACAACTGATATTTATCATAGGATAGTGCATTTTCAACTGCAGATTTGTACTCAAGTTACGACCTGCTTACTTTGCAAAAATGGAAAGCATAAACAAAGTTTTTACTGAAGTTTTCACCAATAATATCATCTTTTTTTTTTTTTTTTTGTCGAGTGTGTATTAACCCAAATTCACTAGATTTTATAGCATGTTAAGGCCTACAAATTTATTTAGAATGATATGTTGTTGGGAAACATCATTTTTATGTTGATACATCATATTAAAAAAAATACAAAAAGTATCTTAGATTACACTAGGCAACAGTGAAAATGTATCTTGAACAAAACCATTTGATCTTTACTAAATAGACCATGTTCATCATGAAAATGACCATTAAAATCTCAGATTAGCTCTAGTTTCAAAGATATGGGTGGGGGGGGGTCAGAATCAGTTAGTATTCCTTTTGCCTGTCCTGAAAGAGGTTGTCCCAAAATCGACGATTTTGGCCCCACTCGGATTTTGCTGAAAATTGATATGCAGACTCCGTAAGGGGTGTATGGTCTACAGTAGCAATTACAGTGTGCCCGACTTCCGGTTAGACCGGAAATGGATGAAGTTTGCTGTTCATTTCTATAGTTGAAATATCAAAATGAAACCTATGCCCCACTCGGATTTCGCTGAAAATTGGTATGCAGACTCCGAAGGGGGTGTACGGTCTACAGTAGCAATTAAAAGTGTGTCCGACTTCCGGTTAGACCGGAAATGGGTGAAGTCTGCTGTTCATTTCTATCTTGAAATATCAAAATGAAACCTATGCCAATCGATAGAGTTCATTGTGGTGAGTAAAATGATATGTCATATGTCTACCTGGCACTTCCGGTAAAAGGGATATTTAAGTATATTCTCATGAGTTTCATGACTTTTCTCGAAAATTCTAGTCTATTCAAGAAAGTTCTAGAAAAATCTCGTCAGATTCAGAGACATTTAGGCTCTCTGTCTTGATTATTCTAGACAATTCTAGAAGTTTTTTTCAGAAAATGTTAGTGAAAATTCTAGAATTTTCAAGAGCATTCTCGAATTTTCTACTTTGACATAGAATGAGGCCGGGAACTGTCCTGAACATTCTAGAACTCTCGACAGTTTACCTCACTTTTCCATAGATTTCTAGAAATACCTCAAGAGGTATATAAACCCTGTGGCTTTGCACGAGCACAGTCAGTTACGATTTTAACCTTGAGCAGGTCAGTACCACTTTTAACTTGTGCTAAAATGATGGAGGTGGCTGGCACAAATCCCTCCATCTTAATATAAACATCGGCATTCAAGAATGATACTCATTGTTTTTTTTTCTATTAATAAAAACCAGTGATTTAGATTAAAAATCTTTCAAAATGGCGGATCTTACAAAATGGCACAGCAATTTTACTGTAAATGTTCCATGGAAACGTGTGACTAAGCCACCGAACATGCATTTTCAAGTGCAAACGAGAGTCATCGCATATGTTAGTTCCAATAAAAGCCTGGAAAAAAGCTCTCAAGACTTTGAAAATCTATATTCTAGCTAAAGCACGATGCTGCAATCGTCATATCAATCCAGGAAACGATCTTTTTCATTGTGAATGGTTCGATCTTTTTCATCGTGAATGGTTCGATCGTCTTTCATCAAATCGTGTTATCGAGCAAGAAACCACTGCTATGTCAGGACAAAATATAGCTGAATTGGTTGAAGAGTTGTTAGAAGAAGCCATAGAAGGTGAAGAGCCAGGCAAAATCTTTGATGATATGACATCTTCCTGCAATTCCGGTAAAAAACGACGATGATTCACTGGACGTTAATGTAGCTGCTGCCGCACAAGAACAAGAGGTATCTCTTCTGCAGAAGATGCTTAAACTGCATTGTATATACAATACTTCAATCAAGATGTATTCGAAAATCATAATAAAATCATGATACACCAATACTCTTGGTTTCTGCATTTTTCTTTCAGCAAACTTAGTTTTACCAATTATAATGGTCAAACCGGAAGTGGCAAATAGACATATGACATATCATGTTACTCACCATAACGAACTCTATCGATTGGCATAGGTTTCATTTTGATATTTCAAGATAGAAATGAACAGCAAACTTCACCCATTTCCGGTCGAACCAGAAGTCGGGCACACTTGTAATTGCTATTGTAGACCATACACCCCTTACGGAGTCTGCATACCAATTTTCAGCGAAATCTGAGTGGGGCATAGGTTTCATTTTGATATTTCAACATGGAAATGAACAGCAAACTTTACCCATTTCCGGTCTAACCGGAAGTCGGGCACACTTGTAATTGCTACTGTAAACCATACACCCCTTACGGAGTCTGCAAACCAATATTCAGCGAAATCCGAGTGGGGCCGAAATCGTCGATTTTGGGACAACCTCTTTCCGTGGAAATCCCATATACGTTAAACAGCACAGCGTTTCTAACCCTCTTACTTCACATCATGCAGTGTTGGAAGCCTATTTTTATCTGCAGTGCCCAGCAACAGAGAAGGGGGAGGGAAGAGACTCTCATATATGTTGCGTATCTTGTGCCACAGGTCTTTATTCATGGTTGAATCATGACAGATCGTCAATGGGCTTTGCTATTCCGATGATCTGGAGAGAACCATTAAACTATGTAAATGATTGTTATTTTGGCATGACAACTCTCTTAAAACATGGCATTTCAAAGAAGAAAAAGTCAGCATTGACATATCCTAACACAAGATCAGCTATGCATCCAGTGCCTCAAGGAGATAGACTACCAGTTCCCATCACACCTGATTCTTATACAGTTAGTGATGAGAACAGCAGTGATTTTAATCTACTCCATCACCTTCTAAACCGAGTACATCGAAAGATCCTGATTTCCAGTGTAATGAGGAGTCTATACAGCAACACAAAGTAACACAGTGTGAGTTGAATGATCTGGTAAGAGATTTGGAATTGCCTAAAGGTAAAGCAATTCCACTGTTGGCATCTAAATTGCAGCAGTGGAATTGTCTTGACCAATCGGTAGATGTCAGTGTGTTCCGTGAATGCCCCACTCCATTCCTACCGTTTTTCACCAAACAAGATAACTTGGTATTTTGCAGTGATATTGAGGGTCTCATGACAGCTCTGAAAATTGACTATAAAAGTGATGAATGGGGATTGTTCATAGATTCATCAAAGATAAGTCTAAAGGCTGTTCTTCTACACAATGGTAACTTGTTTCCATCTGTACCAATTGGATACGCAGCCTACATGAAGGAAACCTATGACAATACCGTATTGGCTCGAATGTAAGACGGCTCGAATATAAGACGAATGGCGTTTTTTGAGCTCCGATTTGATAAAAAACTATTGGTCGCGAATATAAGACATTATATCTAGTAACGAGGCGTAATTCAACAAATATTTCTAGTAAATTATTTTAAAAAAAGTTTGTTGACAAATTATCTTCCCACATCCAGTTCATGATGAAATCGTTAATACTTTTGGTTGCAGTAATAGGCTTAATGTCAGTAATATTTAGTTAAATCTGTGACTTCTAAGGTAGGCGAAATGTCATTTATGAAATTAAATTAAACTATTTTTGCAAAAAAGTACAACACCACTAAGCGTAGTAGAATATATTTTTATTTTTATTTTGGCGCATGTTGGTTAGGCCTACGATCGACTTTAGCCAACGCCACCAGGTGGCGTTGCTTCAGCGCCAGAGCACGCCTGGTTTCGGTTTCGGTTTCGTGCGTTTCGTGCGCGCTCCAAGTTTGGTTGCGAATATAAGACAAAACAGTACTTTCGTGGATGGGATTTTGGAAAAAAATGCCATCTTATATTCGGGCCAATACGGTATGATGCAACTGTTATGCAGAGTAAACTATGAGAAGTTTAAGTGGTACATTTCCGGTGATCTGAAAGTCATTGCCGTATTACTTGGCTTGCAGCAGGTTACACCAAATTCTGTTGCTTTTTGTGTATGTGGGACAGTCGTGCCAGGGCATGCCACTACAAACAGAAGAAATGGCTTATCACTTGAACCTGGAAAAGATAATGTTATTAACAAAACACTTGTAGAATCCAGAATTGTTGGCAGATTACTGCTGGACACTCATCAGAGAATCACCAGCAACAGAATACAAACAGCAGACAAAGCGATTGCGCCTTCAGAGACATTCCTCTGAGGGAAAACTTTAAGTTAAATACATGCATTATGCTTTTAAGGCTAATTATGATAAGTTGAGATATCTAGAAAACTAGAGCTAAACATGCATTTTAATGGCCATTTTCGTGTTTAGCACACTCAAGAACATAAAGATCAACTATTTTCATCAAAGATACAGAGAAAAAGTTTAATTTTGTTGCCTAGTGTTATCATTTTACATCATAACAATAAATTTCCAACTGAAACAAATGCTGATCTTTTAAATTATATCATGTAACTTGATATTGGTGAGAATTCCTTAAGAATAATCTAGAATTTTTGCAAATTTCATATTACTTCAATATTGTACTAGTTCAATTGTAGCTGATTTTTTCTTTGTGAAAAGTTGTTTATATAACAAGATAAAAATATATATCAATAATTAGTTATTTATGTACCTCTTTTAATCCTCCTCCTCCTCCTCAAAAAAAAAAAAAGTAAGAATAACAAAATTAAAGAACTAATGATAAGAGAAGAACTTACCAATAATATTTTTGACAGGACTCACATAAGAAAGGTAAGAAATCTGAAAAAAAAAAAAGAGAGGTGGTGGTTTTACTTTACTTAATATATAATGTACTTTACATTAGTGCAGAAGAAATTTCTAACTTATAGTAATCCTTACTAAAGAAACAGGCTAACAATCATATGCCCACATTTCCAATTTTATACACAGCATTATAAATTTGCTTGTGGACATATGTAATCATACAACTTCTTTTTTTGAAGTTCATTATTAATGCTCAAGCATGATGTATTTTTTTTAGAAATTTACATGTATTGCAGTATTTTCTGATTATCAGAATTCTTATCCAACAAATAAGAGGCTTATTTGTTGTCTTTTGCTTATGCTATATGGAAAACTAAGATGCTGACTTTTGGCTATTTTGGCTCCAGGAACAAGAATGCCTATTACACTATCCAATGGAACTATATTACAATAACTTTGTTTTGTCACTGCAAAATGATAAAGAATGCAAATAAAATATTTATTTAAGAAATTTAATTTTATTGAGATCAAGTTTCTCAAAGTGAAATTTTCCATAAAAAAATAAATTGTATATCAATGACTCAAATTTAGTTAGCTCAATTTTTCTCTTTGCCACAAAACCTTCTGACTTCTGAAATCTAATATGAAAGTTACATTATTGTTGTTGTTCTTTGAGATTTAAGAACTCAAAAACAACATTGACAAAGCTGTGCTAAGATAGGTAAATAGTAAAAGGTAAAAGAACTAAAGATTAAAATTGAATTATAATAAGGTTAAAATATTTAAAGTAAAGCAATAAAGAATAAGGTACTGTATGATAAATGAATAAAAATTAAAATTATTAAAGACTACAACAACATAATTAGGAAACCCCCTCCACACACACACACACAAACAAGAAAAAAAAAACAGTAAAGGAAATGAAAATAACATGGCAGAAGACAAAAGATAAAGAGTGAAAAGCATAATAAAAAGGCAGTGAAACAGAGATCATAGAAATACCATCAAAAGGTTAGGAAATTACAAAAAATTCTTGCCACATTGATGAATAAACTTTAAACAGATGAGATAGATAAATGATTATCATCATTTAAAAGTAAAGAAATGCTATATGCCATGAAAATGGCATATAACTGCAATAAAAATGGAACCTCAGTAGAAGATGAAATCAGACTAAAAGTCTCACTGCTTCAATTAATAAAGTTCCTTTAGAACCATCTATATAGAAGAGACTGAAAGACCATTGAAGATGTATTAGATTTGGCAAATCTTTGGAGTAAAAAATTACAATAAGCAGTTGAAAATTTTCATAGTGTAGCTGAAAACTAGGTAATGCGGCAATCTTTTACAGTTGGAAGTTGAAGCATATCTAGTAAGTTCTTCATCTAATATCCAAAAGGTAGGTATGATGGATGGACGATTTATAAAGAGGTGTCCTTCCTGGTAGAATTTAAAGAATGGTGAGCAGTATTCTTCTGAAGGGATGCTATGGTTAGAATAATATTGAAAGTGATAAAGACTTTTTGTCAAAGATTGAATTATAGTTCATATGTCTCTGCATATAAACTAAGGAAGCCTCAATGCACCAAGATATAAATTCTGGACTTGATTGATGAGGTCAAGAATGCAACGAGCAGATGGCCACGTAGAAACATATACAATGCAGCTATCATCCAATCATTATTGAATAAGCCATCTCTAAATAAGTTAATCACTACTTCATGTAGTATGAGAAAGGATTTTAAGGCAAATTAATTTTAAAATACATTTTTCTGTGATGTTGTAAGTGACATGGAAAATTGAATTTTGTCAAATACAAAGAGTCAAGAAATGCATGTTTTGATGTACATGGAAGTTGGAAACCCACAAGTTATGAGGCTAGGCTCTGAGAAATCCCTAGCCCTCGAGTAAAATGAATACAGTCTTTGATGCAGAGAAAGTACAGGTATGTGAAGTAGTTCAATCATTTAGTTAACTGAATGCAGTTGTAATTATTTCTCTGTATTAAGTGGTAAATGTAAATTTACCACTTAATAAAATGTAAATTTGTAAATCATCTACGTATAGAAAATTGTGAATGGATGAAACACAGTGAAATCCATTTATCTTTATAATAAAAACTATACCACTTAATACAGAGCCCTACAGCACTCATAGATCTTGTGGGGGAAAGGAATGTTATGGAATCAAGTTGAACTTTGAAAGTGCAATTAGCAAGGAAATTCTGAATGATTACAGGCATGTGTTCATTGTATACCAAAACTAAGGAGATCTTTTAAAATTTTAAATTTCAAATACAATCAAAGGTTTTTTTTCAAAGTCAAAATTGTCTCTGCTGAGAACTGTATGGCAAACAGTGCCATCGAAATAAAATGATGGTCTAATGTTGATCTATGTTACAGAAAGTTACAATGTGCATGTGTAAGTACACTTAAGTTCGAGAAACCAGATCAGTAATTGATTCACAGTTTGTTCTTAAAGTTTGCAGAGACAGTTAATCAGTAATATTGAATGGTAGTAATTAGGGTCACTGCTAACCTAAGGGGATAATAAAAGCTTTAAGCTGCTATCTGGAAATAAATGCTGCAACTACATCTTATTGAAAATAGAAAGAACAATTAGTAAAGAATCAAGTGATAAATTCAAAGCATTTTGTCATGTTGCTATTAGGACCACAGACTGTTTTTACAGATATTCAGGCAAATGTAGTCATTCATGGTAAAGAGAATATTGTAGGTCCCTCTGTTATTAGAAGTGACTCCAAGTAGAATGGCTTCAGTATGCTATTGGGTGGTTTCAAATTCCACTGACAGCATTATCCACCTAAAGTTATAAGCAAACCCTCTTCCAATTGCTTCAGCTTGATCACAAATATTAGCTATTTCAATGTCATTTTCCTTAAACATTGTTATAAGTGAAGAGAAGTAGTGACCATGCACTCATGTATCCTATTTCAGTGTCTTTGAAGAAACTTAACTGATGATGAAAGATATTTAAGTGCTAGAATCTTTCTGGACAGTTCACTAAATTAGTTAAACTTTTTTAAATGCTAGAAGACTGATAACAATAGGATATGAATTGTTAAATCTTTCTGCTGTGCTTTTTAGCAAAGTTCCACAAAGATTTAAGATGTAACAGAATACTTCAAGACATCTGAGAGCAACAAAACTGATTTGATCATATTATATCAGCAATATTATTATTATTGTTATCAGGTAAATTACTGATTCAAGATTACATCTATTAGTGAAGTTATTCCAATCTGTTAAGACAACTTTCACAGAGATAGAAGAGAAGAAAAGCAGAAGATCGAGAAGTTGTTTAAGGATGAATAAGAAATGGTCACTACTTTTAAGATTTTCAATAACTTCTCAAATAATAAAAAAATAAAAAATAAAAAAGCAAAGTACAACCAATTGCAGAAAAAGATACAGGTATGGACATAAAGGGTGTTGATGATCCAGTATTGAAGATGTAAACATGCTGATGAACTAATATAAATAAAGCTTTAAACTGGAGAATGGACAAAGTTTTTGATAACAAACAAGGTAGCGATAGCGATTAGTAAACCAATCACAATGCTTCACAACGGCTTCTGATATGTGAATGAAGAAAATTATTCAAAAGTTGTTAATACACTGAATTCTTAATAATGATTTAAAAAGAAGGATGAGTAGAGTACAGATTGAGTCACCTTTACATTAGAATAGACTGCACCGTGGTGGTCTAGAAAATGCGTGCGCGAGTCTGTTTGCAACCCCATGCTATCTTACCCATCCCTATTTATATGGAATAACCGTCATTCTTAACTCAAACCAAGTTAATACACTGAATTCCTAATAATGATTTTTAAAAAAATCACTATTTATATGGAATAATCGTCATTCTTAGCTGAAACCTTGTTAATAGACTGAATTCAATAACTTCCAATAATAACGTGATACTAATTTTAGAGAAAATAAAGTAGTTATCAAAATCCCAATTCTAAAGGATTACATAACCAAAATCTCATAATGTCAGAAGTTGAGAAACTGTGAAAAGATTTAAAATGGGGAGGAAAAAATGAAGAATAAGAATGGCCCATGAGGGGATCGAACCCACGACCTTCACGTTATTAGCACGACGCTCTAACCAACTGAGCTAACAGAAGCCGTTGCGAAGCATTGTGGGATACTTGTCCACAGACAGACAGACAAACCGGGGCTATAAGGCTTCAATCAGAAGCCTAAAAAGGAAGTGATACATGATCAATCAGGTTTCCTAAGTCTCAAGGTGAAATGTGTACTAAGAAGAAGGCTACAGATAGTAAGTACAGTAAAACCTCGATATAAAGCTCCCACTTATAGCACTATCCCATTCTTTACGCTCCTTTTATATGGTCCCTGGAATTTTCTATATATCTCTGCATACTTTTACCCTCTTATAACTCTTCAAATCCCGCTTATAGCGCTTTTTTATATCGGAAATTTTGTATCGAAAAGAAATGTAACACT
>JAFIDM010009631.1:271334016-271354063 GCA_023159025.1 Thereuonema tuberculata | reverse complement strand
TCAGAAGGATTTCGCAGAATCTCTAGGAATTCACTCGTCCAGTCTGCAAACAATAATGAAAAACAGGGATGCAATTATCGATGCAGCGAAGGGTTGTTGCAAATGTAAAAAAGTATAGTGTGCACTAAATCTGCTCCGAAAATATATTAGTATTGCTCCTAGTGGTGTATCAATTGACATTAATAGTTACCTGAACCGCATTGAAAATGTCATAATTCGCAACAGTAGCACACACACACGGCAAACCACAATCAAAGATCTTTTTAATAGGAAAAAATAAGCTCATATTTGCAGTATATCTATTTCAGAATCATGTATGTTTCCTGTAAAATGGTGTCCAAATCTTTCCCCATGTCATAAATCATTTCCCGTCTATAGCGCTATCCCGCTTATAGGTCTTGGTCCCTTGACGAGCGTAATAACAAGGTTTTACTGTAGTTGTGTGGTTGAGAGAAAGGCAGCAGTAGTATAACTGGAGAGGATGGAGCATCATATCAAATGGGGAGATAAACTCATTCTCCATGCTGAGCAAATGATGAAGTTTACCCTTTCCCATCAGGAAATACATCATATAGCATATATGCTTTATATAGCATAAAGGCTTTGATATCATTGAAGTTATATCAATGTATATCAAATCAATCAATTTGAACAAGTATTTTTATCTAACCTCCTCTGCCAGGAAGATTGACTGAAATTATGTAATATTTTTCTCCTTTTTGTCTTTAACATAATTATTTTTTCTCCTCTTCTCTGTATATCGTTCATTTTTCTTTACACTTAATCTTTCCTACCTACCTCTTACCTCATCCCATGTGCTAATATCAATTTTCTGTTAACTGTCCATGACACAATAAACTAATTTATTTTAATGCACTTTAAAATAGAAATGGTTTTTATGATCTTTCACCTTAATGCATTAAGCAGATGTGACAAGATGATTATAAAAACCTGAAATTGTGAACATTTTTCCCAAAAAGTAATAGGATTAAAAAGGACTTTTTCAAACACAAACTACAACTTTTTTAACAACTGTATTTCTGACTAAAGACTATTAAGTTTTCATAATGCTAAACTGATGAAATCTTAAGATACTGTACAACTTAAAATTCATTATACATTCAAAAACAAACATTTGTTAACAAATATAGTTAATGGCCACATAAAATATTTTTTTTTAGGTGAAGATAGACAGATGAAAGATAGATAGAATTATCAATGTTTAGTTATTAAATTGGATCAGCTGAATAGATTGTATAAATTAGTCTGTTTTTCTGATTATGACAGGTAATTGTTATGAAACTTTTCCTAGCTAGAATCACCAATACAGTGGAGAAATCAAAGTTATGGTTGAATGTAATTATATCTTGATTTGGAGATTTATGAATTATATTTAAAAAAATAACAACAAGGTATTACTAAATTTAGCTAAATGATTAACTGACTCAACAATTAAAGATGGAAAAAGTATGCCTGAGAAAATCTAAAACATTACATTTTTTTAACTCTCTGATATTCTGGGTTTGCAGATTGGAATGTAATATTAAAATCCTAAGTTCTCATACACGTAAACTCAATCGATTTAAACTGTGAGCATTTACTTTATAGTAAATATTTTTTAGCCTAAGCAAGTCATGATACAAAGGAAAAGTCAGCAAAGCCTTTTGACCTGAACCCTGAGAGGCTCTAAATTTATTTTTATTTGTTTTATTTACTCTATTCATTTATTTTTATAACTTTCGCTGTAGATAGGGGCTACACACTAATTTTCATTTAAATTTAAAGTTTTAGTAAAACTTGAGATTGATCAAAAACTCCTTATGATGAACAAATTACATAGTAAACTTAATGAAAAATGGTGCAATAAGTGTAGAGTTCTTTTATGTCAATGTTGCATAAATCAAGTTTTACTGCACAAATTTTAAAAGAACATATGCAAATTCTCTCAACTCAGAAAAAAGCAAATAACAGAACTTCACAAAAGCCACCATCAAAGTGTTACATAATAAAAAATTACAAAACAAAAATGCCATGATAAAAACTATGATGATAATGTAATTTAAATTAGTAGGCTAACAAAAAAAAGATATACATTATATGTTATGCCAGTATGAAATTGTTATATGGTTAAAACTGGAGCACCCCAGATGGGGCAAACTGAAAACTTAAGTTGGAAAAGCCTATTTTCCTTAAAATGTTATTTCTTAAAAAAAAAGTAGCTGATAATGACAAAAACAAAACAAAAAAAAATCTATGTTTATTTTCAAATTATAATACCTGCTGAATATAAACAATACAAAATTTTCATTTCTGAAAAATTAATTAAATCTGCATTATTTACTTAAATCGTCGAACGTGAATTAATTTTAATCTATCAAATCATACTCAAATTAATAGATTAAGTGCCAATCAATTCATTATTTACGACATGGAAATGGTTGGCGGTTAATCATCCTATTAATAGGCAAAAAAATGTGCGATCTTTGTAAATTTATAATTTGAAAAAACCAATCACAGTGTAGCGTTGAAACACGCCAGGCATGACGTCACGCCCATGTTTAAAGATGGCATCTGGAATATTCACAACTGCTGAATGATTTAGAAGTCATTTCTTCAGTAAAAACCTGATACAGTCATGCACATTGAACAGTACAGTTGGTTTAACGTGCAACTCGCGCTATAGCCGTCGTATTGCAATTCAAATGTCACTTGTAGCTGAATCCATTTACATTACGACGCTTAAAGCGCCATCTATTGCTAATATTTGAAACTATTTTTTTTTACTTATGCCATACCATTTCCCCTTTCTTCTAGTATATTCAGTTCAAATTTCAGGTCATTCTGAGCAGTGATTCTTTTTTTACAGCATGTTGAAAGTTGAACTTCAATTATAATCACCCTGTACATAAAAACAGCAATCAAGAATATTCTTCAACTACACACAAAACTTTACAGATTAAGGACTATTAAAAACAAGAAATAAAGAATAAGGAAAATAAGAAAAATAGGGCTAAAACACAAGACAAAAGTAAAAAGGTATTATATAAAAGGTCAGAAAAAATATCTGTAAAAAACCAAAAATTATAAAAAGGTAGCCAGTCTACAAAGAAAAAGTTAGTCTTAAAACATATGAGATGGGTAAAAGATCACCATCTTTTAAAAACGAGGAATATGAAATGGAACATTAAATTTAAAAAGAGGATAAAAAAATTGACGATGATGTTTATTAAAAATACGACAATCAGCTAAAATAAGCTTATGAATTGTTAGCACTGTTGCACATAGCACAAACGGGATCTTTTAAGAAGTAAATATTGATAAGTTACTCTTGTGACTCTGATTCTATTTTTAGGAGAAGATTTAACAGAACTACCTAGATGAAGATTGCTACAATAAAACTGGTCCTACTGCTGTTGCAAGGTAATTCTTAAATGAGGACAAAGAACTATTTAAATGTTAGAACAAGGGATAGAGATGCACTGCAGGACTTACCAAGAGAATTGGCAAGTTCATTGCCAACAATTCTGATGTGACCAGGAATTCAATAGATAATGACAGTGCTTTGTTTAAAACGATGTAATAAATCAAGAATAGAAAAAAAAAAGACAAACCTTCAGCCATTGACTGCACAATGCCTGGAGAGTACTCTCAGAATTGCTGCAGATCATAATTTTCAATAACTTTTCTTTTGAGTGCAAATTTAAAAAATTATAAAAATGGCAAATAGTTCTGCAATAAAGACAAAAACTTTATAATAAAGATGAATAGCATTACTGAAGATCTCAAGAGTAGAAAAGCTAATTCAACATAAGACTCTCCTTTGGATCTATCTATATGTAAATTTGTTAAATCTAAGTAGTGTGATGAATGTTCATGGTCTGGAGGCTAATGACTGCCAAGGGAAAGTATGCTTTCTTCTATTTATTAAGGGTCATTCCATGCCACATCACGCAGGCCATGTAAGCCATAGTCTTAGATTTAGATTAAATTTGGTACATTCGTTTTTGGTAAAGGTCTTTGTTCAAATTCCAAGTTACAGGTTTCTAGGCCACTTGGATCCAGAGTAGCAGTGCTTCAAAGTTCGAAAGTTTTCCTGTAGATGTTGTCGTAGTCAATACTTTACAGAGACAGGTTCATTTGAATTTTGTTTTTAATGTTTTATGAGTTGTGACAGAAAATTTTGGGTGTTTCTTGTGAAAAATTGCCTGGAGATTTCAAATATGACAACCAAATTGTGATAAACCTCATACTTTTTGAGCTACAGTTTTATAAATGCTAAAAAAGCATTTATCAAATGCTGCTGACCTTAAAACATCATAATATGAATATCTCAAATGGCAGACCAGATACAGAGATCGAACTTATACCTCTGAAAAGAGCAGACAATTTCCTAGTGGTGTAAAAAAAAGATAAAAAAAAAAAACAAAAAAAAAAAAACCAGTAGGTTATTGATTGCAATACCATCTGCAAAGCAATAATGTGTTTTTTGCCCATTAGATTTTGCCCTTGCAATACGTTTTTTTCTCTCCCTCCCTTCTACCTGAAGGAACCCCCGGGTTCAGTGCATACTAAATAAAATAAATATAAAACAAAAATCCAGCAAGATATAAAAGAAAATCAAAAGATTTCGCCCCTGAGCTATCATCTGAGACTTTTGTTTTATGGTTATTTCAGGTAAAATTATATGAATTTTTTTTCATTTTACTTAGAAACTACTCTGAATCTATAGCTATTCATAATTATTCTTAGTAGTAATGTTATTAACTTCAACCCTGGTTGCAAAATATTTAGGAACTTCGTTAAACTTTAGAACAAGAGTATTTCCAAGTGCATCATTTATTTTTGTCATAGATCATTATGCCAAACGAAAACATAATACTTTGGTTTATTAAACTAAAAAGAAGCTAGGTTATACTAAATAATGTAATTTTTGACTGTTCATCTTCTATAACAGTTATTTCAATAGTGTAAAGCAGTTAGTTCAAATTCTTGAAGTAGAAGACTTACGAGGAACCAAACTTATGAGTTATTATAGAGTTATGAGTTATTAAAGAGCAGTTATTATATAGAATGTAAGTTCACAATCAGTTCAACTTGTGAAAATGAAGCAAAGTGCTTCATGTGAACCGACTGAAGGTGTATATTTTGTTCAAAATATTTCACTGTCATTACAATTTTTCAAACAAAAGTTTTGTCTTCACATTTCTAACGTTCTTTTTTTCAACACTCTTGTTCTAAAGCATAGGGTTTAAAGAAGTTTCTAAATATTTAGCAACCAAGGTTGAAGTCAATAACGTTACTGCTAAGAATAATAATGAATAGCAATAGATTCAGAGTAGTTTCTAAGTAAAATGAAATAAAATTAACGTCCCTAAAATAACCATAAAACAACTCCTCTCCCACCGATGATATCTCAGGGGCAAAACCTTTTGATTTTCTTTTGTACCTTGCTGGATTTTTGTTTTATATTTATTTTATTTAGTATTTTTGTTTTTATGTTTTTTTAAGTATTTTGCACTGAACTGTTCATTCAGGTGGAAGGGAGGGAGAGAAGAAAACATGTATTGCAAGGGCGAAATTTAATGGGCGAAAAACAAATTATTGCTTGCATATGGTGTTGCAATCAATAAAAAACCCACTGGGTTTTTTTTTACACCACTATTTAGGAAATTGTCTGCTCTTTCTAAAGGTATAAGTCCGATCTCTGTATCTGATCTGCCATTTGAAATATTCATATTATGATGTTTCAAGGTCAACATTTACAAAACTATAGCTCAAAAAGAATAAGATTTATCACAATTTGGTTGTCATATTTGAAATCTCCAGGCAATTTTACACAAGGAACACCCAAAATTTTCTTTCACAAGTCATAAAACATTAAGTAAAAACATAAAAGTCAAATGAACCTGTCTCTGTAAAGTATCGGCTGCGACAACATCTACAGAAAACCTTGCGAACTTTAAAGTACTGCTACCCTGGTTCCAAGTGGCCTAGAAACCTGTAACTTGGGAATTTGAACTAAGACCCTTCCAAAGAACAACTGTGCCAAATTTCATCAAAATCTCAAACTATGGGTTACTTTCAGAGAGTTTAATTTTAAGATGTACTTTTCCCTAAATTTCTGCAGGTAAAAATGAAAATTGAGCTTTCTAACAAAAATAAGAAAATTTAGGCTTTGAAACATAAGGAAGTAAGAGGCCACCAAGAGTTCAATTGGGCTTTGGGAAGATCCCTTGACAGTAAACAAATGGACGTAAACAGTCTTTGATGCTGAAATGGAAAAGCTGTTTGAGACAGTTCAGTCCTGCAGGCAATTCAAAGTTAGCTGTAGGATACTTTAATGTGCATGTGTCTGTCAATTCACTGTCTCATTTGCCATTATCAGTAAATAGATAGTTTTCTATTTTTTTTCTTATTTAATTATTAATTATTTATTAATGTTATCAGTTATTTTACTAATAATGATGCAATTTCTGAACATGCAGCAAAATTTGAGCGTGGATTAAAAGACTTGTTATCTACAAAACAATTTTAAATGAAAAAATAAATTCTAGGAAACAATCTGTCACAAGTCAACAATCAATACTAATATAACACAGCCAGCTTCTTCTGGAATTCATTGTGCAAACATGTATGTAAAAAGCTATTAATGATGTACAAAATATGTACAAATATGAATAACAGAGATATATTTTAACATCATATAAACATAAAACATGCTTTAAAATATTTTTTCTTCCTAATTGCCATATCACAATTATACATCTTAATCTAAACAATTAAAAATCCTGTAACAATACATTCGTAATGGACTTCTTCAGGATGCAAAATTTTTATTGCAAGTCTACCTTACATATGCTTCAACCATTTGGATGGATATATCATTATTAAAGGTGTGTATTGTTCTTATGGACCAAGACTCCATAAGTGTGAGAGAAAAATATCATTTGCTTTACTTATTTTAATTTCTTCAAAATTTGGCTTATGGTTGTCCATTTCTTTATGTTTATAAATCATCAATTTATTGACAGCTTTGTTTAGTAATTGTACTTATGCTGATATTTTTTTAGCTAATTTTTGAGTTGTGTAACCCACATACCCTTTAGTACAATACTAGCAAATCGACCCAGTGTCGGTCGAGGTGGGACACTTAGGTCCTCGTGTCGACATCCCCCCACCCAAGTGTGGTGTCCCTGTCCCCCATAGGAGAGCAAATATCTCACTTTTGGCAATATATACATAATTGTGGGAGGGGGGCCCGACAAGGGCGGACCCCTTCTTCGCTCGGATTACAAAAAACAAATGTCCTAATGTGGATGATAAAGAAATAGCAATTGCGAGATCACTTGGAACTTTCCCAATTGGTACAAAAAAAAAAAAAAGAAGGACAACAACATCTCAATAGTAATCTCATTACAAATCTATATCTTTCCCGAAATTCTCGTAGAAGTATCTTTGCCCATCCACTCACCGTCCTCCCAGTGTACACCCATAGTTCCAGGTTATTTGAATTTTATAACTCGAAATTCCTAGATATGAAATTAATATCGGGATTGGAAATATATAAGATTTCCCACCAATTTCTCCCATTCTCCCTCCCAATTATACCCCTAGTTCCAGGTTATTTGAATTTTGTAAGGTCGTAACCCTATCACTTCAAACCTTTCCTAGTTCGTAAAAAATCATTGTTCATTACAAATCTATATCTAACCCGAAAACCTAGTTCCAATTGTTGCACAACAATATTTGTATAGTTCCCATTGTCATCATCTGTGCTTATGTAGTGCTATTGTACAGAACAATATTTTAGCTCCAATTGTTGCATAACAATATTTGTGTAGTTCTCATTGTCAAGATAACAAATCCTAAAACCTAAACAATAGTAAAGGAAGCAAACTTTTTGCTTTATAACTTAAATGCTTTTTAACCTATCCCGGGGGAATTTCGAACTATCCTGGAAAAGGGTTTTAGTGATTATAATTACCTACTTACATGCCAAATTTAAAGTCTCTACTAATTATAATTATGGAAATAATTATGGAAATAAGAAAACTTTCAAGCGAAAATAAACCCTCGTTATTCCTGAACCCGTGGGAATTTCGCAAAATCAGGCCTTATTCCTTGTCTACATCAAAAAGGGAACCTCTGTGCCAAACTGCAGCTTTCTAGGTCCAAGGGTTTGGCCTGGGCATTGATGAGTCAGTCAGTCAGTGAATGAGTCAGGACTTGTCTTTTTATATAGTTAGATTTGCAAGGCATCCTATAAACTATTTTTTTTTCTTCAAATGCCTTATTCTCATTTTTTATCACTGAGAAAATATTTTTTTCTGTAACTTTTATTTATTATATTTATGTTAAATTTACCTAATACTCTTTTGATATCATTATTAATATTTTTATATATAGAATTATGGCATAATTTTTATTCTTATTGTTTTTTCAATTTTATTTATTTTCTGCATATAATATTTTCCTTTTTTATAATATTTCTTGGTAGAGTTAACATCATATCCATTTTCTTTTTAAAAATTTGATTTCATTTTTCCTTCCCTGTTTATTGATATATAAATTAAATACTATAAATAATAATTAAATATATTGTTCATTTTAACATGTATTGGCAAATTAGTTTTAATGTCAAACACTTTTCTCCCCTTGAAATTTCTATATACCTCGATTTGAATTGAATTTTTTTTTTTTTATGATGTTACAATCTAAAAATGATAATGCTTTGTCTTTTTCATATTCTACTTCGGAATTTGGATTTTAATAACAAAACATTCGAGATTACCTCAACTTAAAACGAGACCCAAAAGAGATAAGGATATCATCAATGGTATTGTGGAGTTTATGCCAGTTTGTAGTAATGCTCCATTTGAAAATAATTTTAATTTTAGGGTATTGAAAAATTGTAAATGAAAAAATGAAAAATTATGGAGAAACCAATTTATATGATTTTAAAAAGAAATTGTTGGATAAATGTAAGAGAATTAATTGGTTAATGTTGTCATATGTGAAAAACATATATGATTTCTTAAACCACAAATTGATAAAAATAAAATAAATTATTGATGCAGTAATAATTCATGATAAGTTCAAAATTGATTTAACAACATTTTTAGAAAAGTAGGAATTTTTTTAAATAATCAATATTTTAAGAATGATGTAAATAATCATAACATGGAAAAAGGTGTATTTATGGAGACATCAGCATCAGGACTATTGGCTGATTACACTATGAAATTACTTGGGAAAAGAAATTTATTAAGGAAATTGAGAAGGAAATAAATATTTACCTTAGATATGTAGATGATTTTTTTTATATTATAGATCAAGATATGAAAGAACTTATATTCAAAAAAATAATAATATAGATAGATAAATAGATATACAATTGAAGTAGAATATGAAAAAGACAAAACATTACCATTTTTAGATTGTAACGTCATAAAAGAAAAAAAAATTCTATTCAAATCGAGGTATATAGAAAGAAAACACAGGGGAGAAAAGTGCTTGACATTAAAACTAATTTGCCAATACATGTTAAAATGAACAATAAATATTTAATTATTTTTTAAGTGTGTTTAAATTATATACCAATAGACAGGGAAGGGAAAATGAAATCAAATTTTTTTAAAAGAAAATGGATATGATGTATCATTAGAGCGCATGCGTCACGGTGTCAAGACGTGCAGATTTTCGCTCTTCATTCTGATAATAAGAAATCATCAATTACATCAAAATTCTAACTTACAACTCAGTCAAATAGTTTTTCCAACCAATACAAAATGAGTGAGTATCTACAACTAAAAATTAAATGTTTAATTTGCAGTAAATTAATGAAATCAGAGGAATTACGCTGCCAGTCATGCGGTTCAGAACAGCACATTAACTGCACCAGGGAGAGTGAAAGAGCCGATATTTCCACTCCGTCAAAGAAGAAAATATGGAAGTGCGACAAGTGCAAAAGGATAACTACTCGTAATAAGAAAATAACTAATGATACAAACACACAAGGTGAGAATGCCATTATTTCTATTAAAAAATCATTAAAAGACAACCCTTCTCCCCTCAGTGAGAATATGAACCTAACCAAATACCCTTCCCAAGAGAAAATTGAAATGGTTGCGACTAATCAAAACATTGGAACCGAATTGGGCCAAACCATTCTAAAAGAACTGTCAGAAATAAGAAAATCTATTGATTTTGTTAACAAACAATATGAAGAAATTCTAAGCAAATTGCAAAAATATCAGGAAAGCCAAAGAGAAATCACAGAAAATATGAATAAAATGATAAATGAAAATAATTGTCATAAAGAAAAAAATACAAAAATTACAGGAAAATATTGATAGATTGGAAGCCCAACAAAGAAAAAACAACCTTGAAATTGTAGGAGTTGAAGAAAATGAAAATGAAAACTTAACGGCACTGATAGAGAAGATTGGAGGAGTACTAAATATTAAAAGCCCTCTCGAAAGTATCGATGTTATGCACAGATACGGTAAAATCAATAAATACAAGGCTAGACCTATAATAATTAAATTTATAAATAGAAAGGATAGAGATATGTGGTTATTACAATACAAACAAAAACGAAGTATAACAAATGCAGACATTTCTGAAAAAGGTAATAAAAGAATATATATTAATGAAAACTTAACATAAAACTTGAAGAATTTATTGTGGAAAACCAAAACAGAGGCCAAATCAAAAGCATATAAATTTGTATGGATTAGGAATAATAAAATACTAATAAGGAAAAATGAAAATGCCAAAATTATCAACATACAATGTGAAGAAGATATCAATAAAATATAAATTATATAAACAAACTAAATAAGCTTTGAATAACACAATGACTGAGCATCAAAATAATATAGAATTAGGTCAAGAAACAAAAATATCCCTTAAATGAAGAATTTTTCAATAAAAACTTAACTAAACTTATTCATGAAATTAGAAGTAATTATTCTAAAAACCCAAACAAATATATAAATAAGATGAATAAAATAATTAAAAAAGCCAGATATATTAATTGGAAGAAAAACAATAAATCAAATGTAAAAAATAATTTAAATAATCTTAATATTTCAATTTATAAACAACCATGGATGAATAAAGAAACTTTAATACACATAGAAGAAAAAAATAAATTATTTAAAAAACATAAAGGAAATAGAACCAATAAAAGTTACGAAATAGCTTATAAAAGAAAAAGAAACAGGTTAAAAAATTTCATAAATAAACAAAAACAAAACTACTACAAAAAATAAATGAACAACATAATTCCAATGTAAATATTTGGAAAATTGTAAATAAAGAAATACAGTATAAAGAGAAAAACTGTGGAAAAATAGAACTAAATAATCTCTTAGAAAATTATAATATTAATACTATATTTAAAAATTTTCAAAATACTTTCCTACAGAAAAACAAGTTTAATAAAAATAGGGAAATAATTAATACAATGGATGAAGATAATCAACGAAGTAATTCCATGGCCATCCTATTCCCTACTCACAATGATATATTAAATATAATTAATAAACATAAAATGCATTTCTCAGTAGGATGTGATAATATAACTATTAGCGAGATTAAGAATTTTAAAGATATTATTGCCACTTTGTTGGTAGAATTATTTAAGAATATTTTTACAACTGGTATCTTCCCAAACCTTTGGAAAATTGCTCATATTATCCCAATCTTTAAGGGAGGGAAATTTAAGGAATCTGAAAACTACAGACCCATCTCCCTACTCTCTAACATATCTAAAATCTTTGAAAGTTATTTGTCAAAATCAATTTATAATTACATCTCAAAAAGGAATATTTTAAATAATAATTAATATGCTTATCAACCGAACAATAGCACGGTTAAATTACTAACTAAAGTTAATGAAAGTATAAATAAAAATTTAAATAATGGGAAAATAATTTACATAGCATTCATTGATTTCAAAAAGGCTTTTGATAGCATTAACCACAAAGTATTATTAAAAATGTTAAATAAAATGGATATAAGAGGAAACATACAAAATGTTTTAAAAAACTATTTAAAAAACAGAAAATGTCGAATAAAAATTAATAATTTATTAAGTAATCTGTATAATATTCATTCTGGTGTACCTCAAGGATCCAACTTGGGACCCTTGCTCTTTATATTATATACGAATTCTATAAATAACTGTGTGAAGTATTCTAATATTTACATATATGCTGATGACGTTCTACTACTTAGTAGTGACAAAATTCAAACAAATGCATATAATTATCTCCAACATGATTTAAATAATGTAACAAAGTGGGCAATAAATAATAATATGGTTATAAATGGTAAAAAGACGAAAGTTATGTTAATCAAAAATAAAAATAAAATAATAAATAATGATTTATATTTCATACTACACAACAACAATTGTATTAAATAAAAAGTTTCCTACCATATAGCACTATCCTTGGTTAAAAGATGAGACATAAAAAGATGAGAATGGGATGAACGATAAAAATACGTGAAATTACATTAAAAAACGTACGTATTCAAGCCCCCTTCGTATGGGGTTCGTTTTCAAGTTACTCATGAATAAAAATGTGTCTCTCCTGCAGGAGTCGTCAAGTGAAATGGCAATGGGATATGGGTAGGGCGTCGGACCTCCCTCTGGTGTGGAAAATGAAAAATTAAGTTATGATCGTCTGCTTTCAGATATTAAGGCGCTATAAGAAAGGTGTTTCAGCCATTATTAGTTAATGATATTTTTAAATTCCGTATTCATTGATGTTATTAGTGGATAATTCATGGTTATATAGTTTTCGGGTTTTTATCAAAGCAGATTCGTAAAATTTTCTCAAATATTCACTATTATATTGACCAAAAATGATGGGATTTTTGTTGTCTAGCTCATGTGATTTTTGTTTGCAGTGATTAGCAGTGTAGTATGCAGTATTACCTTTTTTAACAGCGTTCACGTGTTCATATATACGCTTTTCCAAAGGTCTTTTAGTTTGACCAATGTATAGACATTGGTTATTATTGGAGCATGGTTTGCATTTAATTCCATATACCGTGTTTAATTTTTTTAAATTCTGGTCTTTTTTATTAGGGTTTTTCCTTTGGTTAAGGAAAGTAGCTATGGTATTGGATGGTTTGCTTGCTAATCCTATCCCAGCATTCTTTAATAAGGGTTTTAATCTGTTATTTATTCTTTCATCATAAGTGGTAACAGCATATTGAGTGATGGTTTTATTTTCCTTTTTCTTTATACTGCCGTGATTATAATTTATCTTATTAACAACAAAAATCCCATCATTTTTGGTCAATATAATAGTGAATATTTGAGAAAATTTTACGAATCTGCTTTGATAAAAATCCGAAAACCATATAACCAAGAATTATCCACTAATAACATCAATGAATACGGAATTTAAAAATATCATTAACTAATAATGGCTGAAACACCTTTCTTATAGCGCCTTAATATCTGAAAGCAGACGATCATAACTTAATTTTTCATTTTCCACACCAGAGGGAGGTCCGACGCCCTACCCATATCCCATTGCCATTTCACTTGACGACTCCTGCAGGAGAGAGACATTTTTATTCATGAGTAACTTGAAAACGAACCCCATACGAAGGGGGCTCGAATACGTATGTTTTTTAATGTAATTTCACGTATTTTTATCGTTCATCCCATTCTCATCTTTTTATGTTTCATCTTTTAACCAAGGATAGTGCTATATGGTAGAAAACTTTTTATTAAATTTTTAGCACGTTAAATTTTATTTAATCAACAATTGTATTAATTTAAATCAAAATAATTTAAATAACAGTACGTGTACATGTAATAAAATTGAATTTGTATATCAACAGAAGTACTTGGGCATATTTGTGGATAATAAATTAACATGGGAAGTACACTATAATTTTGTTGTAAAAAAATTACATACATACACATACCTTTTCTATAAAATTAAATATTTATTTCCTTTTAAGCAAAAATTAATAATATTTAAGTCTTTAATAGATTCTATACTAAATTATGGACTTGAATGCTGGATATTTCTGAATAAACATCAAATTAAAAACATAAATAAATTAACTTTTAAAATATTAAATAATATTTATATAAACTTTAAAAATAAAACAATACAAGAACAAAGAGAAATCAGAAAAAAATTCAAAATCTTAACTATAAAAGAAAAATTTATTTATAAAACCATTTTAAAAAATATTCATCAAGTTAAAAGAGCAAAAGAAAATTATAATGAAAATATAGGAACTAGAAAAAATTGGCTAAAAATTTTTAATATTTCAAAATTAAATAATAACTATGGTCAAAGACTAGATAACTATATAAAATATAAGTTATTTAGTCAAATTAATTGGGAAAACTATGAAATAAAAAATTGTAAAAATATCAGCTGCATTAAAATTTAACTAATCAGCGATGTAATTGAGGAGAAAATAATAATACATTTTTAACTCTAATTATCTTTAATTAACCTTATATAACAATCGATCAGCACCTATAATACAGATATACATTTTATAGGTTTACCTAATAGGACTGGTGAACATTAAAAAAAAAAAAAAAAAAATGTTAACTCTACTAAGAAATATTATAAAAAAGCAAAATATTATATACAGAAAAGAAATAAAATTGAAAAAAAAAAATAAAGAATAAAAATTACGCTTTAATTCCATATACAAAAAATATTAATAATGATATCAAAAGAGTATTAGGTAAATTTAACATAAATATAATAAATAAAAGTTATAGAAACTTACTTTCTCAGCGATAAAAACGAGAATGAGGCATTTGAAGAAAAAATTTAGTTTACAGGATACCTTGCAAATATTGTAATAAAGGGTATGTGGGTTATACAACTCAAAAATTAGCTAAAAAAAATATCAGCATATGTACAATTACAAAAACAAAGATGGCCAATAAATCAATGATTTATAAACATAAAGAAATGTACAACCATGAGCCAAATTTTGAAGAAATTAAAATAAATGATATTTAAAGCAAATGATATTTTTCTCTCACACTTATGGAGTCTTGATCCATAAGAACAACATCCACCTTTAATAATGGTATATCCATCTAAATGGTTGAAGCATATGTAAGGTAGACTTACAATAAAAATTTTGCATCTGAAGAAGACGTGATGTTACGTGATTTTTAATTGTTTAGATTAAGACGTATAATTGTGATAAGGCAATTAGGAAGAAAAAAATCTTTTAAAGCCTGTTTTATGTTTATATGATGTTAAAATATATCTCTGTTATTCATATTTGTACATATTTTGTACATCATTAAAAGCTTTTTACATACATGTTTGCACAATGAATTCCAGAAGGAGCTAGCTGTGTTATATTATTATTGATTGGTGACTTGTGACAGATTGTTTCCTAGAATTTATTTTTTCATTTAAAATTGTTTTGTAGGTAACAAGTCTTTTAATCCACACTCAAATTTTGCTGCATGTTCAGAAATTGCATCATTATTAGTAAAATAACTGATAACATCAATAAATAATTAATAATAAGAAAAAAAAATAAATAGAAAAACCATCGGCACTGATAATGGCAAATGAGAATTTTTAATAGACATAAAACATTTATTTGATATGTAACTGCAGGGACATAGGTAATTGAATATTTGCTGTGCAAGAACAGCTTGTAAGATGATCAATGGTGGATCTAAGTTGAAGAAAGACACAATATGTAAATGTAAGGAAGTTATTATGTAGAGTTCAGAAAGTTACTTTATAAAAATAATTTCATTACAGTTGCAGTTACTTTTTTTCTAAAAGTACTGTTACTTTAAGTGTCACTTTTCGATACTTTTTTAATGTCATTGTAATAGTGTTAGCAACATATACAGGAAGGTTTCAGTTTATGATCGGTTTAAGTTCCCAGCCCACTATTTTTGCTATTTTTATAAAGGATTGTGGTTATTTCATAATTATTTTGCATAAATATTTTTTTATAAATAAAATAAGACAATTGACAAGGTAAAAGAAGCTATAGAAGGTGTCACCTTCAATACTTTACACACATTTATTTATTTATATATAGTTTTTAATCATTTTATTAATGTAAGCCAGAAATTAAAAAAAAGTATATTAAAGTTATTTAATTAGAAAACAAAGTAAAAGTTAATAAATAATAAAAATTACAGTATTTATATAAATTATCAAATAGATCACTTATATTTCATTAACTACACTAATTTTTTCCCTTTCTTATATTAATGCATTATGTTTATATTATATTATTGTGTTCATGTTTATACTATACTTGGACCTAAATGAAGAAACAGATAAGAAATCTGAAGATCACACATTTCTTTTAAAGTAATTAATGTATGTAAATTGAATTATTGAAGAATTTTAGGCCACCACACATAGCAATTAAAAATAAAATTTATGTACAATTAAAATACTAGAGTACTTTCGAAATGGTCTACGTTTCCTGTGGCCTAAAAAATCACACATTTCTCATACACAAAAAATAGATATAAGGTATAAGGTGATTCAAATGAAAGTATCCTATGCAGAGCACTCTGGAGAGAAAACCAGAGAGCAGAACAACATCAGACTTATATTGTATATATTCCAGATCACAGGGAAAAGATTTCTGCAATAAAAATATAGTTCAAAAAATGACAGATGGGGAAATATGGCACTGCAAGTGGCACAAGTTGTTGAAATTTGCATGGCACTTATATCGTAAAGCAACAAATCTGGTATACAATGATGTATGAGGCTGATTGGAGACATTCTTCAATGTGTGTGATGATTCTTGAGTTGCCGGAACAAACCTTACTTTTAAAGTTATTCTACCACAATGGTGAAAAAGCTGCTGCTGCAGCGTTTCAGGAGTACAGATGCCGCAAATCATTGCAGAAAGGTCAACTTACACCATGTGCATTGCAGCACATGGTTCATCGATTTGAGAGATGGGTAGCTTAACAGTCCAAGTAGGAAGGGCGAGTAAACTTAGGATACCTCAAGTGGCTAAATACTTTGCAATGGCAGTTGCTCAGCAATCATGTTGAAGGTACAAAGTGCTCGTGCCGTAGCAAGATAGTTAGATGTACCGTACACAATAGTATGGAGATGTTTGCACAAAGCATTGTACAGCTATCCCTGTAAGCTCAGCTACCAGCAAGAGTTGCAATCTGGCAATGGCAGCATCAGAGAATGCTTTGACATTCCTAGCAAGCATACAGGTGGAAGAGGATTGGCCCTGGAATATCCTGTAGAGTGATGAAGATCATTTTTCATGTTTGTGGAACAGTGAACACGCAAAATTGTTGCATCTGGGATGCAGAGATTCCTCGTTAGTTTCAACGATTCCCTTACACTCATCAAAGATAAAAGTATGGAACATTCACCGAAGGTAATGAGCCATATTTCTGATTGACCCACATTTCTTAAGAGGAAATCCAACCAACCGGATGTGTGACCTGTACGGTAACCGCAACTCATTATCGGGACACGTTGCACAGTTTTGTCATCCCACACCTCCAGCAAAGACACCTCGACATGACAACATTTATACAACATAAAGCAAATGATGTCAGGTTCAACATTTGCTGCGACAACATTTCACAGAGAATAGAATCATTAGTTGAATATTTCCAACAAAATAGCCCTACGTTCACCTGACCTTAACCCTTGTGTTTTTTGGCTTTGGGGTTACCTCAAAAGCATAGTTTATCATGGCAATGTTTTTCACCTGGTAGATTTGAAGGACAGAATCATACTGCACATTCAAAACATCTCTACAGATCAATTGCCTTCTGCTGCAGAACATTCTGTCATTCTTTATCAACTTTTGGTCCTAAAGAATGGCTAACATATTGAACATTGCCTCTGACATAAACTATATGCCTCTGATGTCACTCATGTCAAATTTCATGTTTCCAAGATATTACTAACCTTTGAAAAGAACTGAACCCCCCCCCCCCCCCCCCGTTTACATCCCTTAGGACACCATATCGAAAAGTCATCAAATACGTGTCTTTTTGATTTTGCCAAAAAACACTCATGTCCACAATGGCGGCTTGCGTGTAGGCACTGTGGAACAGCAGCACCCCCTATTTCCATTTGATATTATCAATAACATTTAATATAATGAGTCCTTTTTTTCTTTAATTCTTTCTTTATACTTATACAATATATAATCCTTAAGCTTAATGTCAATAACCATCCCCCAGTTTATGAAAAAGATACAAAAATCTTTGTAAGGAACTGTGAAGCTTCACAGTTACAGCGGCGTGGGGTTTGACTGTTGTGTGCATGTGCACATAGGAAGCTACATGCGAGGCTCCAAGGGGGAGAGATCACTAACTTTTCCACAGTGCCGATCCTGGAGTGCTGGTGGTTCTTTTTTATACATGTTTGTTTCCTTTTACATAATTTTAAAACAAAGGCTAAAAACCTTTTATTAAACCATAAACCATAATAAAAGGTTTTAAGAAGTTTTTGTAAGTTTGACTTTTCTTGTTGAATTATAAAGGCTAAAAATTTTCTGGGGCAGCACCCCCACTAATTTTAGCTACGAGCTGCCACAGCATGTCAAATATCATATTTCTAACTGAAATGGTTTCCGAGATATGCGTACCCTTCAAGAAAATTTCCCCCCCTCCCCCCACCATGTTTACATCCTTTTGGAGTGGTATTTCACCTTCATCATTAGGGGAACCCATCCCAAAAATTTCAAGTTCCTAGGTTCAGAAGTTTTAGCTGAGAGTTGATGAGTGAATCAGTCAGTGGGTTTTGTTTTTTATATATTAAGATTACAAACCAATTCGAAAAGTTCAATAAATCTTGTACAATGCCAAGCTAACAATAATGGCAGCCAAATCTTAATGTAACCATAGATATTTGATGGAGAGCAGTTAGAAAACGCAACTTGCCCTGCCAGATTATGTTAACTTATCAGAAGGCATTTTTATCTTCAAATTTTTTGTTATGCATTTGCTTGTTGTTGTGTGCATTATTATTATTTTTTTTTTGTGATGGTATATGTATTGTAAGGTGACCATTTTTTCTAAAATGAAAAGGAGGATGCAAATTATTTGAAGAAAAAAAAAATGTTATCAGGGGTTTCAGGGGTATAAACCTATCTGTTCAACCAAAAAAAAAAAACCCTGTAAACGTATGTTTAACCAAAAAAAAAGGTTTTAAACTTCACATATCAAAAAAGGAAGACATTTCTCAAGGGAGGACAGAGCTTCAAAAAGGAGGACGGTTGGTCACCTTATGTATTGAAGAGTTTAATTTCCTATAAATTACAAATTACCTCACGAAAATGCATCCAATGGCTACTGGGTTCTTTCCTCAGAGAAAAAAAAATAAAGAAAAAAAAATATGTAATTTTTCAATCATTCTTGATGAAATTTGAGACTGATCAAAACAAGTTTTGATGACCATGTTTTACAATGTTTCATAAAAACCGACCAAACAGGTGAAAATAATTCAATTTCTATAGACCTGAAAAAGTCGATCACTGAAAATGCTCCTCAAAAAATATCAATTCATTTACCTCATTCTTTAGCATTAAAATTTACGCAATTACGCGCTGAGGCTCTAAGGATATTGTCTTGGTAAAAATTTACGTGGATTTTAAAGTTACAGGAATATACACAAAAACTTTATTAAGAGTGCAAGCACAAAAAATATGAAAGCCATTTTGTAGACTTAAAAGGTAGAATTAGCAGAACCCTTGGAATAAAAAAATTATATAGATATCAGCGAGCTCTTCAAGCTTACGATTAGTTATGTGATAGGTCTAGCTTTTCTTTTATTTAATCCCCACATTACATCCTTAAGGCAAAAAGCGTGGCTTATCAAGAGCTTACTATAATCACTATAATAAGTCATCCATTTTATTTCGTCTAGTTTTGAAGAAACGAACATGCCATATTAAGGCATTTGTTATTCCTAGAATTTTTGTAAGTAAAAGGTTAAATAAATACGGAAAAGAGAAATCGGTCAATTAAAAACCTCAGTTAACTGGGCTATATTTTTGA
>JAFIDM010009631.1:271322414-271333916 GCA_023159025.1 Thereuonema tuberculata | reverse complement strand
ACTTTATTATTTAATATTAATAAACAAAGAGGAAAACTACAAATGTATTTCAGCGATCGTAATTTACCTAGCTGTTGACAACTTTCTTTACCACAACGTGAACCTAATTCCGGAAATTCCGCCATTTTGTCCTGACTTGAGTCAATGTCGTCACTTCCTTTTCCTTGGTTGCATGTGTAAGCTGATGCAATCTGTCTGTCGTTGTGCAAAAATTAATAAATTCATTCGAAAAGAACGTAAAGATATTTAGTATTTGCAGACCCTTCAGATTATTAAACTTAGTGCAACATGGCTGACGAAGAAATGGTAAGATAATCGAAATTTAGCCGATTGTTTTCTATCTTTTAAATAGGTTAAATTAACCACGGTATGTTTCCGTCCATCACCACTGTTTTAAGCCTATAAAATAGAACGGATAAATAATAACTAAGGATGATCTAATTGGTACTCGATCATTTAAACAGGGTAAATTTTTTTACTACTGTATTAAAAGATCAGTAATTCAGTAACTAAATAACAAAATTAGTTCCGTTTTTATGTAATGCCATCTCGGCAATAACGAAACGTGCCACTTTGAATGGGTTTATAAAGACGTATTCTCGGACTGACTGTTACATAGATTTAAAATATAAATTAATGCATAAACTTTATTCCTAGTGATGAATATCTTGTTTAATTTATTTTAAAGGGGAAAAAAATCCATTGCAGTTTTTTCATTCATAACTTTTCAAATAATTTTAGCTTAATATTTATTGTAAAAAGAGGTTTCTTTTCTTTATCTTTTCTTTTCTGAATCAGATCTGAGGGTGGTTATTTATTTCTATTGAATGCAGAGCATATCGTTTTTATAAACATATTCTGTTTTCAGTTCCACATTTACATCTGATTCAAATCAAAATTATTAATTGTAATACCTCACAAAATATGAAAATTAAAACTAGAGCCAAAAACGAAAAATACTAAAATCAAACAAATAATTGAACAAAATATAATAATTCTTAGAAAATAATAATTTATTTGTATTTAGTTTATTATTATTTTTCGTTTTGGTTATGCGTTTTATTTTGCCGTTATGGGTTTTAATTTTTATTTTTTACCAAATACGTAAGTTATTCAATTTTTGTTAATTTATAATTTTATTCTTCCATTTGTTTCTTCTTCTTTCAATGACATCTTGTACAGATATTTGATCCAAACATGAAGAAGAAGAAAAAGAAAACCAAAACCATTCCTTTTGATATGGATGCAGCCCTGCAGTCTGAAAGTTCTGGAAATACAATCTCATCCAATAACACAGGCGTTGCAAATAATGAATTCCAGTCACAGGATGGTGATGAAAAAGAAGACCAAGACAAGGAAAATAAGGAGAAAGAAGATGGTAACCTATTATAATTATCAAAAAACCTATTTCAGTTCTCATGAATTTTCTAATATTTTTAAGGATATCAATTTTATGAACAATAAAAAAAAAAAAAAACATTCATGCTGTATCAAACTATTATTAGTTTACAAACACGTTTGTTTGCTATATTAAAATTTTATAAGGTTTTTGTTAAAGCATTTAGAATTAATTTCTGCAGATTTTACAATATTTGATTAATGGACAAGGATCGGTCCATACAAAATGTTCCAGAAAAAAATAAATGGTTGCTCAACTGTTTTTAAAAAAAAATCTGATTTTTTTTAATCCAATGAACCTAATATTTCGGTAGTTCAAAATGGCTATTATTTTAGGACAGCTAAATAAAGAGGTAGAGGAGCACGGCCGTGCTTATCGAAGTGGAACTAAGAAAATTTCAGAATGGGCAAATCATTGTCTGGATAAAGATCATAATCCAGACCCTGTGGTATATTTAATTTACAATGTTAAAGATGAGTATAAAAGATTCGCCTTAGAGTCTTGTTTGATAAATTGTAGCATATGTTTCAATAAAAAAAAAGTCTCTAAGGGTTAACAAGGTTTCTTTAAATATATATAGGAAGTCATTGATGAAAAAGAAAAGATTGAAAGGCATTTTAAAACTTATTTGGCATTATTCACATGTTTATTCACCAATCTTTATTTGTTTTTAATTATTAATTTCACATTGATTGTTAAATTTGATTTTTAATTGTTAATTTCACGTTGTAAGGTCTCGTTAAAGAGATTTTGTTATGATCTTGGTTTGTTAGGATTGAGAAAAAAGGTTTTTCTCCTTCCTTTATATTTATTTTTTCGTTATTTAAGTTTTTATAAAAAGAGATCTTGATAAAGTCTTTGCAATAAAAGATGAAATATCAAAGTTTCAATTGATGAAGTTTGGAGTTTGATTATTGGCTATTATTTTAATTTTATTGTTGTCTGTTTTTGCTTGGTGGCCAGATATGTTGTACAGGACGGTGCAGTTTTTGCAATTTTAAGGGTTTATGGAAACGTAAATATCTCAGCATCTATTAACGTGAGGGGGAAAAAAATCAATTTGTTCAGAGAATAAAGGGCTACACATTTACTTATATGGCATTTTCACCACAACTTAATCTTAAATGGTGAAATTTCAGCCTAAAGTCTTAATAAAAAATGGCACTTTTCAGAGCCCAATATCTCAGGTGGGCAAAGAATAAAAATCTGAACTTTTGGCCCATAATAATACTGTATGATAGTATTATGCACAAAAAATGTTGAGTTTGATATTTGACTATAGAGATAAATCAAGGACAAATGGTCAAAAACGCACATGTTACAATATGAATGTATAGTATTTAAATTAATTATTATTCATCTGGGTTTTTGTTTTTTTTTTTTATCATAAAAAGAGAATTGTTTTATGTATTTGCATAATAAATTAATTAATTTAAATACTATACAGTCATATTGTAACATGTGCTTTTTTGACCATTTATCCTTGATTTATCCTTTATAGTCAAATATCAAACTCAACATTTTTTGTGCATATTACTATCATACAGTACTATTATGGGCCAAAAGTTCAGATTTTTATCTCTTTATCCATCTGAGATATTGAGCTCTAAAAAGTGCCATTTTTTTTATTTTATTTTTTTTTTTTTTCAAATTTCCAAATATTGAGAAATTTTAGAACCATATGAGGGCAAATCTCAGGTTTGAAACTTGGTTAGTTCCTACCTGTTTGTAAAAAGAATTGTGACTAGTTGACTCTTTCCCTTCTTGAAAACATTTTCTCCTGAAAATGGAGATATTGTTGAAACAAAGGTAAGACTTTAGGCTGAAATTTCACCATTTAAGATTAAGTTGTGGTGAGCCATATAAGAAAATGTGTAGCCCTTTATTCTCTGAACAAATTTATTTTTTTCCCTCATGTTAATAAAGGCTGAGATATTTAAGTTTACAAAAAACCCTTAAAATTGCAAAAACTGCACCGTCCTGTACAACAAATCTAGCCGCCATGCAAAAACAATAAAAAAAAAAAAAAATCAGATTTTTTTAAAAAGGTCAAGCAACCACTGTTGGTATGGAATGACCCCAATTTGAATAATTTTTTGAAGCAGATTGATAAGAAAACAAGAAATAAAGTGCTATTTTAATTAAAGAACGGCTAAACAAGTTCCTTTTTATCATAAATTCTAGAAATTAATTATTTAATTACTACAATTAAAGAGTGACCAAATAAATTACTTATTCACTTCATCAAATTGAGTTGCAACTAATTGATGCATTTAATTCGTCACTTTAATGTAATTTCATGAAATAGTTGTAGCTACAAGGAGCAAAACAAGCCTAAACAAAGATCTTGCATGTTTAAAAATATTTGCCAAACATGTTGTTGCATAATTTAAAAATAGAAAATTGTCATTCTTAATATATTGTCTTATATTATAAAATAAAAGTGTTTGTAAAAATGAATTTGAACTTTACAACAACTCCATCTTAAAATTGATGAAAATGAACGAAATTCAACACTCCAGATAATAATAATTATTATTCAGAGCACTGATTACATAATTCACATAACGGATCAAAATTCGCTTAATACATTACTGATTTTTGTCATTTTTAGTACAATGGCAAAGGTAATCTATATTACTAAAATCTTTATTTCTCTGTCTGTCTGTCTGGCGCAATTTGCTGTGAGGGGTCGTCCATTAATTATGTGAGGTCAAAAGGGGGGGGGGTTCAAATTTTTTTAAAAACACCTCACGTAATTAATGGACAGCCCCTGAGAATGGAAAATAGAAATAATCGAACCTGCAATCTTCTGATCCGGAGTCAGACGTCTCATCCGGGACTACAACTCTCTTTAAATTGTTTTTGTGACCTCCCCCCATCAATAATGAATGTATTCAACCTTTTTTTTTTTTTTGAATCTCAAGATTGTTTATTTATTTCTGATCCATCTGTTTATTTGTAATTTGAAAATGACAGAACTGTAACTGCCGAAACATTGCAATATTTTAAATATAATATTCTTACTTAACCAAATTTGATGTGTCAAGAAACTCACGATAAATATGAGTCTCAACAACCAAGATGACCAGAATCAGAGAAATTTTGCCGAATATTTGCTCAGAATCAGAGACAATCGAGGACCACATAAAGAAGGAATGATAACATTGCCTGATAATCTTTGCCGAGAAAAAGAACAATTCAACCAGTTCATAGAAACTATCTTGCCTGAAATCAATGAATGGACAATTCTAACTCCGAAGAATGCGATTATCGATAACATCAATCGAACGATAAGTCAAAGAATACAAGGAGAGACTAGAGAGTACTTAAGTGTGGATAAAATTGACACTTCTGATAATCCACAACACTAGCATCTCTATCCGCCTGAGTTTCTGAACTCATTGTTGAGTTGGTCAACAATATTCCTCAACATCATTCGTCATTGAAGATTGGATCTTCAATAATGTTGTTGCGAAACATCAATCCCAAGTTTGGACACTGCAACGGAACACAACTAAAATGCCCTTCATTCGATAATCGTCTCATAGAAGCCGAGATTAGGTACCCACACACGTAGGGTTTTTTTTGCGAGTTTTGACCCTGAAGAGCTAATCCGAAGGATCAATCACCTACGCTAAGCTTAGTCGGGGAGATGATAGGTGGGGGTGGAGATTTCGCAGGTAGTTGGCAATCGACATGTCACAGTTCCTATTCTTGAAGCACGGCTTAACATAAAGATTCTCAATAACTATCAGTTCCTTGAAGGATTTTATTTCGAACTTTTGCCTAGACTAACATTCAAACATGAAATGACAAGTAAATGTTCTTCCTAACAAATTGATTATGTACTTGACTTTATAGTGACAATAGCACTAAATTATAACTATATTTTGAACTTTTTTAGGTACTATACATTTGATAATTGTAAACACAGTTACAAGAAATTCGAATTGCAATAGGAAATTTTCTGTTTTCTAATTACAGTGAAGTTTAATTTTTTTAATTTTTTAAAATATTTTTTTTTTTTATTTTTACAAAATGTAGTCCTATTAGGATTACAAATTAAAATTCCATCAACAGGTGCTAGGAATTAAGAATATAAGACACAATTTAAGTATATACAAAATAAATCATATACACATAAATATTACTAAGTCAAAAAAAAAAAATCTTAATTATAAGTGAAAATTAAATTCTAGAATTATAAATCTAGTCAACCAGAGGATTTATATTTATTGTTAGCCAATTTCTACTGATTTTTTTTAAATTTGATATTTTAGAAAATTTCGGTAAATTTTTTAGATTTATTTTATTTATCACATACGGTAGTTATTTATATGGATGGCATAATTATTAAAAATGTTGGTTATTCCAGTATAAAGTTACATATATCTCGAAGATTATACAGGGTGGCCACTCAACCTGGAGAACTTGGAATTGTCAGGGAATTTGAAAACTGCCAGGGAAAACCTGGAAAAGTCAGGGAAATTTACGAAAATTTCTGGAATTTTCTCACCTCTCCTGCCTTAAAAATGGGTTGTGGGTTATGTGGTTTGCATTTTGTCCTCCGGAGATGAACAAAAGAAAATTAAAACTCAAAGCACTGCAATGCAAAAAGCAAAAATTAATTACTAATGCTCAAAAGGAAGCCGATCTTATTGAGGAAGAAATCAAGTTCTTAAAAATGTGATTGTACTCTCAGGGGTAGAGGTCCTATATATCTTGTATATCATATATATTTTAAAAAAATTGTTTTGTGGTACATTTTCCAATTATCGTATATTTTACAATCATATCCTTTATTTACTCTAATATTTTGTATTTTAACTCAATATATCTATCAAGCAACTATTATTAAAATATATTCACTAAGATTATTTTTCCCATTTGTGTGTGTGTGTGGATATTTGCAGTCTCACTACATCTTATTTGTTATCAAAATTGTTTACATTTCAAAAAATTATTATATGCATGTGAATTTAATACAAAGTGGTGAAAACTGTGTAATTTGGTTTTCTCTTTAATTTAATAATAATTTACATTGTTGTAAAAACTCAAGTAATTTTATTAAAGAAAGCAAAATTTTAATAAAATCTAGAAATTAAAATTTTAAATTGTTAATGATACTAAACAGTTTGCAAGTGTGTGCAATAAACAAATATGATGGTGTTTCTATGTCATAAATTATAAAAAGTAAAATTTATTCTATTAATGGAGTAAACTTATTACAGAGGAAATTATTAAAAAGAAAACATTTAGTAAAAGAGAAAAACGTGCAATTGAGTTATCTAAATCTAAAGGCAATCATTGAAAAGAGTTTCTACAATATCGTGTACAATTCGTGTCCAGCCCCGCATCTCGATTTTTTTTTTTTCAATTCACCTCGAAAACCTGGAAAAGACGGAATTTTAAAATGTCTGGAGAGTGACCACCGTTATAGTTTTATTCCAGTTTGTATTGTTCATGTAAATTAATTGAAAATAAATCTTTATTATTAAATTGTATAACAAGTTTTTCTTCCGAAGTAAGTATTTTATTATGCATTAAGAATTCCCTTGTTATTTTATTATTTGAAGTATTTTTAGAGTATATTACTAATTTTAAGATTTTTTTTGGTTTCATAAAATATTTATACTTTTTAAGATTCCCATTATTTGTATTAGACCAGATAGAATTTTCATAATTAAATAAGCATCAAAAAAGGAAAACTAAGTTATTATTTTATAATTTATTGGTATAATATTTTTATAATATTTTTTTCAAGAAATTGTATTGAATTTTTGTTATGTTTAATTTGGGTATCCCAAGTAAAGTGTCATTTATAATAATACCCAAATATTACTCTTTGAATGATATTACAATTTGTATATTTTGTAAATTTCTTATGTAAACAAATATTTGTTATGCAAACACAGTTAAGTGGCTACTGGAGCTCAAAGCCCCGCGAAAGGGAACTTTCAGGGTTTCAGTGGAGTTGAAATTCCAAAATCCACCCTCACTTGGGAGGTCATAACAGTTAGCAGCCCAGGGATTCCCTGCTTAACGTAGACTTGTGACTTGCCGCGGGAATAACCCGCTAACCCTCGGAGTAAGACATTTCTGGTTAAGCTGCGACAAAAGATTTGTTCTCTAAGGAGCAGGGATGTGAAGGGGGGGACAAGACCTCTACATGTGTGGGTACCTATTTTAACAGGAACTCACAAAGGAGACTTTGTTTTCATCCATAGGATTTCTATGTAACCAAGCGATAATCTACTTCCATTCACTTTCACAAGAAGGCAATTTCTGAACAGACCTTATGCATTGTCTATCAATAAAGGTTAAGGACAAACTAAATAAAGTTGCTATCTATTTCAAGAACCATGTCTTCACTCACGCAAAACTGTTTGTTTGGAGTCACAAGTCATCAGAATTTGGTTATCTTCACTCGAAAGAATAGTTATAATCAATTCGTCGCCAAGAATATCGTATACAAGCTATGATCTTCATATATCATCTATATCAACCAACATCCATCTCAACTTGTCTCTTCTTCAAATAACTTTATCGATCAATTTGTATACGGGGGATGGCCTAGTTATCTTGAAAATGTGATTTGATAGGAAGTGGTATCAGTGCATTGCAAATTGTTGCCTTAGTCATCCTTGAAGATAGTATCAATAACAACATTAGGTTTTCCCAGTGCCATTATTTAATAATTTCCTTCTAAAGCTGACCACTAGCAATCACTTAATAATATTTTTAATTTCACTGATAATTTGTAAATTATCGTTAAAAAAGTTATTCAAATTAAAAATATTTGTTTTTGTTTTCTTTTATTAAAAAATTATTACCTCGAGGGTTTGAGTATGGATAGGAGGCTAGATGAATTTCATTCTAATCTAAATCTACCTTATTTCTCTGTTTGTGAAAAACACCAAATTTAAAGGCTACGTAAGATTGACTGAGTAGCAATCACATGATTTACAGTGATTTGACAATGTGAGTGAATTACAAGCTTAATGGATTAGTATTGTTGAGTTGAGAACTGAATCTTACAAGGGAATGGTTAGGTTTGACAGGTCGAAACCTCCCTTGAAATTTTTATCATTTATTCAGGACCTCAAGTAGTTATTGTATACCAAATGTTAGGTGCTCTTATGCACTGGAAGGGGGTTAAGAAAAATGCTAAAGTTACAAGAAATAGTGACGTCATCACTCTTTGCAAGCCATGTACGACTTCATTTTATCTCCTGCTGCCCGCGACAACTCAAGGTCAGACAAAACAGATGGCACTCCAGAGCAAAATACTTAATATATAAAACAACTAATTTAATTACTGTTTATAAAATAAAAGCAATAACTGAAAAGTGTGGCCACATACGTTATTTTAACAGAAAGTAATTTTATATAAAAAATAATAAAAAAATATTACAATTAAAAAATTAAAGAAAAATTTACGTAATGCTAACTGTAAACTATTGGCATAATATAAATATAATTACAAAAAAATAATGACAATAAATCGAATAATAACTTAAAGAAATTAGCAAATCATAAATCAATAGAAAATGTTTTAAATAAAAATGGAAAATAATTTCGTGAATTTAGAAAACATTTCAAAATCATAAGACTGGAACTAGCATGTTTCTAAACATTGAAGTCACAGAAAATGTCTAATTTACTACTAGTTAAAGTTAAAGTTGCGATCAGGCCCAGAGGACCGCACAATGCAGCTGGAGGGTAGGCTCCAGTGTTCAGAACCTATGGGACAAAGTTGAGGACGGGGGGTCGGCCCGTCGCTCGCCCGCCTTTAACTCCCGGGAAAGAAACCCGGTACCCATTCTATAGAGGGCTGGGTAGATCTTAGGGCCCGTTTGGAGGAGAAAGAAGCGTGGAAAAATTCCAGTCCTCCGCCGAGGCCGGGAATCGAACCTGCCACCTCCAACCCGCAGCCAAGCACTCTTACCCACTCGGCTACCGGGCCCACCTAATTTACTACTAATTACATTATTTGAAAAATAAAAGCAACAAATGAAAAGTGTGGCATCATTTGATTTTAAAAGAAATTAATTTCTTTTAAATGCGCTTCCAACAAAATTAATTTTAAATTGTAAAAAAAAAAAAGTTTAAGTAAAATACGTTTTTGAAAATTTGTCCAATTGTTTATCTATGTCCCATTAACAGTTAATCATGGGTACAATATGAAAAGTTAAAGACGATTAAAAAACACTGTAATGGTATTGTTACGTAGTTTACTAATCTTCCTTGTAAACTCTACACAATTCAATTTTCCTTCTAATCTCTCAGGGTTATTCCATCCCATATGTTCACCAAATTTTATTCCACCATATATCACGCCAGAAAAACAAATATAAAAAGACAAATTCTTAAAACGAAAGCACAAACAAATTTTAGAATAAAGTAAATTCAGGAATAGACATTTGTAAGATTTGTGCAAAGATATTTTTGTATCTGTTCTTGATACATTGTCTACACCCATAGAATTTTTAAAGTATTGTCCATTTTTATTTAAAACATTTTCTGTTCTATTTTCTATACAAATGACACTACGCTTTTGCTTTGTTGCTTTTATTATTAGTAGTAGTAGTAGTAGTAAGTTAGATATTTGCTGTGCTTTCAATGTTTAGAAACATGTTAGTTCCATAGTAATACGATTTTGAAATATTTCCTAAATTTGTGAAAGTATATTCCATTTTTTAAAACATTTTCTATTCCTGTATTTTTTGCTAATTTCTTTAAGTTATTATTTGATTTATTGTCATGATTTTTATTTGTAATTATATTTATAATATTCCAGTTATTTGCAGTTAGCATTATATAAATTTTTCTTCAAATTTTTAATTGATATATATTTTTTTTATATAAGATTATTTTCTTTTAAAATACAAATGTGGCCATACTTTTCAGTTATTTTTTGTATTTTGTAAATAGTAATTATCGCGATAATCCGATATTTGACAATCCGACATGCTCGGTAGTCCGACACCACTGTGTTTGCTGCAGACATCTCCTGTCTGCCCCGTGACTCACAACAGTTTCAGTTTAATTGTTCAGTTTTAATTAAATATGTACTCAATATGTATTGTAACAATATATGTACTGTAGTACGTACAGTACTGTGTATACATAACTTACATTTTCTTGCCTTATAAGTCAAAATTCAGTTTTAAAAAAATCAACATTTGGTAATCCGACACCCCCTCGGTCCCGTACTGTCGGATTATCGTGATTCAACTGTATTTTGCTCTGGAGCACTGTCCATTTTGTCTGACCTTGAGTGGTTGCAGGCAGCAGGAGATAAAATGACATCATGCGTGGCTCGCATAGAGTGATGACGTCACATCACTATTTCTTGTAACTTTAGCGTTTTTTTTTTTAACTCCCTTCCAGTGTATAAGAGCAGCTAAAATTTGGTATACAATAACTACTTGAGGTCCTGAATAAATGATAAACATTTCAAGGGAGGTTTCGACTTGTCAACCTAACCATTCCCTTGTTAGTGAAACTTAAATGACCAAAATTTGAATTGAAAAGATTAATTGAATTAACTGATAAATCGGACTGCAGATACTCAGTAGGACATATACAGGAATTTATAACAACATAATAAATGATTACATTAAATTTAATTTCTATATATTATGCAATATGTATTTTTATACATCACAAATGATAAAAAAATCATTATTGCGAGAATTCAGAAGTTCTGAAAATTCTACTAATAAAAACTATTTCACTGATGCTTGTTAGTTTCTTTATTTATTAAAATACTGTGAACAAAACTATATAGTTTTTGTAAAACTTAGCGAAATTAGGGTGGAGAATTCTTTCATATACTGCAAAGTTGTACTATAAATAAGGTGAAGAATTAACAAATATTTTTCAGTTTATAGAAACGCATTCAATGCATTTTTTTTTTCCTTGACTGATTTCCATTTTACTTGGCTAAAGAAAATTTTATAAGCTCTGATAATCAATATCAGGACAAGAACTATGAATCTTTAGATAAGAGATAATGTTAGTATTTTTGCAATTTTATTTTTATAATTAAAAATAATGTTGTTGTTCACATTATATAAATAAATTATTACAATTTA
>JAFIDM010009631.1:271208141-271317414 GCA_023159025.1 Thereuonema tuberculata | reverse complement strand
CAGTAAATTGGTAAACACTGTTATAGGTTTATATAATTCTTCCTGAATGTTACCACTTCTTGAACTTAAATATCTTTAAAATATCTATTAGGTATTAATTTGATTTACCGGTAATTTATAATTAAAGCAGTGTTGCATTTATAAAAGGGCAGTAACATTCGAATAGTCATAAAATTTTTCAAGACTTGTAACCTACTTTATTTATGTATAATTGCATTTGAGCTAAATATTAAATGTACAAACATTGTTTTCTTTTTCATTTACTGAATTTGTCTGTTAAGAAATATAGATGGAGTGGCAGAGAAATTCTCTTATGTGATTTATAAAATGAAAAATCATGTAAGTTAGAAAACAACATTTGAGTGATAATGTTGATTATTAGGTATAATAAAAACATTTCTTAATTAAAAGATTAAGTCTGGAAGTTTTTTCTTTATTGAAATTAACTTAATATTGTCATTCACAGTTGGGAAATTATAAAAATGTGGAATCACTAAATGTTAACTCCATTTTTCAAATTTTGAAATTTTACTCTTAATTTTTTTTTTACTTTATAGTAGATATGCCTAGAATACAGTATACAAACATAAGTGTTCTGGAAAATTACTAATTAAAACATTTGATTATCTGATCTGTAGGTTACAGATTTTGGACATTGGATTATTAAGATATGCATATTAAAAAAAAAAAATGGTAGGGGCTAAAAATGCATTAAATAGGTTCTATATAATTGCATTGTTTAATCAAATGTATAACATTTTCTAACTTTTTTTTTAGAAGTCTATCATCTTTTTTGATCAGAAGTTAGCGTTCATTAGTCACATTTAAACAAAAATATTATAAGCACATATTTAATTTCAAATACACATGTTATATGCATTTAAACATAATGTTTTTGATCTCACGTTGACTCATTATTAGAAGTATCCAACTTGCAGTTTGTTTTAACAAATTAAAATATAGATTATTACAATAGAACCTTTTTATTATCCATTTAAGTTTATTAATAGTCATGTAGAAGAGTTAAGTTTTTTATAAAAATTATTAACGATCAAAATTTAAATTTGATTATTAAGTTCTGTAAAATAAATATATAGCATTTGTTTTGCACTTAATAAAAATTATATTATGCCTTGTTCATACATACATACATATATATATTATATATTCTTTTTCAAGTGATTTGGACTCTGTAATCATAAATTTATTGAAAACATTATTAGTGTTTCGATCGTTACGCAATTTCAATATCGTTAAATATTTTTAAGTACATTTTCTGAGAAAAAAAAAAAAAACAACATTCCTACTAAAATAAAACTCTTACAAACATTGAAGATCAATTTATAAAATAATTTAGAGAGGTTTTACTACTATACATCGTACTTTCCTTTTTAAATAATTATGTCCAAAAATTCGTAACAATCGAAGCTGCCGCCATTTTTTTTTTTTATCGTTACACGAATTTGACATGCTCATTAATGATGTTAATCATTATTTCAACTAAATACACACTATTTCTCGAAAAAAAAATATTGAATTGGAGAAATAAGATTGTAATTAATGACTTTCTTACATTTTTAGGACACTGGCAACTCTGTGAAAATAAATTAAACATTAAAATAATCGATGTTTCGATCGTTACGCGATTTGGACATCATGGTTCAATAACTTAGAAAAGTATATTTACAGCAGAGAAAATGCACAAAAACTTTAAAAAAAATGCTTTAAAACGTTGAAAAAATTATTTTAAAGGCTGATAAATGAGTTGACATACTTACTTATTACTTATTTTAGCACCCGAAATAGTGTTGTTTCAATCGTTACTTTTTTGACAAACAGAACTGGCAAGAACATATGTGTTATATATCTGTTGTACTTCTTCAATATTTTACACTGCTGCTGTCATCTGTCGACCGAAATAGTAAGCAAATCATCATTTTATTGTATTGATTATGAAACTTCTAAAAACGTGTTAGAAATTTTTTTCCTTGGTGTTGCAGAGTATCAGTTAACATAAGAGATGTCCAAAATTAACCATTTGTAGCTAAAATGTTTTATTTTAAGGACATTTACAACAAACTTTCATAATAAATGATACCAGTTCTTGTCTCTGAACAGAACTAAAAATTCACTGAGAAGAAAAATTTAAGTTATAAGATCTAAATTTAATTTCTGAGATAACTAAGTTAAGAAGTATGTCTTGTCCCCACCTTTTTAAAATCACTCAGTTACTTAGGAAAAAGGTGTGGAAAGTAATGGAGAATATGGGGGTGGATAAAGGGACTGTTAGTAGAGTGAAGGAGATGTATTGTGAGTTGTGTGGAAGTGGGAGGGGAAAGAACTGACTGGTTCAAACAAAGGAGTGGTCTGAAACAGGGCAGTGCACTGTCACCCCTGCTCTTCATTGTGGTCATGGATGAAATTTTGATGCGGGTGGTGGAAAGAGTAGGAGAAGATAAGATGAAGGCAATGGTGTTTGCAGATGATCTGATGGTCTGGGGTAAAAAGGAAGAGGAGATTCAGGAGCAACCGGAGGCTTGGGAAGAAACGGTGGGTGAATACGGGATGAAACTCAACATAGGTAAATGAGAGATTCTGTTGACGACCAGGAAAAGGAATAGACCGGTGAGTGGGATTACACTGGGAGGAGGACTGCTAAAGAGGGTGGAAAGTTTCAAGTACTTGGGAAGCGTGGTGGAGGAGAATGGGAGAAATGACAAAGAGATTCGGAATGTGGCAGACAGGTAGAAGCTTTCCTGAGATGCGTTAGGAGTTTGGTGTGGAAAAAGGATGTCCTGCAAAAAAGCAAAGAAGTGTTGTACCGATGCTACTATGTCCCTATACTAACATCCACATCGAAAACATGGATAATGAAGAAAAGAGATGTAAGCAGATTGACAGCTAGTGAAATGAAATTCCTGCGGGGTAGGTTAGGAGTTACTAGAAGAGATAGGGTGAGGAATGAAAGGATCAGGGAGATAGTGAAAGAGGAGCCCCTGCAGGGAAGGATCGAGACTTCTAGACTAAGATGATATGGTCACTTAAAGAGAATGGAAGAGAAGAGGATTCCCAGGAGGATGCAGAAGAAAAGACCAAGGGATAAATGGATTAAGGGAGTGGAGGAATGTGTCCGAATGAGGGGGGAGGACTGGAACAGGGTGACAACGGAGAGATGGTGAGAGGTAAAGACTAGGTGGAGAGGCTTATGTTCTAAACAGACCCCAGCCTGAGGTTGGAAACTGTACTTGATGAGAGAGTTACTTTGATCTTCATAGCATATTGATAAGGTCTTCTAGTCTTTTGGTTACATTTTAGCCCCTTCTCTAAAAAGTGAAATTCAGTATTTAAAACTAAAAAAGCTACAATTATATCTAACCATTCATTCCAGGTCACAGTTAAAAGACTAAAGAAAGACTATGCTATCTTTGTATGGTCAAAATATCACAGCCATTTAAATTTCATTGAGCAGGTCACATTTTTTTATATAAACTTGAGAAACTGGCAAATTATTTTTGCTAAATTCTTAAGTTTTATCTTATGTATTGTGTTATTGAAAAAAATAAAATATTTCAAATAAGTATTAAATAACTGCTTACAAAATTCATATGAAAATTAAATGTCAACTCATTTTCTTTAAAAGTAAGAACAAAGGAAGTTGTTAATTCGAGTCCAAATTCATCCAACGTTAGACTTCCTTATACAGTGAAACCTGCTAAGTTGACCACCCAGTGGTTCCACGTTTTCGTGGTCAACTTACCAAGGGTACAATACTTACTTTTTGATTATCTATGTACTACTACTACTATACATATACATAGTATAGTACAACAAAATTATACAAAATAGGAATAATATTGCTTATTAGGGTTAAACATTAATTATTCATACGTATTAATTATTGGATATTGTCATAGTTACTACTGTATGTACTACAGTAGTATGTTGAACAGAAATGAGTTGATGATTGTACATTTTACCAGGAGGTTTTCAACCGACGGATTTTGAAAATTCGGATGAATCTTTACATTCATCTGCTTTTGTCACTAAACACTGCAACATCATTTTGCGGTAATTCTGCTTCACTGCACAAATTATGCCTTGGTCAAGGGGTTGAAGCACACAAGTGAGATTTGGAGGCAGGAATTTTATTTCGACGTTTATTTTGATACCCTAGTTGTCAGCGAAATTCAAAGTAGGTTTCGTCTGTGGAATGGACATTAAAACGCGCCTTAACAATTCTTTCTTTATAAAATTAGAAAAAAAATACAGTATAAAAGTTGTTAGAAATACATAGAAAAATTCTGGAAGTGGTCAACTTACAAAGGTTTTGAGCTGTGCTTTGTGACAAATTCTACCCAATTACCTGGTCAACATATAAGTTAGACAGGTGGTCAACTTATAAAGGGTTCACTCAATGTTAAAGTAATTAAGCCATTCCGTTCCTGGTCAATTAGGTCAACTTATAAAGGTGGTCAACTTGACAGGTTTCACTGTAGCATCAAGTTCATGAGATTATTGATCTCTTCTGTCTTAAATGTTAAGAGATGCGGAAAATACTCTTAGCAATACAATTTTGAATGGATTTGGAGAGACCGTTTTACTAACTTGTCCCCAAGATGTTGAAGAGAGACAAAATTGGGATTTGCTTTAAAGGAACTAATATATTTTGTTATTTTTTTGCGTATTTAGTATTTTTTTCCCCGAATAGAAAAACATTTTTAAATATGCTACATCAATCTAATAATTAAAAAGACCTTCAGACATTTCTCTGTAGTAATGCTTAGCATGACAATTTGGAAATGTTTATTATAGTAGCAGTGGCGTATATAGAATATATTTTCGGGGGGGGGGGGGCCAAGATTAAAATAATTAAGAAAACACCCCATGGAAACCCATCTGTTCAACCAAAAAAAAAAAAAAAACGGGGGGAAGAATTATCTTCTTTTTTGCGGGGGGCCCCCGCCCCCCCCCCCCCTTATATACGCCCCTGTATAGTAGATAGAAACATCTTAATGACAGTTGAAATATGTTAAAAGTTAGGGAAATTTGCAGTCAATTTTAGAAGGGAAAAAAATGTATTTTTTATAAAAATAAAATGTAGACTTAATCTGATAATTTCTTGCATGTAAATTTGTAATGCAAAGGACATATCCCTACAAAAATAGTTTCTTTATGAAGTTTTACTAGTAAAATAAATATCGAACAAGACGATAACAAAAAAAAAAAAAAAAAATAGGCAGTACATTTGTAACAGTACTATACTATAGAAGAGTATTTCAAATTTTTTCACATAGGTACTGATTTTTTGGGGGTAATTTACTTGAGACTAAACTACACCTTTATTTAAATTAAAAACGATATTTTCAAAAAAAAATTAACATCTTATGCATACATTGTTGCTGCATGATTTATTATTTTAATGAAATAAACATAGCATTTCATTACCTTTTGAATTTTTTGAGGATAGCCAAAATTGTTATAAATATAATATTTATAACAAAAATTAAAATGTCTTAATTCATAATTTAATCCATTACCCTATTCAACATTGCTTTTCAAATATAAGCTTTTAGGATGAAAAGTAATCTAAACTTATGATGGATCATATTATATGAGTAGTGCCATTTCAAAAGTAGTCATTTTGTCGAATTTTATATGTGGCTATGTTCTTATAGTATTTTTGGCGCTCTTTTTGAATAAAACATTAGTTTGTTTCAAAACTGTCTGTAATTGCCTTAAAATTGACTTGAATTCCTGTGTCCAGTGCAAAATTGGCTGTATTTACCAGATCGTTTGTTGCAGAACTTGCCTACTCCATTTCCACCAATGACAAGCTTTCCTTCATTACAAAATGCAAATGGCTGCCGCTCAGTTCTGCTTATCACGTTATATTGTTTTTGTGGTGCAGTAGTGAAAGGTTGCAAGGTGTTTAGTTGAAATAAAAAGTTAAAATAGTTTAAATCTGATTGAGCACTTATTTGACTGAATCAAAACTTGCCTTATCCATAAGTGTTTGTTTCACCATGGTCTTCTCCATGTTGCCAGTGCAAAATTTAAACTTAAATTACGCAAAAGCTATAATTGAGATTTAGTTCAGCCCTATTCCTTATTAACTAATAGTCCAAATTATAATAATAGAAAAGAAAAATTGTCAAAATAATACTAACAATTTTTAAAATTATCAGTGTTTTGCTGCCCCTGAGAAATTTTCAAAAATGGAGAAGACGATTTTTGAAATGGCACTACTCATATTATCTATTATGTTACTGAAAAATCACTCTTCAAATCAAAATCGTAAATCAATTAGATTTTTTTTTTTTTTTTTGATAATCGAAAACTTCTATATTTAAAGACTGACTAAAGATAATAAGTTTAAGAATAATTTCAAAGATATATTTTTTAAATGGTTTTTGTGTTTAGAGATTGTTTGCCTTTAAAACAAAGCAACAAAGAGGTTATAATTCTACATTTTATTAATAATCGATAGTTTTCCTCTGAATACAATACTGATAGCACAATTTGAGATATGGATTTAAGGAAATAACAAAACAGAAACATATTTAGACTTGTGGACATTAATATCTGTGATAGAACTGAAAACTTTTTTGTTAACATTTATTTATTGCTAACAAAATTTTATCTTAAGGGAAACTGATTATTCTTACTGCAGCTGTATTCTCTATTAAAGCAGTGGGAAAAAAAAGTCACCTTCTGACATATGGACATGTGGCCTGTTTAATGATCAGCTGGTTGAGTGATCAACCAATGCACGTTGATTTTAGCACCCTCTGTAGTTCATTTTGCCTCAATAGCCAGTACATCATAGACAGAAAGTCAAGTTGTTTGTGAGTAATAGATATCTTCTTGTCTTCAGTAGGGGAGGGTGTTGTACCTTTGACCAGCCTTGGTAGTGATGCCATCTATGAGCATACTTTAAAGGCTTTTCTGTTTAATGTGTAACATTCCCACTATTTGCGCCTTTAAACCTTCAGTAGCAGTTAGATCTTTGACTTGCAAGGAGTGAAAAATATTTTTCCAATTCCATCACCGAAAAGTAAGTATTTTGCAAGTGAATGTTTCTTTAATAACATTGTTTGTTTTGTTTTGATTGTTATTTTAACGAGAATGAGTAATACATAAATGCCTATAGATTAATTATTAGGACTTTTAAGATGACTGGATTAACCTAAAAATTGTAGCATGGCGTGAAACGTAAGTTCAACTGATGTTGTACCTTTGACCACAGCAGGGTGTTGTTCCTCTGACCAGGTCAAAGCTACAACATTACTTAATAATATGTAAATGTTTTTACTTACAGCCATTTTAGCATTATGTAAGATGGAAATTTAAATATTTTTTGCCAAATTTTTATTTTTTTTACCAAATTTTATCCAAAGATAGTAAACAATCGATTGTTTGTCCACGACTTTGAATCTTATGTTGAATATTCATCAGGGAAAACTGTTTTCGATCTTTCAGATTAATGCCATGAGTTGGAGAAGGAATTAAACTTTGAAAAAGAAGATTTAGTTGAAGAAAGTTATGTCCTTGTCAAGCTGACTATAACAAAAAAAAAAAAATAACCAAGAAATACTTTGTGGCCCAAATAAAGGAAGCAGCATGTGATTATTTTAAGTTAAATATATGAAAAAACTACCGAAGATGGCAAAATTCATCCAAGAAAATAACCAGCTCTACGACACAGAACTACAAGATATTGTGGCCAGGCTACCAAATCCAATCACACTGGCAGCACAGCTCGACTAAAAGAATGTCTATCTTTTGGAGTTAATTTTTCATTGTATTATTATTTTTCATTGTAGAGTAAATGGGCAGTAGTAGACTACTTAAGCCATTAGAATTTATTTCATGTTTTATTATTCTACTTTGAATTGCATATATTTCCCTACAATAAAAATGTTAATTAAATGACTTGTATCTAACTGTCAGTTTCTACTACCACCTGGTCAAAGGTACAATACCCTCCGGTCAAAGGTACAACACGTAGTTGTACCTTTGACCACGAGGTATAGTTTTTTTGTAAATTAAAAATAAAATACTTATACTCAAAATATAATATATAAAACACAGGCAGTTGATGGCAAGATGAATGAAGATCACATGTATCCATTCAGGTAAGGATTTACTTGAGTACAAAAAATTAGAAAATTCATTTAGTGAAAACTGGTCAAAGGTACAACACCTTCCCCTACATTATATTGGAGAATATGGCTATTATCAACCAACAACATATTTTATAGAATGTTTGCAAATTATAGGATTGTACAGCTTCTTAATCCACAAGTCTGTTCTTGGTTTCCTGATGTAAGCATGACTCGTCACTAAAGACTACACATTACCTTTCATCACATTTGAATTCCCAAGTTTACTATAATGGGGCAGTTAAAGCTTTGCTTCTTGTGAAAATAATTTTTCCTGTTAATTGCTCTAATATGATACCCTTTGATGTAGAATGCAGGTAATGACAGCCAAATCACACTATCCTCTTTTTAGTCATAATTCTTGTCATTGACACTAACTTTGAAGCTCTTTGATCAAATGATTTGCACCAGATTCATCATTGAAGCCATGCCATTTATATGGAATGACCCCATATTTGACGGCAACAAAACAGTTCATGCCATTTTGTCCATGGCTTCAATTGAATCCAAGGTTATTATGAATTAAGTATCAATAGTCAGAATATATCAAAAATAAAAAAATACTGAAATAAATTTATTCTGTGCATCAGAATGTGCAGATATCAATTTAAAAAAAAATATTTTTCACTTCTTATTGAAGGTTCACTCTTACAGGAATGTGGGAATATTTGACACTGTTCGAAAACTTAAAACTTTGTAGTTACAATGCATTCAGTTTCCTCATAAATAACAGATTGACAACTTGTTAAAAGCTATTTAATATTCTCTGGAAATTGCATTGCATAAAGATGGTTTTAATCTGCAATGAAAACTGAAAGTGGTTGATTAGTTCATGGGTCTTAAACAGCAGTCAGTCGCATGCAGCATTACTTCATATTCCGATGACCGTTTGATTTGGGAGAACAAGAACAAATGATAGCAACCTTTCACCAAAATGATGACGAAAAAAATAGATTTTTTAAATGAATTAAAATTGCATTTAAAAAGGAAAATCAACTGAAATGAAAATAAACTTAAAAATAATAAAATTAAAATCAAACCAACAGTGTCAATGGCTAACAAGCCATCATTATCAAGGTATGGAGAATTAAGGAAAGAGGGAAATGACAGGTTAGAAGGCTGATTATATAGTGGAAATGATTGAGCAAAAAGAATCATGGAAATGGATCAAATACAAAGAAGGGAGAGAGAAAAACACACACACACACCATAGGCAACTACATGAGTGGGACGTTATGGATAGGATATAGAAAGGCTAATTATGGGGCAATTTGGAAAAGTGTTGAAGGTAATTTCTTACAACAGCTCCAGTGATAACAGGATTATATGAATTATATTTAATGATGGCTATTGCTTCAGCCAATATCCTATCGAAATCAGAATGATGGTGTGAGATGACTGTTGTATTAATGAAGTCTGGAACATGACCAGTATCGTTGTAATGAGATACTGTGGCACAACGAAACACTTTTCGAAATTGCCCCATAATTAGCCTTTCTACATCCTATCCATAACATCCACTCATGTAGTTGCCTATAGTGTGTGTGTGAGGGGGGGGTTCCCCTCTACCCTGTCCCTTCTATATATTTGATCCATTTCCATAATTCTTTTTGCTCAATCATTTCCACTATATAACCAGCCTTCTAACCTGTCATTTCCCTCTTTCCTTAATTCTCCTTACCTTGATAATGATGGCTTGTTAGCCATTGATACTGTTGGTTTTGATTTTAATTTTATTATTTTTATATTTATTTTCATTTCAGTCGATTTTCTATTTTAAGTGCAATTTTAATTCATTTAAATAACTATTAATTGTTTGCAGATTAATACTGAAAAAATCCTGTGGTAAAAATATTATGAAATGGTTCTCCTAATTACAAATAGGTTTTTTATATGGTTCCACTGCTACGTTGACTGATTAGTAAATTTACGTAGACCCTTTGATATAGGGATTTCAGAAATAATGGATGAAATCTGTTGATTTTGAGTTTTTCACATCTGTAATGGGAATATTTCAAATTACGTAGGTTGATCAAAAAAGAAGTTTATAAAACTTGTGTACAAAAATCAAAGCTTTATTGGAAAAAATGAGACAGTGCCCTTAACTCACGAGGACAAGCATTGGGGTAAATTTTACCTCAACATTAAAAAAATACATTTATTTACAGGTTAAAGGTATTTTTTCAGTTCATCCCTCAAATATATTTTCAATGGACTGTCCAACTAATGAAGGTGTCGAAGTCAAGGTCATCCATCATTTGTCGCCACATTTCAAAAGGTTTATTGTATTGCTGTCCATCTGGGATAATTTTTACCCCATGCAAGTTTTGACATTGCCCTTTCAAACTACCTCAGCACAAACTTTATAGTACCCATTTTTTACATTGTCTGATTACAACTAATTACAGTATTATAACATCTTTGCCTATAAATATCTTTTTTAATATCCTTAAACAATATTTCATTTCTTATAAACAAGAAACTTCATCAAGTTTCTCTCGAGGAAAGAAAATCTTTTTCTTTCCTCTAATACTTCGTTATGAATACAACTTTAAAATTCACAATACATATTAATTGACATAGTGCATACAATATTTTGTTCAATTTACTTAATTAACAATATTTTGTTCAATTTTTCTAATTAACTGACACTGTTGCTGTAATTCTTTGTATTACTAGTGTATATTGATAATTTGAAAAAAATAAATCCAAAATGAGCAGACAAGGTTAGGCAAATTATGAAATCTTTATGTCCTTGCTCTTTCCATCTATTTGAACTTGAAAAAGTTGTCAAGATCATTTGAGAAAAATAAGTTTTTACTGCTTTTATCAGAGATGAATTTTCAAATAACTTGCTGATTATGAAGTGAAAAGGTGTAAATTAATAATATAGAAATGTAATTTTCAAAAAAATGAAGGATAGATTGAGAAAGCCTTCAAATTGTAGCAGGGGTAAAATGTACCCCATATGCGAGCTGGTTTCACAACACACTATGCCCATCCTAGAGAGTTAAAGTGGCACAGATACAATTTTTCTACAAAGTCACCTCGATGCTTGAGGCATTAGCTACAGTGTTTTATCAGTTTTCCATCTCAGCTGCATAAAAGTCAGGGCCCTGCTGCTGTAGCCACTTTTTTGCTAGACATCTTCATTGCATTGAAGTGTCGACCTGACCTGCTGTTTTAAGACAGGGAACAGATGAAAATCACTGGGAGCCAAATCCAGACGTGTGGCAGATGTCCTAATATTTCCTGATGGAAATCAAGCAGCAAGTTGTGTGTTCTGTACAACATGGTTGGACATTGTCATTGAGGATCACACCATCGTAATATTCTTCGGGGTCCACAGGCAAAAAATAACAAATTGGGGGTCCATAGTGATATTTTGGTGGTCCATGGGGCAATTCCACTTCAGAACTGTTGTTATTACTCAAAATAAAAATTTTACTGTAATTTACCCCATATTGAAATAAGTAGAGAATATATATGAATGATTCTTTCTAACTTTATTTATTTTATATTTCTTTTTCACCTATCTACTCAACCATCGGTCAGTACTTATCAGATATATTTGAAAAATTAAATTTACTTAATAAACAGCTCCAAGGAAAGATTCTGATCTCGTATAAAGTAAAGGTGCTGATACTGCTTTTCTGAGAAAATTACAGTTGTACAAAAATAATATCTGGCGTTGTGCATTTGAACAGTTTCCTTGTTTGGCTTTGATTAGTAGCGATTTGCACAATGAAGGCCTTGTATTATACAGTGAATATTTGGAAAATATGCACCAAGATATGCAAACTTGGTTTAGTGACCTACTCATGATGGATATACCAACTTGGGTGACAATTCCTTACAAAGTTAAGGTTGCCGATATAGACATTTCTTTGTAATTCAATGAGGGGCTCTTGCAAAGTGATGAAATAATGCGTGCAAAATTCAAAGATGGGAAGTATAACATATGGAAAACAAATGATGTTGCTACAAAGTACCCATTACTCTGGGATAAAGCACAGCTCTACGTTATTGCTTTTCCATCATCTTATCTTGTTGAATCAGGATTTAGTCATGTTTCTCACTTATCAAAAGTTCGCAACAGATTTGACATTGTGAAAAGAGGTGATCTTCGACTATCGTTAACATCGATGGAACCAGATATAAAGAAACTCGCTGAGCAGCATCAACCACAGGGATCTCATTGAATCACGTATTTTAACTGCAGAATAATTTATTTGCATTAAATTAGGTTTCATTCAAAGTAAAGCATAATCATTTACTATTTCTTTGATTATTAATATAATTCCTTTACTTTTTATTAGTGAAAAATAGAATAAGCTTTTCTTTTATCGAATAGCTATGAGGGGGTCCACCAAAAAAACAAGGGGGGGAAAAGGGGTCCATGGGTAAAAAAAGGTTGAGAAACCCTGAGTTAGACCAATAGCACTTATCACGTTATTAACAAGTAATGCAATTGAGGTTTTATTAGTTTTTTTTTTGTTTTTTTTTAAATGCAACTAGGAATTAGGAAATATGCACAAGTGATAATAAAAGGTCTATATCGCAATTGGTAACTAGGCTAAAAAATAATCAGGATAAAATAAACTTAATGCTTTTCAGGGATAGGAAACGAGTAGTAAATTCAAAACTTACTGCAATGTACAATAAGGGAATTAAAGAGCAATAAAAGAGGATTAAGTAAATCGTTGTGAATACAAAAACAGCAATCAAGAAAAAAAAAATTATTTCCATGTTAAATTTATTAGTTTGTAGTACATTCTCCAAAATTAATAAAAATCCTACGTAAAAGTGAAAGCCTGATTAATTTTGGGAAAAAAATTGTAATAATTTTCTTGAGTAAAGTAACCTTTTCATATATACACTCATGTTTGTGAAAAATGCAACACCATAAAGGAAACATGGAAATGAAGGGAAACTTACAGGAAATGTAAAGCAGGATATGATATGCAAATGATTAAAATTTGGGAACAATTGCGCATGCCTAGACTCAGCAACGCCCTCTCAACTGTCATGTAAGAGCATATAAGTAGAGGACAGTTATGGATCCAGACAGTAGTAGCTTTACATCATCAGTGAGCTGTACACATGCCTACTGGAGTCAGAATGCTTCGTTGACATCAAAGGCCACCTTATAAGGTAGTACGGAGTTGGAATGGGCTTGAATGATCAGCTTGCACGAAGGAGAATTTTCATACCGCGAAATTGCTATTCATGTGGTGCATAATGCCACAACAGCAAAGCAAGTGTGGAAGCAGTGGACTGACGAGAACAGGATGAGTCGAAAATCTGGAAGTGGACCACAAAATGTGGAATGACACCACGGGAAGATTGACACCTAATCCTCATAGCAATGACGGACTGTTCAGCTTCTACTCCAGTGTTAGAACAACGTGGGAACACTGCAACAGATCTGACATTGTCTAGTTCCATAGTTCGACAGCATCTGCTGTGCATGCATTCCTTTGCGGAGGGTTCCCTTGGGCCTGAACCATCAACACCTCAGGCTACAATGGGCTCACGAACACACGCACTGGCAGATCCAGTCATCTTTTCAGGTGAGTCCCGTTTCAACTTGAATTACAATGATGGCTGCTTATGCATTAGATGATATCAAGGTATGCACCATCTTCCAGACTACATTGTGATAGGCGTGATGGTTTGGGAAGCAATTATGTATCATAGACAACCTTGGCTGGTATGAATTATGGGACCTCTCAACGGCAACTGCTACATCAGGGAAGTTGTGGAGGCTGAAGTAGTACCCTCCTTCAGCACACTCCTGGAGCCATATTCCAACAAGACAACACCTGATCACGTTTCCAGAAACGTCCAGGCCGTCTTCGAAGAAAGGCAGATGCCCATTCTTTCCTAGCCTGCATGTTCGTCTGATATGTCACCTATTGAACATGTCTGGGATATGGTCACTTGGCAATTAGCCCGTCATTGTCATCCAGCAGCCAATACCGATGAACTGTGGACTTGGATAGAAGCAGCCTGGCAGTTGATACCCCAGGAACACATTGAAGGTCTGTTTAATTCAAAGCCACTCCATATGACAGCTTGTGGAGGCTTTACACCATACTGATTTTCTGCAAGTACTGTTGCATTGCTCTGAAACTTTAATCATTTGTTTGTTACACTATTAGAAATGTGTGTAATAAATTTCCTTCTATTCTGATGGTTCCTTCATGGTGTTGCAATTTTCACAAACGTGAGTGTGTGTGTATATGACGGACTATATTTATATATAAGCTCACCGGACAAAAAATTAGTCACCCTGGTGCGGATGCACAGAGGTTTTGTGAAACCGGTACAGATGGCATAATAGACGGGTCACGTGGTCAACTGAGCACGGATTGTTTCTGTGGGATCATAAAGCAGTAATGTTGAGTAAGGAAGTTGTTGTTCAATCTCGGAATTGTTTGTCAAGATGGGTAAATGCAAGGATGTGTCAGAGTGGCAAAAAGGGGCAATTGTGTTGGCCGTGCCCATGACCACACAGCAAGTGAAGTTGCAGAATTTGTTTGTGTTTCGAAGTGGACTGTCCAATGTGTAGTGTAACACTCGTGGCCATGAAACACGACATCAGAACTGTGATCAGAAAAGATCCTAAGCCAGAGGGACCGGAGACATGCTTCACAGCTTGTGAATGCAAATCGCTTTCAAATCCGACAAGAATTGCTGCAGTCAGTGATGCAGATCCATCCCAACCTGTTTCCAAGAAAACATTGCGACGGGAACTGCATGCAATGAACATTTGGAGTTGGGTACCTCGCAAGAGGCCATTGCTCACATAGGCACATAAATTTGCACATCTCCGATGGGCCAGAAATCATCGAACGTAGACAGTAGAGACATGTATGTGGTCCGACGAATCACGATTTTGCCTTTTTTTAAATGAAAAACTGTGTCGAGTGCACCTACGGCCCAATGAAGCATTTCATCCGCAATGTGTGGAGGGTGTAATTCAGGCCAAGGTGGGTCTGTGATGTTTTGGGGGTGTTTTTCATACTTTGACTTGGGCCCACTCATTGATGTGACCTTTAACATGAACCAGCATGTTTATTTAAACATTCTCGATGATCAGGTGTTGCCCTTCATTCAACATCTTCATGATGAGTACAGTGTTGACACTCTCATGTTTCAAGATAACAACAGCCGAGTTTATAGGGCTGCATGCATATTTGACTGGTGTGACGAACACACACACACATCTGACTGGCCCGCTAAATCGCCTGATCTGAATCCCACTGAAAATCTGTGGGACTTTTTGGAATAGCGGGTGAAACGCCGAAATCAGCATTCCAGCAATTTGGTGGAATTACGTGATCTCATCCTCAGTGAGTGCAGTCAACTGGATGTGGCATACCTGCAGAACCTGGTGGACTCCCTTCCTAACGGGATCCAAGTGGTTAACAAGGCCAGAGGCGGAGTTACACGGTATTAATGTGATTTCTCCAGGGGGTGACTAATTTTTTTTTGTCCGGTGAGCTTATACATATATAGACATTGATGTCCTTAAATTACGGGATCTGTTCTGGTTGTCAGGTCGGGACCAAACTTGGTAGGTGGGTGCAGAAGGTCTTCCCAATACCATCCCAACACAAAAAATAAAAATAGTAGAACCCGTTCTGTCTGAATAAATAAAGTTCAGAAATGTCACCTGTGTAGTGTCAGTGCAAGTCATGACACAGGACTAATTATGTGACAGTTTCGGTCACTGATTGTACAGTACTGTATGTCAATAGTTAGCTATGGTCCATCGTGTCCATTTAAACCTGCAAACGAGAGGCAGAGTGATAGGACGTCTTGGGGCAGGTTAGTCACAAGTGGAAGTATCTCTTGCATTGAACATGTCAACCAGCATTATCTCTCGCTTATGGAGATATTTCCAGCAGGATGGAAATATTGCTTGATGATATAGCAGAGGACATCCACATATCACCACATCCCAGGAGACCGTTATCTGTCGTTAACGGCCAGAAGGAACCCCTGAAGCATGTCACACCACCTTGCCAGGCAGCATCAACGCAGACTACTGTATCTAGACAAACAGTGTGCAGGCGACTCCATGCAGTTGGTCTGTATGCCAGGAGACCCATGAAGTGCATCCCCTTCAGCCAAGCTCATCAGAGGGGACACTTGTTGTGGTGCACTGAACACGCACCATTGACACAGGCACAATGGAGCCATGTCATGTTTTCTGACGAATCCCGGTATAGTCTAGACTGTGATTCAGGACTGGAGAGAGCAAGAAACCAGGGTCAATCTTGTCAACATCGTTGAACACGACCGGTACAGGGGTAGCAGTGTGATGGTTTGGAAAGGCATTATGCTGGGCTCTTGTACACCACTGCACATCTTCGACAAGAGGATCCGTAACTGCTCAGTTGTACTGGGACAATGTCCTTCATCAACATGTGAGACTTTTCAGGAGTGCTGTTGGTCCAGAGTTTCTGTTCATGGACGACAACACTCGTCTGCATCAGGCTTGTGTGGTGAATGAGTACCTCCAACATGAGGACATCCATCGTTTGAAATGGCCTTCACGTTCTCTGGACCTGAATCCAATCGAACATGCATGCGATGCTCTCGGAAGACATATTGCTAGATGCATTCCACCAGCCTGAACGCTACCTGAGCTGAGGACAGAATTGGTTGAAGAGTAGGATACAATACCACAAAGCTTGCTTGGTACTCTGCTGTTCAGTACGCCAGCACATTGCATTGCTTGCATAACTGCGGGAGGATCATACAGCCCTCTTTATGCCTTCTACAAACACCTCCAGATGCTTCGGACATTTTTATTTCTTCTGTTAGAAGCAGTGCTGCCACATTTATTGTTTTATATGGGTATGGTATTGGGAAGATCTTTTGCATCCCCCTACCAAGTTTGATCCTGACCGGACAACCAGAACGGCTCATTTTGCAGGGTCCCTTAATTCAAGGACATCAGTGTTATATATTATACAATATCTTATAATTGGTTCAGAGAAACTCTCATGCTGATAAAAACATTATTATAATGGATTATATTGTAACATGTATACCATGTTCAATTATTGGTCCCCAGAAATGAAAAGATATGAAAAAATATCAAGTACCTACCTGTGATCCATCAAAGAATTTCTTTGTTTAGAAGTCACTTTTGTGATATATGATGAAGTGGCTATTCCATATTCTTTTATTTTTGTTTTGTTTTTAATAATAGTTTGCACCGATGATTAGTTCAAACCTTCATCCCTTGCTATTTTTGCAAATGATGCACCATCTGCGTGAAGCTTTATAATTTAAAGTTTTTGTTCTAGTATTAACCATTTACCTTTGTTGGTCCACTATCTTGTTGGCACTTCCTCTTTCCACTCATAATTAATTATAGAATGCAATAACTTGTAAATATAAGCTGCAAGACAGAATACACACAACTGCGACACTGAAGTCTGTACAGTAGAGCTGCAGTGGGGCTGTCATGCTAGGGCTCTGTTTTACTTCTGCAACTCTGCTCTGAACAGTAGCTTGTAGAAGTTTTTTTTTTTCAAATAGGAAGGGTGAGGATATTTGGAAAATACCTAACAGTAACAACAGATTTTGGCTTTCGGATGTTTTAAAATCATAAACAGTGTTATAACAAAACATGCATTAATTAAAACATTATACAAGTATTTCTTCTTCTGAAGTCCATATTCCTCATTAGGAAAATAAGTCGTCTGCCATTTGTCCCCATTCCATTCAGTCACTAGCAATTCTCCGTAGTTCACCCATACTTCTTCCACTACAATCTAGCAAAGTTGATCTGTGCCGTATATTCTTTTCCGACATCCTTGTGGATTCCATTGTAAAACAGTTTTGCATGGTTCATTTTTTTCTCAATGAATGTCCTAGCCATCCAAGTTTCCTCCTTTTGACTTCAAGATTTAGATCAAGTCTTTTCAGTCTCTTTCCATAATCTGTAGTTTGTGATTATGCTTGGCCACCAAATTCTTAAAATTAATCAGGCATCTGTTGATAAATGACACTAGTTTTCATTTTATAATATCACTGAAAAGTCAGGTGTAGCATTCATATAACAGAACTGATTTTACACAAGAATTAAATACTTTGATTTTGGTATGTTTGTTAATGATTTTAGTGCCCAATATTTCTTAGTTTAGAGATAGCAACCTTTGCCTTTTGAATTTTAGCATCTACATCTGCTATAGTGCCCCATCATTATCGACAATACTACCAAGGTAAGGCAAGCTATTAACTTTTGTTATTTTCTTCTCATTGAGTAATAGGGGCACTTGTGATGTACTATTCACTCTAATTTCTAGAGTTTAGTTAAGTTAAGCAATCCCATAAACAGGCCATGCAGGCCCATGGGAGCGCGGGAGGTAAGGCTCCCAGCGTTTCGAGACCAACAGGACTAGATTGAGATCGGGAGGTCAGCCCGATGCCCGCCTGCCTTAACTCCCAGGAAAGAAACCCGGTACACATTCTACTGAGGGCTGGGTAGACCCTAGGACCCGTTTGGAGGAGAAAGAAGCGTGGAAAAATTCCCGCCCTCCGCCGAGGCCTGGAATCGATCCCGCCACCTCCAACCCGCAGCCAAGTGCCCCTTACCCACTCGGCTACCGGGCCCACAATTTCTAGAATTTATTAACATTAATTTCTAAGCCAACTCTAGTTGATTCACTCTAAATCTATAACTTTACACTGCATCTGGTCAGTGATATGTGCCAGTAGACAAACATCATTAGCATAATCAAGATCTTCAAGGGATTCATATAGTTTCCATGTGATTTCTCTCTTCCCTCTACTTACTAAAACAATTAACAACAATAGGGGCTCAATAGACAGCCTTGTCTAACTTCTGAGTTCATAACAAATTAGTCAGTCAGGTCTCCATGACAGCTTTATAACAAACTTTCATAGCCAACCTTGATCCAAGTTTATGAGCTTCTGTGGTACTCCATGCTCTTTCAATGTCTTCCAAATATATGCCCTATTAATAATCAAAAAAGCTTATACAAGGTATTACTGTATATATAAACCTCCCAAATATAAATTTCCTTAAGAATTAGCAAGAGAACTTTATTAGATACATCTAAATTAATTTTATTTCAGTCAATGTCATTTTGGAGAACAAAATTTCAACAAAATTGCATTGGGCTACATGGAAAATAGTTACATTCATCACCTCTTCAGTAGGATGTATGGTCACTGAAGACTGTTAATATATTTGACAGCAATGAGGACTGCCTGTTCAGCAGTTCTTTGGGATTATGTGCCATTCTTGAGTGAGGGTCATCTCTAGCTGACAAAGCATCACATAAAGAGGTTAGCATTGTGGAGTACATCTTCCAAGGGCATCCCAAGCATGCTGAATGGGATTCAGATCTGGTGAGCTTGCAGGCCAGTCCATTCACTATTGATCCCTGAATTTTGGAGACTGTTGTTCTATATCCATGCATATATTGTGGAAAGAAGTTTGCTATTATATGGACTGTGTTCGATACTTGAAACTGAGCAAATGACAGCTCCAATTGACATGTTACAAGAATTCTGAGAAAAATGACAGAAGTTCTCTAAATTGGACCCTTAAACTATTTAATTTCAAAAAATTGAATGGTTTTCTTCTATTCCCCCAAGTAATATTCATTCACCAATTAAACAGATACTTGGTTTTCATATTAGCACTTTGAACAAACAAAAATTTTTACTCGATACATTTTATACTGCATTCTGAAGATTTTTTGCAAAGATACAATTCTAAACTTTTATGCAAAAATCTGTTGTAAACTTTAGCTGCACAAGTCCCTTGTTTACTTGCACTGTAAAATTTTAATTATTTCAATTGTGATTTTGACCCCCAAAGCAGACCAGCTTTCTTAATGAATTTCACCTTGGAAACTAATGTGAATTACACAGTAATTTAGAGGTAATCTTGAAAACTACGAATAGTTGACTAGATCATTAACAAGGATTTGACATGCTTCAATATAGTTTATCTTTCTTTTTAAAAGTTTACATGCTTTAAGTACTTAATCTTTTCTCCAAAACTAACTGATCCTAGAACTGAAATAATAACTGAACAATAAAAAAGGATCAAAATTGGATACATAAATTTTATTCCTATGCCTTTTGGTAAAAGGAAAGTAGGGTTCCTCACATGTGCTAAAATTGCACTTAATAGTAATTCAGTGATTTGCCAAAAGGAGTTAAGTCCAGAAACAACAGTTTGGAGAAAATGAAGTCCACAATTGGCCATTTTGAGATAACATGTTTAGTCAATCCGTTTTAGATGCATCCATGATATGCCAAACTGATCTAAGTCCACTGTACATAATTCAGGTTCTATACGTAAATAAAACCTTGCATTCTGCACTATGAATAACAACTCTGAACTTTCTTTCTCATTTTCTCCCAACTGTTGTTTCTGGACTTAACTCCTTTTGGCAAATCACCACCGAATTTTTTCACCTAAAGTCAAAAACTTTTACAGAGGGCTTGCTTGTCACTACTTCTAAGATGTTTGGAATTTGTCCAGTATCAGCTTCATACTGATTTGTAAACTCTTTAAAACTGAAGTCTTGTTTTGACATTTTTACAGAATAAGAACTGCTTCTGATGCTATCCCTTCTTAATTGAATAATTGCCATTCATAATGATGTTTTGTAAGAGAGGATAAGGTGTGTATGTTTGGGGGGAGGGGGGAGGCAGATCTTTCCTCTTGAAACATTTACTTCTTAACATTGTTACTAGTTCTTTCAGAATACCACACACAACAGACACCGTTCACATATATCCATTACCACAATGTCTAAAAGCAATAATGCATTAACAACAACTGCTTTATATCTCATTGTATTGTCCGACCATAATGAGAAGACGCTTGCCCACGCCTACGTCACATGGTAGGTGACGATTCTATGAACTTATTTGAGGGGTCACTGTCGTTTTCCATTTCGTTTCTTGGTTATAACGGTAAAATTGATTATATAAAACACGATATTATATATCTATTTTTCTTATCTACCTATATAAAAAGAAAAGTCCCGACTCACAGCCCAAACCCTTGGACCTAGAAAGCTGAACGTTGCACAGAGGTTCCCTTTATGATGTAGACAAGGAATAAGGCCGGAATTTTCAAAATTCCCACGGGATAGGGAATAAAGAGGATTTATATTTTCGCTTTAAAGTTACCTTATCGATATCTAGGTGTGTGGCACCAACCCGCAATACATCTGAGTTATCTGGAGAAACCACAATTTGCTAAATAAGTTTTTTTTTTTTTTTTAGGCTATGTATGCAAGGGTTCTGGAGCGAAGCGACGGTGCCCGGCTAGTATATAATAATTGTTATATTTTAACCATAACGATATATAAAACTTATTTGCTGTTTAAGAACTGTCATTTTTATACTGTTTATTATTTTTTTAAATTATGAAAAATCATAATTATATTTAAATTACATTAATTAAGTAACAAATATATACTCTTCATGGTAATAATGTTTTATTTAACAATTAATTGTTGACAGTTAAAAAACAAACTTGTCTAAAAACAACCCCGTAAAGTTCCTCAGAACATTTACAAACATACAAATTAAGATCATTGGCATGTGCACTTTTACTAAAAATAGAAGTAGATTGGCAATAATAATAATATTATTACAGTAGAGTCCCAATAACTCCCCCCCCCCCACCCCGACAGGGCGGAAAAACCCCACGCCCTCATGAAAATTAAATAGCCTACTTTTAAAGGGTGTGGGGTTTTTCCACCCGGGGGGGCCCCCCCCCCGAGTTATCGAGTGCCGAGTTTTCGGGACTCTACTGTATTGCCAATCTACTTCTATTTTTAGTAAAAGTGCGATTGCCAAGGGTCTTAATTTGTATATTTGTAAATGTTTTTAGAAACTTTATGAGATTGTTTTTAAAATATATATAAGAAAAATAGATAAATAATATCGCATTTTATATCAATTTCTCTGTTATAACCAAGAAACTAAATCTGTGCATTTAATGCACAAATTGAAATGGAAAACAACAGTAACCTTCAAGTACGTTCATAGAATCGTCGCCTACCACGTGATGTAGGTGTGGCCAAGCGTCTTCTCATGGTGGTCAAACAATATATTATCACAGATATTTGTCAAAGAAATAAATTTTTGCAATCATTTTGCAAAAATGACAGGATGGTAATGGCAATTTAAAAAACAGAACTCAATAAAATCAACTACTTTATGCTTCAGAAATTAAGCTGAGCATGCATATAAATATCAATGTATGGTTTTTGGCAATTGCTATATGGTGCTTCTGTCAAGTGTTATGGAATGATAGCACTGGAAATTTGTATGCATGATTACAATATTAATTTTAACAGTAGCTGGTGTGCAACTATTCTTAAAATTAATGCCCCCCCCCCCAATTAAGAAAACAGTGGTTTCCTACAATACAAAACAGACGTTGCCACATCATCAAAATACCTTTAGAAAGAACTAGTTTTGTTTCGAAGAATATTAGCAGAGGAGTAAGGAAACAAGATTGCTGGCCATTACTGAAAACTAATTAATTAAGCAAATAATGGAATGGACAAGTCCATTTGTATGAATGCCAAAAGGCCTCAATTTCTTTTCAGGACATTATTGAAAATCTTCAGTAACTTTTTTTTTTTTTAAATCGAGCTACATTTTGCTAAGAATTATGATATGCACCATGTTTTATTTTTATCCTATCAACTGGTTTCATATTTTAGGAATTCACTGCTTTGTTAAATTAGACTTTGGCAATTTCAAGTTCACTTACAAATCAATATGGTTTACAGCAACTCTGCAATGAGACGTTATCTTCAAATAGTTGTTCAAACATGGAATTTTTGTTTTTATTAATCTTTATTTATTTTTCTTCAAGATGTTTAGAAGAATAAAGCAAAATGTGAGCCTCACATTAAATAAGAAACAGCGTGTAGAATTTTCACCATGAATAGCTCTGTAAATTACTATTTACATTGATTGATTCAACAGTGCAATATGAAACTATACTTGGTTTTTCCCTTCGACTCTCATACTGATGCACTCCTGAAAACCTCACTAGATGTAGTGTTATCCTATAATACAACTTACTTGGAGTTCGGGATTACTGTCCTGTGGCAATTGGGATGGCTGCACTAAGCATGCCATCAATATAGACTTGGCTTTATCTAGATTAACTGTTAAATTTCAGGTCATCAACAAACAGATCCTGCTTTCTATTTTTTTCTTGTTCTTAAAGAACATATAATTAAAAATTGCAACTATTACTTTTGATTTTAAAATTTTTGATATGCTTTAAGTATGAATAAATATAAATAGAAGTTGTCCTGTTTTGTTTTTTTTTTATTATAATTTTGTTAGGTTTTTTTAGTAATGGAGGTGTCTGCATCAATGACAGTACACTAAATTAAAAATTAATTTTAGTTACTAACAGGATTGCCATCACAACAACACAATGAAAACAGTTGCTTTAGTAGCCTAAATAGTCTCCTCCTAGCAATAATTTAGTTGCTCATCTGGTCCATTTAGTAGTCTTTTTCCTTTATCCTTACATGCTGAATATATATATATATATAAAAAAAAATAGAAAAAAAATAGGACATACATCTGTAGAACAGAAAATTTTGAAGCTCGATAGCTCGACAATACTAATTATGAGTTTATAAATTACAAGCAAACAAGACTTTGATTTCTTAAGCCAACCTTTGTTTCCTTCAACTAAAATTGAATTTATTTCTTTTTACCTTCCTTTAGTTCATTTACTTTAGAATTCAACTATTATAATAATAATAATAAAATAAATATTTTTTGTCCTACTTTTTATAACAACTGTCGTGAATAAAAAGTATAATTAAAACACAGATCTGAATGCTGCTAACTTCAGATATTGAAGGATTGTAGAAGAATAAATAATTTTGTTGTTGTTGGCGAATATAAAATTATTTATTCTTCTACAATCCTACTTCAGAAAATGAGTTTCAGTATGTCAGATCAGTACTTGGCTATTGCAGAGTGGCTTTTGAGTGAACCAATCAGAAGCTCTCAATATCGAGTGCAATGTAATCTAAAAAAATGCAAAAATACAACTTTTTTTTCATCTTAAGTTTCTCCTAAAATTCTCAAAAATAAGAGGGGGGGGGGTGAGAAATCCCCTAGTTGGTCTTTCTTGAAGTCTTAACAATGCGTTCTGATAATTTTTTTTTTATTACTTCTTGGATCTTTTTCTTAAAGAAAAACCATGATAAACACCAGCTTGACTGTTCCCAATGCTAAAATCCTAGCAAAGGATCATAGCAAAGGCTCTTTGAACTGTGATGTAGGTTGTAATGACACAACTTAAATGATCCATTGGCTGAGAAAATGTAAGATCCAATTTTCTCGATATTGGGATTGGTCTCTAGTGATGTTCAAAATTGCCATTGCTTATATAAATGATGATATATCAATGTTATTTGTTATTGAAAGTTGCCACTTTTTTGAAAATAGTCACTTTTGGGCCTTTTTTTTGCTTAAACAATACTAAAATGTTTTAAAAATTTACTAATCAATGTCACAATACTGCAATATTAGTCAAAGTGTACTTAAACAGTATATGAGGGTTGGGGCTTAAGTCATGGCAACTATTTTTTATCTGCCAACCATGCAGCACCACTGCAATTCAAGAATACAATTTCAAAGCTTGGATATTCTTTTGATAAGCACCACTAACGTGGTCTGGTTCAGTGTAGGATTGTCATAGGAACAAGTGGAAAATTGGTATTTGGAAATCATAGTTTCATAAGGCAACGTAGAGTAGCCAAGGAAGAAAAAGGAACACAGGAATGTTCAATACACATTGCTAACACCCCTCAAAGTAATCTCCAAGATTGTCCACTGTACATTGCCAGCGTTTGGGAACTGCTGTCCAATGCTATCATTCTTCACGATAATGCCACATTTCACATAGCTCCTGCACAAGCTTTGTTACGTAGATAGGGATGGGATGTCTTAGGACACCCTCCGTATTCGCCAGATCTGAGTCCATGCGACTTTAATTTGATTCCAAAACTCAAGTTGCAGTTACGTGGAAATGTTCGCGAACAAAGATGAAATTTTGATTGTGTTTCAGCGAGAGGTCTTACACTTAATGACTCAAATGCAGCCAATGGTATTCTTCCCCTTCCCAGATGCTGGCAACGTAGATAATTTATTTTTGGTGTTTCCTTTACTGATGTGTAAAATTTTATATTTTTAAAAATAAATAACATTAAGATGTAAATTTAAAGTAATTTCAGTGACATTAATACGAATGGATTACAATGTCAGACTTTTTTTTTTTTCTTTTGCGTTCAAGTAGGAAATATCAAGGAATGAAATTCTTGTAACTTCAAGGAAGTAAATTTTTTAACATACTGTTTTTGAGATTTGTAATATCCCCTTAAACATTAACCCTCGAAAACGCATGTTACTTGTTATGACACCAGCACATGCATGGGGTAAATTTTACGTTACAATTCGAAGGTTTTCTATATTTAATTGTTTTGAAAATCACTTTCGTATATTATTAATTTCTACATTTTCACTTCATAATCAGTGGAGTTATTTGAAAATTCATTTCCAGTTAAAAGCAAAAATAAAAAAAAAAATTAATATTTTGCTGACAATGATCTTGACAATTTTTTCAAGGTCAAATAGATGGGATGAGAAGCTTTCATTATTTGCGAAAACTCGTCAGCTCATTTTGGATTTTTTCCCCTTCAATATTATCAATTTACACTAAGGGTAAAAAGAGGTACAGTAACAATACTATAATTAGTTGTAATGTGATCAGGCAGAAAAAAAATCCGAAAAATGAATGCTATTAAGGTTTTGCTGAGGTAGTTTGAAAGGGGACGTCAGGACTTGCATGGGGTTAAAAAATTACCCTAAAATGGACAGCGATACAATACATCTGTTCAAATATAGCAACAAATGATGAATGACCTTGACTTTGACACCTTCATTAATGGGACAGTCCATTGGAAAGATATTCGAGGGATGAGCTGATAAAAATACCCTTAACCTGTAAAAGTATTTTTTTTTTAACGTTGGGGTAAAATTTAACCCAATGCACGTTCTCAGGGGTTAAACATAACTGAAATCTATTTGGAATTTTTTACAAAAATGTTTGATGACTAAGTAAATCTGTAATAACTTTCTGTAACGTCTGTTCTTTAAATCTGTAATGTAAGCAAAATTAAAAATCAGCAAAGTATTACTATCAATAAAATCGATTTGTAGGCCTTTTCAGAGCTGAAACATTGTGCCATCCTCTAAGATGTTAAAAAAAAAAAAAAAAAAAAAAAATCAAAATTTAAAAAAAAAAAAAAAAAAATGGAAGAAAATTTTATTTATTAACAGAAACTGAAATTCTTGATGTAAAAGTAAGAAAAATAAATTATAATTTACATATTGGCTTCCCATTATTTCTCATCTCCCATCAAAAAAATTCCTGTAAAAAGAGTAAAAACAGAATTTTGAATTTTTATATATATATATATATATGTATTTATTTATGTAGTTATTTTTTTTTTCAGAACCTCTGTTGATTTTCAATTTCTAATTGTTTCAACTTAAAATGAAATGCTTTTTTTTTTTTAATAATTTGAAAAATTTATTCCAAATTTTTTTGCTAAGTAGCTTAACAAAATATACATATTCTGTATGTAAATTTCAGAAATAATTATAATAATAATAAACTAAAGTAATGCAAACTATTACATCATACTAGAAAAAAATTTAAAGAATAAAATTTTATAAATAGATAAAATAAATAGCATAATCAAAAATTCTTTATATGCCTCCTCAAGATTCAGTGTATCTACTTTCATTTTACTCCGTTGTCTTAAACTAATTAAAAAAATTACAAGTTCATTCTTCAAAAGGACTGGCACCACTATATAATCGTAAACACTCACTGATTACGATTACCTATTTTTTAACTGTCTTCTGAAAAGGCCTACTAGAAGGAGATCGATGGTCATGAGACCTCCTTTGCTCTTTGGAAGCAGCAAGGCCTTCAAAACCATCTGGAGGTTTAGACCTGAAATAATAAGAAAATACGGCCTCAAATATGTTTCAAAGCAGTCATAATTTTAGAGCTACAAAGTTTAGAGAAAATAAACAACAGAAGTATAATTGCCAGACATCAGTATTCAAAATGAAGTTGTGTCGTGAGAAATAATCTTAATTTTCCTTCTCCATTAAAGTTTAAAACATTAATTTCTGTACCATTAGTTGAAAAGCAAATACAATACAAAATTTATATAACTGAAAGAATCACTTTAAATAAAAAAAAAAAATAGGTTTTAAATATTAAATGTTGCCAGGGCTAAATCATGTAGTACATCTTTAACTATAGATATATTTGATTGCATTTAAATAAATAATTGTTATAATCCAGCATATTTAAGTATTCACCAACATTTCTGAAGGAATAAACAGTATTTGAGCTTGAAAAATTATTTTAAAAACGTACAACCAACAGTTTTTACTGAATGTAAACCTCACTCGTTTGAAGTAACTAATTTTCCATTACTTGATAGTTTCAAATACTGGACAGGCTTATAACAAAACTACATAAAGTAATATCATACTTAACTTCTTTATTAACTTAACAAAAACTCACTAAAAACACTTGCCATTACGAAAAAGGTAAGGCCATTGAAGCTCTTAGAAATATCGTAATGGTGAGTGTTTTTAGTGAGTTTTTGTTAAGATAATAAAGAAGTTAACTGGACAGGCTTGATTAGAGAAAGGTGCTAATTCAAAAATTGTTACTTCTGCCATCTGGTTTGGATTCCTTGAAAAATTCAATTTAGGTTATAGGATGAATAAAAAACTATTTGAATGTTTTAAATAGTTCAAACTGAGCCTGCCAATTATTTACTTGATTTTCTATTGTATGGATTATAAAATCTTTTTCACTCAAATATTTCAGTTTTTGATACAACTCACTTTCAATTTGTTGAAATTACTTATTTCATAAAAAAAAAAAAAAAAAAAAAAAAAAAAAAAAAAAAACCAACATAATTCTAATCATCAATATAGAACTGTTTTTAAAGTGATGCTGCACCACAGATTAGCTTTTAACTTTGAATAACAATTGCAACAGCCATCTGGATGGAAGCCAGTCTCATTTTAATCAGTTTATGATGTTTAAAGTTTTAGTGATTAAAAAAAAGATCAACTTCAAAGGTTTACAACCTTTTTTTTTTAAAAAAAAAAAAAAAACTTCCCATCCACATAAAATGAGAACTGTACTTATTTCAAAATAGCTATGACTTGTATTTTTTTTTTCAAATGGTATAAATGACAATGTATCTCCAAAGACTGCACTTACATTAAGATAACCTGTGAGGGAGCTCAATCTCTAAGCAAATTAATCACTCAATGGTTATTTTATTTGAGATGATTTGCCATCATCTGCATTAACAAGTTTTCTTCTCCATCAGAACTGAACATTTACACTTATTTTTCTTCAAATTCACTTTTTCAATTAGGAATTCTAAAAGGTATAGTAGAACCTCGATTAACCGCAGTTGTCGGGACCGGACCTCCGTCGATAACTCGAAAATTCCGCATAAGAGAGAACACAAGAGGGATGGAGGGGAAGAAATTGTTTCTTTACCAAAAAAAAATTAAGGAAACCCGACGTCGGTTAAACGAGGGTCCGGTGAAAACAGTGTCGGATAATCGAGGTGCTACTGTAATTCAAGTCTAGGAAATTGCACTTTAACATGATGCATGAAAACAAATGTGATTTTTTTTTTTTCAAAACTCAGATGGGATTGCACTTCATATTGATCTACAGAAAATTATTCCTCAATCATTTGTACTAAAAATATTGCTTATTCATTTAAGGCATTTACTGTGCATCAAATGAAAAGAAATAAACAAGTGTTTCTAAATAATGTATAATTTTTTTTTTTTTTTTGCAGTCCATGAAGAAAACTATAAACTTACTTATCCACTTCCTAAGCTGGAAGTATTATTAAAGCTTCTGAACTGTAGCTTACGAAGTGAGGAATAAATTCATAGTTTTCTCCACGGACTGTAGAAAAAGAATTGTAGAATAAAACTTTGGGGTGGGAGGAGTGAAGTTATTATGTATGTAACCTTTACAAGAGCAGAGTGAGGTTTATCAGAGCACACAGCATTTCCCTAAAAAAATAATTCAATTAAGCAGAAACAAGAGCGTAAATGCAATCTTGGAGTTTGTGGTTCAGTTATAAAAAGCAAAATTTGGCAGAAAAAAAAAAGAAATGTATCAATAATAGTAAATTGTAAAAATGAAAATAAATATGTTCATATGACCTGTCAAAAGTGCACCAAGAAGGGAATAAGTAATATTAAGCTAGGCGAACACTATCCAACCTGGTCGTGTGACATGTTTGAAGGACACGTGTCTGATGGGACATCAAGGGTAGAACATGTTAGAGCATGTCTTTCGCAAATCCAATCAACAGAGTGCAGAATAGAAATAAGTCACTGGTGACATCATTTATAGTTTGCTACACCTTGTTCTCAATTGAACTGCACTGAAAACCATCAAAAAGCTATTATTGTAATAAAGATCATCATTCAATAGGAAATAATCTTTACACTGAAATTTATTGTAATTCTATACATAGAAAACATCTTGAAGTTGTAGTTTCAAATGATATTGTGGCTGTTTCTACTGTGAATCAAAGAACAAAAATACTTCTAAAAGTTACGAATTTGATAATTATTGAAGCCTTTATTATGGCAAAATTCACATTAAAAAATTAAGTGAAATTTAACAAGACCCAACCCGAGATATTTTTGAATTTCTTAATTTGTTAGGATTAATTCTTCAATTCTTTATTAGTGATCAATCAGCAACCCCAGAATTCCATGAGAACACAGCTGTTGCTGTGAAATTTTGAAAAAAAACCTTGTTTTTGAATACTCTCTGATAAATACATTAACTGTATGTGTCAGAATTTAAGTGTAAACTTTATTTCTGCTCAAAAGATAATCTCAATAGTGTGATAATTTTGTAATTGCTCTGTTCAAATGAAGTGGAGACAAATTTCGTTGCAGACTCTACGAATGGGCATGATGTCACGACTGACTTGTTTCAATGCTTCACTCTCATTGGTGATCTTGGTCATGTCTGAGTAAAATAGAACATTTTAGATGACAGGTCGAGCAACCAGCTTGAAAACTGCCAGTCCTGGTCAGTCACGACTGCTGGTTGGCAGACAAGTGTTCTTGCTTTACCATGTTCGCCCCACTTTAGGACAACTGACAAGATACATTAATCTTTCATTGGATGTAGAAAGCAATGCTAGAGGATGAAACTGAAAATAAAGGAAATTGGCATTTCATAAAAAAATTTCAATACAGACTGATCTCTTTGTGAAAAAAACAAATGTAAAATATAAGTAAACCTCATCCATTTAAATTAAATATACATTTGCAATTCAGATTGTTTAAATTTTTATATTTTGATGAACTGCTGCAAACTATTGTGCCCTCCCCTCTTCAAATGTTTTGTTCAGCAAAAGAATTTTCAATTTTTTTTTATTTGGAGTACAAGGTCCATTTTACACAAGTTAAAGAGAATTTAAGCACTATCTTTTTAAGGTTTGTTCATGTTTTCCATTATTATAGATCAAGTAATTTTTTTAATAACTAAACAAGCCTATAACTGTATTTGTTTTTGAAATCTAATGTTCAATTACATTTGATATCAATAACCCACAAACGAAAACTACTACTACACTAAAAAAGTGTGGAAGGGAATGTCACATCTAGTGGTTAACATTTTTTATATATATTTAAATATCAAGAAAGTACACAGCAAAGTTTCTACGTAACTATTTATAATAAGAGTCCATCTGTAAAATGTTAAAAAAAAAAAAAATATATATATTATTTTTTAAAATTTATTAACTTCAAGTGTTTTCTTTTCATCTTTATTAAATTGTGACAACGTAAAATAATACAAAGTTCTGAACAAATATACTAAATTTGAGATTTCTTTTTCAAACTTGTATTAAAATTTAAGATGCAGTGACTAATTTACCACATTTGTTAACCAAACCTGTACTACGTTATACTTTAAAATTTTATATAGGTAACAAATTTGCAATAAATCTGCAAATATTGTTTCAGAAAATTACCAAAATCTAATTATGAACACATGTACATCAGAAATATGAACTTAAATCATTAAAATTCAATGTAAATGTCATATATCCTAAATAAAAAATTAATTTTATTGTCACATGTCATGAATGTCATCTTTTGTGTCATTTTTAAGGCAGGCAGGCGGCTTATGGTTTTTATTTGTAATAATTTAGTAACTTCATTTTCATCAAGATTTTTATAAAATTCCAATTAATGGAATGACATATAATGCATTGCTTCTAAGCAATGACATCAAAGGAAAAACCAGATGCAACAGTAAGGTATATTGGCCTTTTAATCTGAAGTTCTTCTTTCTAGCCACAGAGCCTGCATGAGATTAACAACATAAAATTTAACTCTTAAGATAACACAGATTTTGAAATTTGGGGTAAATTTTCTTTCAAAGAAATAACTTAATAGTTTGCTGAGCAAATCTGTTTAAAAATTAAAAAGTCTTTTTTGAACAGCTTTTGTAAATTTAGTCAGTGGTGAATTGAATGTAGTAACTTGTACATCCATAGACATATACTGAGACTGTTGATCTTTCCAGCTCATTGTGAATTGAATTTCAATTCAGCTTTACTGTAACGTACTATAGTTAAATCAATGCAACCTCAAAAATCTGTAAATCTTGACCCAGCTACATATAATTTTTTTAATACATATCAGAGCTTATAAAAGTAGAAATTCTTAAAAGCTGATTAAGTAATGAAAATCAGATCATAGAGAATAACATCACTCATTTAACTCAATTTAATTTTCGAAATAAAATTTTATAAGATCAAAGGAGGAGGGTAATAAAATAGAATTTGTTAACTACTCAGATTTAATGGTAATAATTCTGATCAATGTTCTGAACATATATTTTTCAAAGAATACTTTTTTTTTTATTTTAATGCAGATATTTCAAGTTAATTGATTTAATTCACTTTTTGTTGACAAGATGTCCCATAAGGATTACCTTTTTTTTATTTATTTTAAAAACGTTTTCTTAGCCCTAAAATATAGTGATAACTTTATTTTGGCATTTAACCCCAATAAAGATTTTTACAAATAGTGTTCACTTTGATTTTGTAATTTTTCTAAAATTGAAAAAAAGACCCAAATTCTTGAAGAGTTAAATGGTAATAGCTTAAAGATTTAACATTATGATCACCTGCAGAGTAAATATTTTTCCTCAAACCTTGTCTATTAGGGCTTTCTTTACTATATATTTATCTTTTTTTACACCAAGAAACACAAATTTAGCAATGCTAGTTATATTCCAAATGTGTACATGAGAACAAGCAATTAATAGTATTGTAGTTTTCATACAAAGACATTTTCAAGACATTTTTTGCTGTAAACATGAAAGAGAAATAATCACATACTGTTTAAATTGTTCTAAACTCTGAAATCAGCTGACTGTCTTTTGCAAGTATTTACGCATACAGTGGAAACAATTCTATAAGATATTAAAAATAAATGCAAAGCCAAGATACTAATAACAAGGCAGCTCAATTTTTTTCTCCCTTCTTTTTAAATTACTCGACTACATAGAGAATTGGAGTCTGAACTCAAGATTATAATAACAACGCTACTTTTTATTATTAAATCTTATTTCTTAGATCAAAGATATCAGCTTTTTGATCTCTATTCATAAAACAACAATTCTAAGATTTCTTTTTGTTTTCTTTAGTTTTTAATGAACAACTAGTTAAGAGGCTAACACATTATTGCCTAGATTATTACTAAGAAATAAACACATATTTAGAGTTTAGTTGCAGTTTTTATATATATAAGTTTTATATATATAAAATATTAAGTAAAACATCAATGAACAAACATATATATACATAATCTTACAGGAATTTTTAACTCCTGATGTGGAAACAGTTAAAACTGGATGTGTGGTGGAATTTTCATTAGAAAAAAAAAATAACAAATGGCACACTTACATGGATTTCAAAATAAAAACAAAGGGAAGCTCAGTGAGGAAGAATGAATGAAACATGGTTTCGTTTTTGACATTTACTTGAAACTTTGATACATTATTTCATGTATGTATATATATATTTTAATTTAATAACATGTCACTAAGGCCACTTCATATAATTAAAATACCTGACTTTTAACTTTCTTAAAATAATTTTTATTTCAATGGATTTCAATACTGAATTTGTACAGAGTGAATGCATGTACATAAAAATCTTAATAAACATTTTATATTGTTTTGTTTAATTTTTTTTCTTTGTATTTATATTTTTATCTTAAGCTGTATACTGTTTGCAATTTTAATGCTTTAACATTCACAATTTTCATGACAGAGTGACACCTTTTGAACAAATTGGACATTTTAATTTTTGAAATGGAATCTAATTTCACTATAACCGCTATCAGAACAGGAAAATATAAATGAAGTCTTAAAAATGGATGGACTGTTAAAAATTTGTACAAGAATTCACCAACAACAAAATTCTCTTGATTGAATTTTCGTTTTAAAATTATCTTACAAGAACACATTCCTAGTTAAGTAGTTCTGAGAATGAACATGAGAATGGGGGGAAGGGAGAGGGAATCTATCATTTTATCTTAAAATATTTTGGAAAGCAAAACTTTATATTGTATTTTTCAAAAATAACTTCGTTAAAATATGATCCACAATCTCGTGGATTTAAAAATTAGTAAATATACTAACAGTTAAGTGCAAGTAAATAAATAATCATCTTTTATTAACCAATATATATATAGTACGTATCAAACTCTACAGATTTATTTGACAATATGTAAATTTTAAGAATATGAATAGGTTTCTCCTATGTAATGAGCATTCTTTTGGCTATATAAAATGGTTTGTTTTGACAGAATATGTTATATACATTTTAAAATATAGTGAATTTTTTTTTTTTTTTTTTTTTTTTTAATTCTCTTTTTAAATATAAAAACTCTGAAACAAAAAATGTCTATTACAGATCACTGTCATTACACTATAAAGAATTTTGAAAATATTTGGATAAATAGTAAATTGCTACAAAAGGGTTCTAAAAAAAATGAATATAATGTCAAAATAAAATAAAATGATCACTATCATGGAATAGGATAATCCTTAACTAAAAGGATTTTTGTGTGCAACAAGAAGATCTAAGCCTTCAAGAGACAAAATTTATATTCCCTGCCATCCGAGATCAGGTACGGACAACCACATTGAACACTGTCAATTTTTCAGAAGATAGAATATCAAAACAAACTGATATCAATTAATTACTAAATCAGCCTTTAAAGTAAAAATTTGTAAACTACTAAACTGCTTCCGAATAGTATAAGAAGCCCTATGGAAAGAGGTTTCAATATTGACCTGCGTTTTCTCCATTTTTCACTGTCTTGTTGACGTTTCTTCATTTGTTCTACTTTTTCAGCCGTTTTTTCATTTCGCTCACGTCGCAGTCGCCTTCTCACCTCAGCATCACTAAAATAAAATAAGTTTAATCTATTGAAAAGAAAATCCATTTCCTATCTTTTCTTTTAAACATTTCATAAAAAAATTAAAAAAAATTAAGATTTCTACTAATAGAAAAAAAAAAAAACAAAAAAAAAATGATCAATAATCTTAGATATTTGTCTATACAGTTTGTCATCATCTGAACTCATCATCACAAGCAACTTGCAATTTTTTTTTTAATAAATGCAAAAATCTAAAATCTTTTCAACAAGATTTTTTTAGCAGTTTTTATACAGACTTATTTAAAACAAACTTACAGAATAATTGCATAATTCCTTTATACACTGATAAAGTCTATGAGTAATACATCTGTCAATGGCAATAAGTCGTAGTGTTACTTTTATTTTTCTGTTATAATCTTAATTTTCTTATCTCCGACCCAATCATGAATCCATCACATTCTCAGAATATGCCCTGATTTTGACGTTATCAGTAATCATACTTCCATTATTTTCCTTTTTCAACAATGTACTTGAGAAAATGAAACCGTACAATGATAAAAACAGATTAAAATGTTTCATCACCAACTCTTCTGCAATGTCTTAAATATATATTTATTCTATGACATTCAGTTCATTATTATCTAAATTACAGTCCCATTTTTTGTCATAATTCAGCTCTGTGATCATATGATTTTGTGCCTGCCACAGTTTTCATCACCAGTCTTATCATTGAAGTGGCTTTAGAACTTGCTCTAAAATTTAGGGAATTTCAATCATCAGTGATTAGTGAGCAACAATCAGGACTGGCGAAGCAGCGACGTAGCACTACATAAAGGAGACCATTCATCCCACCATTGAACTAACTGACTCCATTTTGGCCATCTCTTCGACTGAATGCAAGATTATTAGGAGTAGTATTGCAGTAGGGAGATTATCTTTTGAAAATAAAAAATATTTTTACTGAAATAAATTCATTCTATGTCAATTTTTTTTTTTTTTAGATATTTTTCATTTCTTATTGAAACAGCGCCATTCATATGAAGCATCACTTCACATTCCAGTGACCGTTTGATTTGGAGAATTATGAACAAATGATAGAAACTTATCGCCGAAAGCAATGATAATTTCAGTGAAGCTAAACAATGACCAAAAAAAATAGGGCCATGGGATTTGGCTATAACTATAGTATTTTAGGCAATCCATAATTAATTTTTCTTTCTAAATTATTTGGTTTTGTTTCACTTTATATCCTCCCCACCCATTTTATGCACGTGAAATACTGGCAGAAATGAAATTCAAGTGGAATAAAAAACTAGAAGAGCTACAAATTTTTTCAACTCAGCAATCATAAAAACTTCATTTCCTCCTCGATTCCCAAAAGTATTTAATATTTATTGAAGACAAAAAGTTTGAATTCTTCCACTTAAATATCTGATAAGTTATATAGAATGTTATGAATATTAGAATAATGCCATCAATAAAGATTTTCAAATGTCAAACATCAATTTTAACAATTATATACTGTATATCTATTTTACATTGGGTCAAATTTTAATAATTGTTACCTGTCAGAAGATGGCTTAAATCTTATCCACAAGAAATAAAAACAAAACTATGCATACCTTATAGCTTGGTCTAATGCGCAATATATGGATTGATTTTGATACGAAGGTAAATAATCATCTGGATCTGCTCCAGCATGAAATGGTTTGTGTGATGTTTCTGTCTCATACTTCTTGCATTTTGGAGGCAGTGGTGGCGATTTTTCCAATTCTTCAATGTTATTATGATTTATCAACTGATCAGATATATTATCAAGTGTTTGATTATTTTCTTCATCAACCTAAATAAATAAATACGAAAATCATATGAAAATCCTGAAGCATTTGTTACAATTTCATTTTTCAAACATCAAACACATTAAATTAGTAATTATTGTAATGAATTTATCAACAATGCCAAATATTGCTTTTTTTATTTAATCCTGTCTTGAGGAACTGGTAGAACTATTTTAAACTGATAACAGTGATCTCTTGCTAATTTTCTAATGAACTCCAGAAAATACAATAGTAATGAATGACAAAACATTCAAAGCAGCAGTAAAGCCTAGAAAATGAATGTAGTTTCAAACAAAGATGTCTCTTAATTTCTCACATTTATCAACTTTTAAAACATTGAGAACTGATATTAAATCCTATTTTATAAGAATGTTTCTTGTATGGAATGAATTGACAAATTACTTACAACACAATTAACATATGCTGATTAACAGAAAAACAGGAATAAACAATCATTCACAGAAAAAGAACAATCATAACAGAAAACCTTTATAAATTTATATTAAGATTTAGATAATAGGTAAAAATTACTAGAATGACAACATTAAAAAAAAAAAAAAATATCTAGGATTCAATGATAAATTAATGGTATTTGAACTATTAACTATCTTTGCTAGTTTAGAAAAAAAGTTCTCCTACATTCATAGTATCTTATATTTTAACCCTTTCTTATTCAGGAAATTATAGAAAGTGTCAATTCTAATAACTGCAACTGCAGTATAAATAAAATACAACAACAACAAAGATTGACTTAAGCAATCTATAAATTCTATCATTTTTACTTGTGAAGTAAGGTTGATAAAAGTTTTTTTTTTTTTTTTTTAACATACTTACCAATTCTTTAAATGTGCCTCCCAATACTTTTTTGGCTCCTTCAATTATCGCAAGGTAAGAAAATCGTAACTGGTCAGGAGTTTGAATTAAGCCCATACGATATCGCCGCATATCAAGAAGAATATCTTTTATATTAATTGAATCAATACTTCCATGCTTTTCAATCTATATAGGATAATAAAGTTAAACATTTGATGTCAGAAATCTTGTAAGAAAAACATTAAAACACATGCATAAGGAATTGCTTATTAGAATATTAAATCATCTTGTAAATAAAGGAAATCAATGCTTTAACCAGTTGAACTATCACATCACAATAATGCTTATAAAGTGAAGATTAAACAATAATATAAAATCATAACTACTAAGAATATGTAAAAGGAAGTTTAAGATTCTGTCATCCTCAGATGTTGGATAAAGTTTTTCTTTTTCTTTTTTTAAAAAAGGTTATAACGACAACAGGAAATCTTTGTAGGAATTAGTTATTAAGACCAGTAAAAAATCTTGACAATCTTCTTAAGCAATTACTACGCCAACTTTCAAAATGTTTTTCTTCATAAATAATCATTGGTGTTTTTTAACATCATATAACAATGATAACATAGAAGAAAAGGTTACAGGGACAAAAAAAAAATCCCAAAATGCAAAGGGCAAGTCAATTGCAATGAATACGATCTATAAAGTTTCAAAATATAAGTGCAAAGGCAAAATACACTTAATATGATTTTCCCCTGGATATACCTTTCTTATGAAGAAATGACATAAAAGAGTAATAACAGTGAAAATTAGCTATTTAGAGTTATCTTATTCATTTCTGTTGAGCTTTTATTTTTAAGAATATAATCTGGTTATTCATAAACTTAAATTGCATCATTTACAAGAACTTTCTTTAAAATGTGCCTCCAAATAAGAAAAAATCTCTTGTATTTACAGAAACTACTATGATATCATCCACAAAGAAGTTACTAAAATATCCCAATATTCTTCAAGGGTTATTGGTATTAACATGAGCCATACATCAGTAGTGTTGTTTGACACTCCAGGGTATCAGCTGCTGTTGATCATCTTTACTTCTCTTTTATTTATGACTAAATTAAGATATATTTAGATAAAAATAACTTCTTTCATTATCTTATTTAAGAAAAAACTTGAAATAAATTCAACCCACTGCAATTCATAGCTTTCTGTAAAAAGTTCATAATTTAATAATATTTCCAATGTAATAAAAAATATATAAAATATTTAATTATTTCAGCTACTTAAATGCAGATAAAACAAAGTTTATTTGAACAAAAATACAGAATTTTCATTTCTCTTACCAATATCAGGCAACTATCTACCAAACAAAAAGTTCCTGATCGGCCAATACCAGCACTGCAATGGACAACTGGAGGACCAACATTTTCATCCAAAACCCCAGCTCTTCTAACTGCTAGAAGAAAAGTTAGGAATGCTGATGGGGACTGAGGAACACCAAAATCTGGCCATGTAGTGTAGTGAAAATGTTGCACTATGCGTGAATTACCACTCTAGGAGAAAAAAATATAAATTCTGTTATTCTTTTGATATGTATTTAAGTATGAGAATTAATTTATACAAAGTTTCGGGATGCTTACTTTAATAATTCAGAAAATCACTATCTAATTTATTTACACATTTACCCAACTATAACACTCATTTCTCAAAAATGTATGCAAGGTAATGTACTGAAGAAGGAAAAGGTCATTCTTCTCAAAATTCAAGAAAAATGAACAATGCAAGTTTTTGTTGATAATTAATAAAAATAAATGGTAACAACAAACACATTAAAATGTAAAAAAAAAATATATTTGATTGTATTACATCTCCAGGACCTTAATTTCAGGGCAAAGTTTTTTTTTTTTTTTAATAAAAGCAAATACATAACAATTGCATCAGTTTTAGTCTCCCAAATTGTCCCCCCTGTCACTATGAATGGGAAGAAATTGCATCCTCATAAATAAACACACTCCTCATTCTAAAAATATTTAAGCCATTGACAAGTTTGTAATGGAACATCTTTGAGAACAAATGCATATCTGATAATGTAAAATATCTTTCCATACGACATTCCAATCCTCTTATTTCTATCGCAATGTTTCAGACATTTTTATTTCTTCTGTTAGAGGCAGTGCTGCCCCCATTACTTTTTGTGTGGGGGTGGTATTGGGAAAACATTCTGCACCCCTTCCTATCAAGTTTATCCCAACCAGAACAGTTCATTTTGCAAGTTTCCTAAATCTAAGGACATCAGTGTAATAATAACAAAGTTAGGCTATGATCAGTAAATTAACAAATTTAAAAATTAAAAAATTAATTTTTAAATAAAAAATTTAAAAAAAAAAAAAAAAAAAAAGGATCTTGAATAATGACGATATCTTCAGCAATCAAGCCAACAGCAAAATTTATTTAAATCAGCATAAAGGAAAGCTCTTTTGAAAGCAAAAATGTTACTAAAAAAAACCTTTGCGAAAACATATTTGCGACAAAATCTGAAGACAATCATTCCAATGAACTGAAATAGAAATAACTCGTTAGCTTAGTGCATATGAGGTAGATACTGAAATTGACATTATATAGATGTACGACATTTTTAGCTTTCTCTTCTTTGCTGTAATTAAAATCAATGTTTAAACACTATAATTGTGGTTTTCGTGATGTAGAAGTCTCAGTTTTCTTTTCTAAACCCATTTCAGAAAATAAAAAGATCTGTAAAAATCTAGTCAGATGACTTTCAAAAAAGTAAAAGTATTTTTAAATACAACTGAAACAAATTTTAAGGAAAATTGGTCGCTGAATAGTTAAAAACTTTTTTGTACAAGTTTTAACTGTTAAGATTACATAGATTTATAAAAGCATTAATTTCATAAAAATGAAAGTAACTGATCCATTTTCTTTGCCAAAATAGTGAACAGAGGTATTGTGTCTTTTTGACTTGGATCTTTCTTTACATCAATGATTTTTACATTCTGACATGTCTAAAAGCCATTAGGAGGATTATTAGAAAATGATATTGAACATCTTTTAAAGTCTTCTTGACAATTACCTAATTTCTTCTGTAAGTAAGTTTTTCAATATTAAAAGCATTATTTATTTATTTATTGAGGCAAAATCAAAAGTACTCTACTTTAAATAAAAATAAATAGATGATTTGAAATTAAGTTTGTTTATTGAAACTCAATTATCAAACTTAAGATAAATTAGATAATGTTACAAGATTTAGAAAAAAAAAAATAATTTACAATTTTCAGATTTCCTGTAATACTATAAATTTTATTTTCTGGCATTTTATTTAGAGATACTACATTAAATAAATTGAGGTATAATTTCAATAAACAGGGTGTCTACTGAATCTCAAACAAAAAATTTAAGGACAATTCCCGTACATTTAAGGACATTTTCACAAAAATTCTGTTCAATTAAAAAAAAAAAAAAAAAAAAAAAAAAAAACCTCTAAACCGATCTGCTCAACCAAAAAAAAAAAAAACACATGCTGAAAATTTAAGGACAAGGACATTAACCGTACATTTCATGTCAACCCAAATTTCCCGTACAAATCCCGGATTTCCCTGTTGGTAGACACCCTGATAAAATATGATTCATGTCGCAATATGGCCCGGTAGTTTTCAATTTATCTCCCTCTCACTCTTTTTTTTTCTTCTTTGTAATTATTTTTTGTGAAGCAAAGGAAAAATTTGCCATTTTCCTTCAGCTTCACAAAATAATTACCAAGTTTTTTTTATCCTATTAATTAACAAATAGACTCTTCCCCCCCCCCCAAAAAAAAACCCTATTTTCTTTGATTATAGTTCCCAGATGAATGACAGCATCATAAAAGAACTTCTATATGTATATAACAATACAAAAATTTCCAAATCTGCAAACTTGGAAGTTTTCCTATACTTAATTCAATCGATAATTATTATCTATATTTTTGACTACATAAAAAATATATTACGACTGAAAACAAAAATAAAATTATTATTTATTATTCGTTTCACTATTAAATTATGGAATTAACATATGGGCAAATACGAATGATATTAATCTTGAAAGTTTAAAAATTCTACAAACTAAAGTAGTAAAACTAATTTCTTCCAAAAAAAAAATTTGGAATAATATTTAAAAAAGAAATTATATCTTGAATAATTTTGAATTTTATTCCCAAAACAAAAGTTCTACAACAAAAATAAGTCAAAATTATAATTTAAGAACAGATAGTAATATAAAATTAATTTATACAAATAATAATTAGAAGCAGGAATGGAAATGGCACCTCCAGAAAACTAAACTAAATTCTATATTATAATTTGAAGATAATCAAAATATTTCAATTGTAAAACATAAGGTAAAAAAATGGATTATTGAAAATATTTAGAAAATTTACAATGAAAAGGAATGGGTTAGAAAAAATTTAAAGTACATATAAATATAGTTGAAATATAGGAGTATTTTTAAATTTCTAAATGTATTATAATCCTAAACACATTATAGAGTACCCTTAGTGTACGAATATTCTTACTAATTAAAATTATTATTATACTTTTAAATTGTTTATAATTATAGTAAATTTCATACTGTATTATCATCATCATCAAAACAAGTTTATTATAAATATTATTATAATTATTATTTATATTTTGAAATTATAATAATGTAAATACATATTTTTCAGAACCCGTTTGATAAGGCTACAGTCCCATAGCATAACTATGTCCAGTGGTTTTAATATATTTAATATAAGAATGTAACTCAATGGAATTACTAGTAGATATCATTATTCCTTTTGGTTGCCTTTTTAGCTAAGAAGTCAGCAGTTCATTTCTAGTCAATCCAAGGTGAGCAGGAATCCTTCACAAAACTATGTTTAAATCTAGGTTTCGAAAGCTTTATGTACTTTATGGTTATAAATATATAATATTTAACGCTAATTTTAAAACATAATTCTTCTTTTTTTTCAAAAAAAAAAAAAAAAAAAAAGTAATTCTAAGCTAAGAGGCAACTCTGAGTCAGCAAAAGATAAAAATGAAGCAACTTACAAAATTAAAGAATTCAAAATTTCATATTTAACTCTTACTACATTTCATATTAAATACACTACTACTTTTTAAATACTAATTTCTATAAATGTTGGAAAAAGTTGTTTACCTCAAGATCAAAGAGCTGTAGTTCTCGAACAGTGTAAAAAGATTTTGTAGTTTCTCGAATATATTCGATTTTTAGTCCAACATCTGGCAAGTACAATTCATCTTCACCTCCATGTTGCTTGCCTAAGGGCCAATATTGATGGCATTTTACCTAAAATATTTAATAAATTATAAACCTATTTTACAATGCATACTTTTGGGATTGAAGATTTTTCTAAAACACAAAAGTTGAAAAACCATCTGGTCAATGATAGTATTTTATTAAATAACTTTCCTTTAACAATGGAAGGAAAGAGGAAAAATGTAAACAAATTGGTGCTTCATTACCTGATTTTTTTCAATAACTTTATTAAGCATCAGAACAGCCTTTGAGTTCTGTTCCCATACCATCTGCCAGAAATGACCAGTTGTATGAGGCAAAGGACCCTATAATCAAATGAAATATTTTTATATCAGGTATTAAGTATCAAATTAATAAGAAACTGTATATATTTGCATCTTGCTTATCACAAGTGAAGGTACATGTCTTACTATCTTTAAATAACAAGATAATGATCTATAACTCCACCTACCATATCAAAATAAACCAATTTAAAATTAAGCTTATGAATATATACTTTAGTAAGCCTTAGTAAAAAAGGCTGACCTGTTATATTTTTTAAAAAAAAATTCTTAACTAAAAAGAAACTACGAAACTTCCAAATCATATAAATATTATTTTTAGTAAATTGTTAAGATGTGCATTGCAAAGACCACATTATAAGAATTTATAAATTACAGTTGCCATATTGTACAAAGACCTTATCTATTATTAAAATTGTAAATAGTAATAAAAATTTACCTGTGCAAGAATGTAGGATCGTCTGGCTGAAGGGACCTGCACAAGACTTGCATTAATGTAATCACTGTTGCCTCTTATTAGCTTAACACGGCTATGATCATCTGTGAAGAAAAGTTATGAGGACTAAATATTTTCAAAAAAAATCAGGAATACATATATTCTTCTTCTATCAGGAGAAGGGGCTTGGCCACGCCTACGTCACATGGTAGTGACGATTCCACAAACCTATTTGATGGGTCAGTGTGGTTTTCCTTTTTCAGTGCAAATGCACATATTTCGTTTCTTGGTTATAACAGAGGAATTAATGATGTACAATACGATATTATATATCTATTTTTCTTATATATAATAATAATAATAACTATGTTATATTTTAACTGTAACAATATATAAACCTGACATGCTGTTTAAGAACTGTTATATTTATACTGTTTATTTAAATTATGAAAAATTAATATATAATTATTAACTGTAGATTAATTAACTTTGTTAATTATCTAATACAAAAGAAACTTAAAAAAAATTAAAAATTTAGAGTAATATTCTCATCAATTACGCCAGCGATTAATGAAGTTTTAACCTTTTTAATACTTTTTTAGTGTTTCAGAATTATAATTTTCTCAATTAATTTGACTGAATAATTTATATTTTATATAGATTTCCAATCTTAGATCAAAATTATTATTCATTTTATTATTTCAAATTATTTTATTGATTTGAAAGATTTTAACCAATTGTATCTAGTTATTTTTTCATTATTTTGATTATTTTTTTCCCTATTGACATTATAAATGATATTCATAATGATTTTATAAATAATTTTTTCTTTAATAGTAAGCATTTTAAATTTTTTCTTAATCTTGTTTTTTTTTCCAATATTTTTCTTTTGCAACCCTCAACCCTATTGTGAAATGTATTCTCCGTTTGAAGAGGAGTGGCCAAGTGCCTTCTCCTGATAGAAGAACAATATAATATAGTAAAGGTTCAGGGAAAAACAAATCCCATGCTGTGTGCATAAATCCACTTATACAAAGGAGGAACTTGTCTGTAATTTGTGACCAAGGCTAGGACAAAACTGTACTAAAAATGTTTATTTTAAGTATGCAAGTTGTTTTAGCTTGAGAATTCTTAAAAATCCTTGAGTTAATTTAGGGTGTTTTCAGTGAATTGTAAGCAAAATGACTGAATCAGTATTATAAAGACCTGGTCACATACATATTAATTAAATACCTTTACTTCACCAAATAGCGTAATATTACAAAGGCAAATTTTTGGAGTCTTTATGACTACTTCTTTATCAAACCAAAATTTAAAATAAAAATAGAAAAGAAAACATAAGAATACATAGCAAAAACAAGAATTGAAATTATTACAATAATAATATATTAAAAATTAATACAACGTTGTGTATTATTTAAATGAAGGATGATCTTTCTTGCCAAAGATATCAAAATATTATCAATAGTAAAAATCTTGATTGCATCTGTTGATACAATTTAAAATGCGAATACATAGAGATTCTATAATTTTCCTCTTTTCTATCATCAGCTTCAAAATAAAGAATTCAAACTTCCTTTTTTATGAAGTTATGGATTATGACAAAATGATAATGTTCCACCAATCCAGATCTATAACAATCATTTCTTCTAAAATATCCTCTGTATTCAGAGACATTCATTTTGTCATAATCATGTAAAGGAAGTTCAATTTCTTTATTTTGAAACTGATGATAAAAGAAGAAAATTATAGAAGCTCTATGTACTTGCATTTTAGATTGCACTCAACAGAAATCAAGGTTTTACTACTGATAATAACTATATCTTTGGCAAGGAAAACAATCCTTCCTTTAAATAATACACAATGTTGTATTAATTTTTAATATACAGTTAACAAAAATTGAAATTATTACAATAGTTTATTTTATTTTACAATTGTTGTGGTTGTATTTCTTGTTAATGCTGTGTATTCATTATGTTTTATTTTCTGTTCATGGCATTTTTATTTCAAATTTTGGTATGATAAAGTCAATGCCATAAAGACTTTGAAAATTTGCCTTTGTAGTAGTATGTTATTTGGTGAAGTTATTTAATGAATCAATATTATACAGTAAATTGAAAAGATTAAAGAATCTTTAAATCATGGGAAGATTAAATTAATGCTAAGGTTATTATCAGGGATAAGTTAGATGCTTGTGTAAAAATAATTTCTATAATATTTGTTGCAGAATATGCATGAACATAGGTAAAGATGACCAAATGGTGCAGAAACAAAGCATTTTTAATGACAGCACCTTGCTTATTTGGAACAATGGCTGTATTTACAAGTTATCAGAGTTAACTGCAAAGTTCTGAAAGAATAACAGCTGTGTCACAATACACAATATTCTCCATGCATTCCTTGAAAGTAAAAAACAGTTGAGCTCTAAGAGAAGAAACATTCCACATGATGAGCACAAGAAGCCTAATCATTTGGAAAGTGGTCTTGTAACGAATTTTGTACATGGCAATCAAAGTTTGGCGGGATGGGCCCATTGTGCTATCAACACTGTTTTGAAAGTGAAATTACACAAAAGGAGGCCATCATGTCTTAATACTGTTAGTTAATAATAGAATATATTAACAAAATTTTATTGTTGGTTGTCTTTCAAGAAGAACAGACCATTCGAAGAAAGAAGAATTTGTACTGAAGATGGACTTGGTGAATGAATAGCAACATAATTAATTTTTCAGGATATTTTCATCATCCAGATGCATCAGTTGCTTACTGGCAGTCCCGTGAATACTGGTTGTAATCAAAAGACCAACAGATGACAATTCAGAAATCCATTTTGATTATATGGATACTGTGGATTATATGGATTTTGATTATACTGTGCTGCAACAAACAGCTTTTGCATTTTGCTAATAACTTATTACCATATCATTCGTTAATTAGTGATTTCATTATATACTTAAACATATTTAAAATTTGTTGACATTAGCTTGTAATTTTTAATAACAAAATTTCAGAGGAAGAAAACATTGTTATTGCTCAAATGTTATCCTTTTATTGGTTGTTAACGAGACCCTTTTCAAAGATCACAACATATTCACTTCTTTTAACCTTCCCTATCTTCGATAATCAAAATTTCATATTTTAGATTTCATTTTGTTACAAAATACATTCCTGACATCCTTCTCAATGTTCAGAGCATACAAATACATGAAATGTTATAATTTTAAATAAGAACTTCCGAAAGAAACTTAAAGCCTTCTTTCCCTTAACACTTCCTAAATTCAAATTTATCATTTATGAATTACAGATAACTTCTGTAAACTATCAAAAAAATTGAATCTCTGATGTACATTTCAAACAATCTGCTATCAAGGGCACGGTGGCTGATGGAAGTTGAAGAGTGATTTGATGAACCAGATTCCTGCTGCTAAAATTTGACGACTCATTAGCAGCTAAATGACTATTAAACCCCTAATGGATGTTGGAGCACAGAAAATGTCGGTTGAGGGGAGATTTGACAACCCTCAAAGTTAACGAAAGCTTAGTGCACGCCACCCGAAATCTCAGTTTATCTGATTGAATTTATGCCAATTTTTCATTCTAGTTTCTTCCCTTGTTTAAATGTCTGGGGGCATGGAATTAAAAAAGAAAGGAAAATAGATACTGAAAGTCAATCACTCCTCTCAACTGGTTCATTCTACTCCAAACGTAGGAAGCACATTTCAAAAAGATTAGAAATATAAAAATTTATTTACACATTCCTTCATTCTTAAATAATTACATACTTTTTAACGATTTATAACTTTGGCATTGGTATTCTTTTTAAGGGAAGATATTTGGTAATGTTTCCCCAGAATGCTGCTGGCTGCCAGTTATAAAATGATGAAATCCATTCAAAACTCTGAATTCAGCCACATTTTCAGGAAGGTATCCTCATCAAGTCTCTGGAATTGCGATGAAAGTTTAAATTCAACTTTTTTGATATGCATTATTTATTTTTATCATTGAATGTCTTTAAAAATGAAAGTTAAATTATTTACTTAGCAGCCATTTATCTGAAAATAAATAAAAAGCCTATTTACCAAGGTCTGTACTAATTTACAGATATTAATTTGAAGGATTTTCAAGTACTAGTGTACAATTCAAGGATTCTCCCCCATCCCAATAGCATTGAACTGAACTGAAGCCTTCAGTCATTAACATAATAAATTGTTCATCTTGGGTTTGAATATGAATAGGAATACATAATGAAAATGAAATTCATAACAAATCGGCTACAGATGTTAAATTTTAAAAGTTTAAGAAACTTATTTTAACCTGCAAGGCATTGTTTTTAAGTTAATTAAAAGTACTATTTAGTAACTCTAGAAATATCTGCAACTATTTTTTCATTCATGTACTGAACATATTTTATCTCAAATTAATACACTTTTAAGGACTAAAAAAAAAAAAAAAAAAAAAAAAAAAAAGACATAATATGATACATGTTTTCAAAATGATCCCTCCATCTGTTTGCTTGCTTCTCATAATTATATGGATTAAAAATTGATTTAGAAACTTACATGGGCTGACATCTCTGTATCGATTCAGATTCTTGTTTTCAACCTTCTTGGCTTCTTTGTAAGTGTAGTCATAATTGTTACACTCATTCCTTATTTCCTGGAAATATAGAAAAAATAATAATAATAAAAAAAAGATATTTTTAGAAATAAAGGATTTAATTTGCTTGCTGAGGCTTATTCGTTCTACTAAGTTCTCTTTTCAATGGCATAACATTCAAAAGAATCTCTTAAAACTACTATGCCAGAAGTTCTATTCCATTCTTGCTTTTTGTAATAAGGTTGGAAGTGAAGCTTTTCTATCTTTGGTGTCAAATGAAAGCCACAGATTAGACAAAATATCTGATTACTATTAATATCCTTGCATTCAGATGTGAAAATGAGAAACTGGTAAAGATAAACTGATAATATAGAATATATGTCTAACGACAACGATTAAACCCGTGAATGAAAAGTTTCACAGGAGGCAACTAAGGAAAGAATGAAGACAGTGAACGAGGATCTGAAAAATGTTGAAATCTTATTTAAAACTTGAGCATGAATGGGAAGCAGGGATGTGGAGTCAGTATGCTACACTTTTGAATCCAAATCCTCTATTTTTCTGGTGTCTGACTCGAGACTTTTTCATAAATGGCAAATATATATTAATTAGTAAAACAAATTTATTGCAGTAAAATGGTAGCACAAGGTACTTCATCACCAACACATGAATAGCAGGCTATTTAGGTTGACAGAATATAAAATATCTTTGATTAAATTTCTGAACAAGAAAGCTTCCCTAAATTTCTATGAAAGCATACAAGCAACAAACTATGTATTTAATAATTTAAAAAAATAAAATAAAAATAATGTTGGACATAAATAGGGACCCTATTTTTTGGTCCTATATCCGCAAAATGTTTTGTAAAATTTGTATTTATATTTATCTTGGTATAACTCGCATAAATATGTAATTATAAAGGGTTTTTTAAGCGAGAAATCATTCTGATTCATTTGTTTGCAGCTTTAGTTGATTTAAATGCTGATGCCAGGTATTCTGTCTAGTCTAAACAAGGGTATTTTCAATGACAAACAAAGCATTCAAAAATACCAGAAAATGCAAGCATCTATACCTCAGTTTTCTTTGGCAGAAGTATAATGGTGCAAAAGAAGATAAATCATTTCCTGCTCCTGTGCTGAGCCATTGGAGTTCATGGCTCCATGCAGCAGAGTATATTTGTGAATATTTTGTTGATCTTGTGGAGTACTTCAGTTAACTCGATGATTCCAACAGTACTGAGGGATATTTTCAAGGTATTTCAAGCAATGAGGAGAAAGCAATTTTATTTAAGGCTACCTTTGTGCAAGAACACTTTGTACAAACTGCCTCTGTGATCACTTTCCTTGAAGGGTAGCAAGAACCCAACTGCTCACAAACTTTTCCCTAGAGTTAATTCTTTGATTGGGCAATTTGATTGAGTTTATAAATAAATTATTGATGACAAGAGTACTGCTGCACTTGAGGCACTCCATAGCGAGAGGAGAGAGAGGGAAGAAAATAAAATTAAAAATTTTGTAGAAAAGAGTATGAGCAGGATTAAAAATGTTACGAGAATATTTGGAAGGAGAAGTTTTCCAAGACAAATCTAAATTTAATGTCTTGCTAAATAAATGAGGACATATGTTACATACAGAAAATTCCTATGTTGAAAAACATTTCTCAACATGGTTTCCTTTGTGAGTATTTCACTCTTCAAACCACAGTAAGGACGGAAGCTGCAGTTAGTGTATAATACAACATTGTTGTTCAGGTTTTGAGAGGATTGGTTAAGAACTTGGTACTTGGGCTGAAAAAGTCCCTGCAGGCAGTGTGGTTTCCCCACAATAAATGCTGACAGTGGGAGGGAATTCTCAGCAAATTCTAACAGCGAAAGCACACCAAACAAATCTTCGCCCTGATAGTTCCTAGTGGACATAACGTGTGAAATTTGTTTGTGTGGTACGCTAGATGAAAATTCTACTGGCATTTAAACCTTAAAAATTATGTTTACTGTGTCATAATTAATAGTAAACAATTAAAGTTTATACTGTATTTTATACAGTAAGTCTGTATTTACTTAATTGGAAATTAGATATTTGTGGGAAATGTGTTTTATGTTGAAAATTAATAAACGCAAAATAATCACCGCTCTGGAGCCTTTTATAATACCGCTATAGGTCAATTTATTTCACCATAAAATAGGTTCTCTAAAGTACATTATAACTAAATAATATAAAAAATTAAAGCCTTAACAGAACATAATACCATAATCTGCCCTATACTTACAAGCTTTCTATAATTACCAAATGCTTTCCTATAAATGTATGTGCTACTACGTATGGTAAATTGAAGAGAAATTTAATTGCAGAAACATAAGATATTTAATAAAAATGCTTACAAAATTAGGATTAATAGATTACAAATTATATTTACTTGTTGGTATAATATTATAAGTTTTTGAAGCCTAAGTTGGTAACTTTTCTACTGATTCCAACTCCACAGCACTCATGAAAAATTGAATGACTACCAAAGAAGATTTCCTACTACGAGCTCGTTTGTATTCGAGCATTCTCTTATTTTTCTGATAGAGGATACAGGCATAACATTAGGGGTTTAAATTGCACTGTTAAAACAAAAAGATGGGAGAGGGGAGGACAAATGCATATTTTCAAAATCGCATCACGAGTTGTCACGTACAGTAATCTGGACAACTGTTTTGTATTTATTTAGAATCATCAGCAGATTAATCCAGTTGATGAACAGCTCCAGAAGGTTGTAGATCTAACTCACATTCCAAAATTCAAACAAACAGGTATTATGTTGTCATGAAGCTTCTGTTACTCAGACTAACTTTCAACAGAATCTATGTAAGTGGCTTTTGGTTTTTAAATCTCTAAAACAGCAACATTTTCATCTTGGACTACAGAAGGATCGAAGTATATTATTTTAATTACTATAATTGTTATCACATTTATAAATTGTGTCAATTTCGATTTCTCTTACAGAACTCAATTTGTTGTTAGAGTTAAATCACTTCTACAAAATTTAAAAAGGTGGATAATGTATCTGGTGGCAGTTCTCAGCGGGCAATTGCAACCCAACTGCAGTAAGTGGCACTTCTACAAGTGATGATGCTCTATACATTCAGTTCTGAGTGCACTAATTTTTTTGGCAAAGTGTACATATGGGTTTGGAGGTATAACAGTCCACAGATTTCAAAACTTTTTACATCATATTGCTTGGATTTTCTGTATAAGTTGAAATGTAATAGCCTCAAAACAGTTGATAGCATTAACTCAATGTTAACTTCATAGTACCATTTTATCAGGGTACTTTGCATTATTCTTTTATGAGCCTTAGCATTTTTTTTTTTTACTTTTTTTTTCTTTCTAATATTAATTCCTTTATTTTCTGGTTTACATTAGTATTGCTATTAGAAATGTCTAAGTACTATTTCCTTTTCTAAATTAAATGATCAAATAATATAAATTTTATTAACTATTTCATTTGTTTCTCTCATATTAATTTGTTGGGATTCTGTTTTTTTAAGCAATTGATAAATGGATAAGAAACACCAAGATTATAAAATTCTAATGCACAAAAAAAAAAAAAACCCTCCCCCCCCCGCCACCCTTTCATTAAATATACATATCCCAATTAGGTAAATATTAAATAAAAACATGAAATAAAAAAGTTCCCAACCAAACTAGAATTTAATAAGATACAAATAAGTGATGTATATCATTTATCTATAAATGTTAGGTTTGTAAATTAACAAAAATTAATCCATATATGTTATTTTTGTAAATTAATTTTAGTTAATTCATAAGCATTTCTAAATGTTAAGATATTTTCATTATATTTTTATTTTCTACCTTACATTAACATTGTTAGTAATCAAATACATCAACACAAGGAAAAACAAAAAGGATGAAGAAAAAAACTGAAAATATTTACATAGTTGACGATTTATAAAAATAAAGGAATAAAATTACTTCAAGTAAAATATTTTACATTAGTTATCTAAAATTAAAAAACATTTACAGAGAATATTATTTTTAAGTCTTGTTCCCTTACTTTCAATGGAACCTTCCAATGTCGCATGTTCCAATGCCCTTATATTCAGAAACTTGTTGTATGACAAAGAAATGTTGAACATTTCGCAAGTACTTGTATTTTATTTTTAATTGATGTGTGTGGTGGCCTAAAATACTCCAAGAATATTATTTATAATTTCTAATATAAGAAATAGAAGCCAAAATAAGATACAAGTAATTAACGTAAGGACAAAATAAAACAAAGGAAGAAAAAGATGAAAAAAATGAAGAGAAAGGACTGCAAACACTCACAAAGTGAATCAATCAAGAGTACCCTGTTGGTACAGTGCCATGAAGATAGCATTGAACTAACACCAACAACTGTTCTATACTACCATGTTCCTGACATTTAAGCTTATGTAGGAAATCCAATAAAATGTAAAAAAATATTAAAATCAGTGAAGTGTAGGACCTAAATCCACTTACATTTTTAAAACACCTCACGAATACTTTCATTTCACAAAAGGGCACTAAATTCCATGATGTACAGAATATATCATCTTAAAAAAGTTAATAATTATTTAACAAAAAATATATTTTTTAATATACCACGTTTTTAAGACTGACTAAAAAGTATAATGGAAAACGTGAGGTGCATGCAATAGGTAATTGAGATGGTATGGATGGAGTGTATATTATCTTGCGCACCATGTTTTTCGTAATGCTTTTTATACTAATTATCTTATACTTTTTAGTCAGTCTTAAAAACGTGGTATATTAATTTTTTTTTTTTTAATAATTATTTTCTGCTTTTTTTTAGTCTTGTGTGTATGAAATTTTTCAATTGATTTTAAACATTAACACTAATTTAAATTTTAAACACGATAAAAGACGTGTTAATGTTCAAAGAAAAATAAAAGCCACTGCCTTGCAATGCAGGGCAACTCAGTGCCATGCGGCCATTTGCAGGAACACTGACAGCAGACATGCGGCACCGACCTGTTATCTGAAGAATTAGGGTTCCCTAACAAACAGACAAGAAAGCGAGTTAATGTTGCGATGTCATCCATTTCTGAGCTATGTTTAAAGTTCAAGTTGCTAGCTCATCAGGAAGTTAGTTTAAAATCAATTGCAAAATTTGTACCGAACAAACAGACAGAAGAAAGCGAGCTAATAAAACGTGTTAATAAATAGCCTTTCAGACAAAAATATTGGTGGAGAAATTTCAAAGTGAAATCTTATGTAAAAAAAAAAAAAAAAAAATGCTTAGAATTATTAACCTATAATAAAGTGTGAAAAGGTTGTGAATAAAATAAAAGCAAAAGATAAATATTAAACGCCAAAATCTACAGAAACAAACATCAAACAATTGTCATTCCTAATAGTGCAAGTGAAAGGAGGATTTGGCTGAGATCTTCATTAGGCATTTAAGGCTTTCATTAATGGATCCTATTGTGCATCTTCAAATGTGTCCTTACAGAATATTAAGCAGTTTTAAGAAGAAGCTTCACAGTAGTTTGCCAGTTAAGAAAGAGGAGATGATTAAAATCCTTATTAAACAGATGTTTCCTTACTATTTATACACTATCATCTGTCTCAAATAAAAAAAAAACCAACAACAACTGTGAAATTGAAAACTCCAAATTTTTAAAACAATATATACCAATTCTGAAGAATCATGGGAATTTTACCCCAATATGAATAAAAGGAAAGAATTAGGATAATAAGGAACACTGGCATCATATTTTTAGCACATTACATACATGTACATATTAATTTGCAATGATTTTTGAATAATTGTTTCATCTTAACATTTAATATACGAAAAACATCTTGGGTGATTGCGAACATACACACACACACACATCTTTAGACATTCTCTGCTTCTAAGAAAACACTCCAGTCTTTACATCCTTCATTACATCTTTTAAACCTGTCATCTGATATCAATAAAATATAGATGTATAGTTTAAATCTATTTCTAATTTTTGAAGGTCCTGACAGACCAATATTACTATGATCTTTAGGTTCAGATAGTTATACAGGGTGTGAAAACTGAACTGTAATTTCAGCAATTACTCCATTTTACTTAACTTTTATTTTCAGTAATGGGCCAGTGTCAAAAAAAAAAAATCCTTGAAAAACAATAAACAAATCACTGAAGTCTTTTGATTTAAGTAACAGGGTGTAAATGAATACATGCAACAAATTTCTAGGGCGTATATGGGTTGTGAAAATGGAATACTTTTTGATAAGGAACATGGGTCTGGAAATGCACTGATTCCCTTTTATATGCCCAGTTTTATTCCATTCAATAGTTTGAAGGTTTGGCATGCTTTACTTAATGCAGAGCAGTAGATTATTGCATATATCATTGTTGTTGTTTTTACAATGAGCATGTGAAACTAGTAAGTTTAACAGGAAATTATTGTTGCATTTCATTGCAAGTTTACAAGAGATGACTAAGTTGCATCTGTGATGCATGCTCTAATACACCCTCTGAAACACAATAACCTCCTGTTAAGGTTACTTACTACATATGATCATTATATGTTGTGCTATGACAACAATGGCATAAGCAGCAATCTGCTGCCCTGCAAAACATGTCAAACCTTCAAACAGGGTGTAAAAGGGAATCTGGTATTTCAGGACCCATGTGCCTTATCAAATAGGGCTCCATTTTCACAGCTGTACATGCCCTAGAAGTTTGATGCATGTACTCATTTACTCATGTTACTTAAATCGAAAGACTGCAGTGATTTGTTTATAGTTTTTCAAGGATGATTTTTTTTACATTGGCTCTTTACTGAAAATAAAAATAAGTGAAATGGAGTAATTGGTGAAATTATAGTTCAATAAAGTATTCTTTTACTCTAAAACTGAATTATTATTAGGATAATTAATCAATTATCACATACTTTTCTTTTTAAAATGAATGGACTTCATTCATCTCTTAAGTAATAATTTCTTGACAGTGATTATGTTTTTACTGTATGGCATAAATGTGTGCTGAACAACAAAATAAAATAATAAACAGACAGATAAAAATATAAAACTTACTTTTATAAAAAAGATTGACATTTTACTTTTTGTTATACACTAGTGTGGACCCGGTAGCCGAGTGCGTTAGGGCGCTTGGCAGCGGGTTGGAGATGGCGGGTTCGGTTCCCGGCCTCGGCGGAGTTCAGGAATTTTTCCACGCTCCTTTCATCTCCAAACGGGTCCTAGGGTCTACCCAGCCCTCTCTAGAATGGGTACCGGGTTTCTTTCCCGGGAGTTAAAGGCGGGTGGGCGTCGGGTTGACCACCCCACCCCAACTTTGTCCCGTGGTTCTTATCGTTGGAGCCTAACCTCCTGCGCCCCGATAGGCCTGCAGCTGGGCCTAACTTTTTTAATACACTTTTTTTTATACACTAGTGGCCAAAATTGTGGAAATCTTTTAGAAAATTTGTGTTTTTCAAGTTTGCTGGCTCATAACATCTATTTTTCTTAGAATAACACAATAACATTTTATGTCATTAGAAAAACAATGTAATACATAATGCAAGTCAATAAAATTTGAAAAAAAAAATTATACAGTAAAACCATGATGAAACGAATATCATCAGTTCTCACCACTTCTGTTATACTTCGTCGGAAAATCGTTTGCGGCAATTATGGCTTTAAACGGCGTTCCATCGAGTGAACCAAGTGTTTTAGTTCATCAGGTGTTGTAATATGGTACCAAGATTGAATTACAGCTTCTGTCAATTGTGTTTTAATTCCTAGGTTGCTACTGACTGACATGTTTCTTCAATTTTCTCCACAAATTTTCTATAGGATTTAAGTCAGGCCTATTACCTGACCATTCTAGAAGTGAAGTGTTATTTCCCTTAAACCCCTTTTTACAGACAGCAGCAACATAGCAAGGAGCTGTGTCCTGCTGAAATAGATAGGTCTCATTATCCTGAAAAAGGTCACTTGCCGAAGGCTTTAGTTTTGGCTCAAGTATTATTCTTGATGTATTTTGGCATTTAAAGTGCCATCAATTGCAGAAATTCTACCTACACCTTTAGCTGTCATGGAACCCCAGATCATGACACTAACGACATGCCTCATAGTAGGTATAGTGCACTCAGGTAACAAATCTTCAATTCTCCTCCTCACATATTTTATTTAATCTCTGCCAAATATGGATATTCTGGTCTCATCGCTCCAAATTACTTATCCCATTGTTCTTTTGACCAATTAACAGGTTTTACAGCTCATTCTAATCTCTTCATTCTTTGTTTGGGAGATAGAAGTGGCTTTTTCCTTGGAATTCTGGAATTTAAAGCGAAGTCTTTGAATCTGCATCGAATACTCCTTGCACTCACATGAAACCCACATTCTGATAATTCATTTTTAATTGAATTAGATGATTTTCTTGTGTCAATTAAGCTCAGTCTTTCATTTCTCCTGTCATCAACAGCTGTTGAATACCTTTTCCTGCCTTTACCAGGTGCATTGTGAACGGATTGAGTATCTTGATATCTCTTGCATAGCTTCAAAATCTCACCTTTGGTTATATTTCCACCAAATTTTTTAATGATTTGCTCATAGGAGTATCCTTCTTCACGCAAAATTAATATTGTAGTTCTTTTCCTAGGTGACCTGTCAAACCTTTTTAATCTGTCATCATACAATACTCTTTAAGCTTCGAACAAAAAAAAAGAAAAAAAAAAAAAAAAAAAAAAAAAAAAAAAAAACAACGTACGATCAACTTGATTAAACTCTGACAACTAAATAGGACTGCTAATACTAACTTAAAAGAGAGGCAATTCATACTAGCACCTTATTGGTTCCTTGCTGTATCATAACAGCACTGGCTTTCTTTATGAAAATCCACTTCTATTTACTGAAGCAGTTGTTTTCTTTTTTGGTTATTTGGCTATAACATTTGACAGAATAATGATAATTCAATACAGTTAAGTTCATTACATTCTGCATTAAATTATGTTTCTAATGATGTATAAGATTACATTGTTTTAAAAACAGCTGATGTTCAGAGCCATGAAACCTTCAAAACAAATTTTCTAAAAGGTTTCCACAATTTTGCCAATAGTGTATTTATATATGAGGCACTATTTCTAAGATTCCCGCCAGTGTTCATGACAACAATGCTAAATTCTGGCAAATTGACATTTTTCTAGAATCGATACTTTTCTCTTCAGTGCAAAAAGTAGATGAACCATGTTTCAATGGTGGATGGTTATATTTCGTAAATTTTTATTTTTTCTTACAAATGTTAAGTGATAGCTGGTAAGCAACAACAATTTACATGTAATTGGTAGAAAACAAATATTCAATGAGGCTATTACTGTGAAATTATAACAATAACAGCAATACCTTAAATGAAAAAAAAATCTTTGATTGTGACATTATGAGAATACTTAAGCATCTTGTATATTGGGTTTTATATAATTATAAAAATATATTACTTTTCTATGTAATGCTCCACCTTTGTATAGTCCTCGCTTAGTTAATCTACATATATAAAAAGAAAAGTCCTGACTCACTGACTCATCAACACCCAGCCTAAACCCTTGGACCTAGAAAACTGAAATGTTGCACAGAGGTTCCCTTTATGATGCATACAAGGAATAAGGCTGGATTTTTCGAAATTCCCACGGGATAGGGAATAAAGAGGATTTATATTTTCAATTTAAAGTTGCCTTATCGATATATAGGTGTATGGCACCAACCCCCAAAACATCTGAGTTATCCGGAGAAGGCCACAATTTCCTAAATAAATAAAGTTGGTATTTTTTTTTTTTATGCTATGTATGCACGGGTTGCGAAGCAATGGTATCTGGCTAGTTAAGCATATAGACCAGAGCTTCTCAACTGGTGTATCACAAGAAAATTCTTTAACGAACATTTAGCTTCACAATTAGCTGAATGCTCTAAACTAAAATCTAGACAGCAAATAATCTAAACAAAGAAAAAATAAACTACATTCTGATTTGTTCTAACATTGAGTTATTAAAATATTAATTCACAATCAAATTACCTTAAATTTTTGTCAAGGTATTTTTAAATATTTCAAATACTTATGTTTTAAAATACTAGACCTATATATTAATTTAATATATATATAAAATTAAATCATCTTAAAAAATTAATTCTGATTTTATGATTTTTAATTCTTCTTAACCAAGAAATATATATATATATATATATATATATATATATAATTATTATTTATTTTTTTGAGGAAATACATGCAATAGTTACTTTGAATCAAACAATTTTATTTTCATTTTCCTTATGGAAAAAAAAAATACTGGTCAAATTAGCAAACAATCAACAAATTATTTGCTCAAACTTTGCGTATTTTATTGTTTATAATATTTTGTTCGGCTGCTCAAACTCATAAAAATTAATTATTATTAAGTAATCTATAAATAATTAATCACAATGAAAGTAGCAATTCTAAAATAAAAGCAAAATGCATAATTACGTTACAAACAGGAATTCAGAAAAACTTTACTTTCTAATGCCACATGGATAGCAATAGTGGGAATTTTTAGAAGAAAATTAACATTCTACATTTTGAAAATTACGAATGTTCTGTACAGATTTCATTTTCCAAGCAATATTGAGGGAATATAAACATATATAGGAATTACAGCAATGCTTGTGCTATACTCATTAACTCTCGTCAGTAGAACACAAAGCAGCTAGGCAATTCGTGGAAATAGTTCACAAATAACATTTCTTCTAAGCTTCCGATTGTGCTGCTTTCGCTATATCTATCAAATTTAATTAATAAGAAATTTTATTTTCATTTTAATAGTGCTTTCAAAACGAATATTTTTAATATTTGATATTAAAAAAAAAAAATCAAATATCATTTTAATGAAAATAATGAGAAGCAAAATTTTCTATTTTTAAAATAAACATTAAAATAGTTGTTACTAATGTTTATTAACGTAGACAAGTTAATGAAAAAAAACCAATATTCTACATAATACAGTAAGTTTCACGAACTACTTTTTCATCCATTATTCGTTGTCAAATCAGCTCCAGTTCATTTTTTTTTTTTAACATTATCTTAAAATGATTACAAAATTTTGGCATTAATGATATAATTTTAATAAGTATCAATATTTACTGTGCAATAATAGCTATTTATAGTGGTACTATTTTATACTTAACAATCAATGAAACAGAAAAATTACAGTAAAGACAGACATATTTGGATTTCAAATTTACTTTCATGTAATATATTTCACTGAATCTTTCTATTAAAAGAAACCAAAACGAGCCAAGATTCTATAATTTGTTATTTCCTGTAAGACTGGAAGTTTTTTGAATGAGTACATGATCGTTTTTTGGGTACAAAGAATGTTCAAATTCTATTAGGCTTAAGATTTCAATTAACAATTTTCACATTGACCCGAACAACTGAATTGAAAACCAACCTGATAAAGAAGTCCCCATTCAGCTTTCTTGTCTATGTCATAGAATTCGGCCTCCATTCTGTCAAGTTTCAAATTACTCGTGGTCAGCTTTTCAGAACTGTTTTAAATACCCACAAAATCATACCACTGCGATATTTCATTCAAGGAACCAATCCCATTCAAAGGCAACATGACTGCGGGTGCTCTCATCAATCCCCCAAAATGGTGGCCACCATAATTGCAATAGATGGCGCTGTCAGCAACAGCGGCGCTTTCATATAATAAAGAGAGAGACAACTTTTTCGAAAAGACTAGCGGCCATCCATAACAACCGCACGCCAATGTGGCGGGATGGACGGGCAGTTTCGCGTATTTTATGCGCAGTAACAGAAAACAGACACCTGCGCATATACCCGCGAAACTTTGCTTTCTTATTCGGCCATTTTCTACATCCGTAGCTGTTTTTCTTGACGAATTAGTGTGTCGTCTCTATGTAATATAATCACTTGGGTTTCGATGTAATAAGAAAAACGAAATGATGTCAAAAATTAAAAGAAATGTATTGATTTAATTTGATTTTTATTTCTCTTTGTAGCTTTAGTTTTTGACAGATCCCTCACAAATAACCCTTTTCTGATTGATAACTTATAGTTATTAAAAAATATTTTTTTTCTGGGAAAATTAACCAAAGAAAAAAAAATTGATATTCATGAAATTTTTTTCGCAGAATCATGATGAAAAATAACTAATGAGTAAGCTGTTAATTTTTTGATTGTAAAATATTTATTAGCAGTAATAGAAAAGGAGAAAAAAAAATCTTTAATTTTTCAGTAAAGTTTGTGAAGCGTGGGCTGTAATTATTTGGTCAGTTGCTGTTTTCGCCACAACTTCACCGACTGATCTTTATACTTCGTAGAAAGGTTAGTATGAACATTTCTCATATTAATGATTTCTATGGCTACATTGAGTTCGATAAACAAATAATTCCGATACTTGCAAAGTTTTTAAACTTATTACTGTTGATCAACTGGAACTAACTTTACCTATAAAAATAATTGCAATTTGTTCTCGTATATCCATCAACAATATAGGTACAATACAATACAGTAGTAACAATAATAAGGCTATGCATTTATTTAAATTAACAAAACCAAAAATGAAAAGGGGCGTCAATTTTCTTTGCAGATTTAATTATTAAATTTAGAATATCCTAGAAAGATTTGTCCCAAACTACATTTTGAATTAGGAAATAGAGAAATTAAAACGAATTGAAATATTTTTAAAAATACATTTGTTTTTCTTTGCATTTGACTTATTTCTGCTGTGATTAAAAAAAAAAAAAGTTTTATTATTTATCAAAGATTTTAAGCAATTCTCCATGTTTATACTGCATTAATAATGAAGCTTAAGAATACGTTTCCCAGAATCCCTCTTCCACCAAGTAGCAGATATTTATATAAAAGCTTTTGCTGTCACTGAACGACATGTTGCAACCTGAATAAATCGTTATAATTATATGTAAAAGGCACGATATCACTTACATTAGCTTTACCTTTCGGTCATCGTCAATGCACATTCAAATGAATTTTATTAAATTATCGAAAACAAAATCAAAATTTAAATAAAATACTAACTGAATAGTTGGTTTTTATTATTTTACAGGGTTATTAACAACGTTGATGAATGCTATTCAAAATTTTGAATTTAGAAGGCCCATTTTTTTATGATGAAAACCAGACAAACTACACTCCAGTATCTGATGAACTAAATTCTGGTAAACGATTTCGGAAGCTTATCGGTCAGTTTAAATTTTAATTGTGGTAAATATGAAAGTTCGTATGATTTTTTTTTTTTTTTTAATTTTAAAAGATTGTTTATAGATTTATGTTTGTTCCCCGCCCTCCCCTAGTCAGAAAAATAAACTTACCCTTGTTTGTTGACGGGCTAATCCTATTAATCTAGGAAATACACTGGAATCTCCAAAAATTATTTGACTTATTTATGTTACTGATGACTGGCACAAGAATTAGTTGCTTCATTTTCTTACTGATTTATTTATTTTTTCCTTAATTTTTATATGTTCTACTGTGTTTCCTATGATACCTTCATTACAATAGATCTATAATCAGAGGTTTCTTATCCTAGTTCCAAATATTAGAATAGAACTATCCTAATATATCACTAGTAAATACAAGGCTTTATAAGTTCTATTAACATTTATCAACGCCAGAATTATGATAATTTTGAGAAATATCAAAATATTTCCTAATCATTATGCATTAAATCAAAAATTTGCACATTTTTTGGAAGGGCATTTGTACAATTTTGTATAAAAGCAAGTTGGTTAAAATTTCCTGATTTCCCCTTTCAGGTAATCTAGAGAGATTCTCTAATATTTCTGGAAACGTCTGAGAGTTTGATGAAAGTTACTATGGTTAAATTCACTAAAGAAAAATGCTAATTGGGGTTTTCTACACATATTGGGAAAACAAGCCTTGCCAATAGACTGAATCAGGCCTGAGTGAATCCCAAATATCATCTTGGCTATTCACAAGTAGCATAGATCTCTTCTCCCAAATGTAATTATACAATGGAAGCCAACTTTGAAAGAAAAATTAAAATTTTGAAGAAAATCAGATATGTTAAATACATATGAATTAATAATACAATGAAAATTCCATTTTCCATTGCAGCTTTTGGAAAGATTAGTCCATAGCATTTTGTTAACAAAAAAAAAATGAAAATTTGAAAATATATCTGCCTTACAAGTTAGGATAACAATAAAGACTAGTGAAAGATTTAAATATAAATTTGCAAGGAATAGACAAAGAAATTTAGAAAATCAATTCTTGGAGAAAAAAATTAATAATAATCATAACTTTTAGTTAGTTTAGTTAGCGTAAAAATAATTACATTGTTAGTCGCTTGGAGTCTTTATCCCAATATTAAACATAATAAAACGAAAACAAAAGTTATTTAAACATTTTTATTGATAGGAATCATACATAGACCTTCTTAAATATCTAATCAAAAGAAATTATTTGCAAAAATAATAAACATTTGTACTTTTTAACAGACTTTAAAAAAACATCTTATCAGTCACAACAAATATCACAATTTTTTTTGTGTGCTCACCACATATAAATTTGGTATATTTTTGGCATTTAGTTGTCGTTTTTATGTCAGTGGACCTTGGGCACACATGACCAAGTCCCCGTTTTGCACTATTTGGGCCACTTTCAGATGTTCTGGGCTCTGCATCAGAGTTGTTTGGAGTGATGTTTTTTTTTTCAGTGAACATGGCAAACCAGAAATTTCGGCATTCATTTTTCTATAGGGCTGTACAAGTTCTGTCACCAAAAGTTTCAAGAATTTTCTCCTGGTACTGGGTTGGTTATTGGATTTATAAAATAACAAAGGCATTTATAATGGATACATTGAAAAGCTGAAAGAAGATTATTATAGGCCACCTTTTAGTATGCCAGGTCATGTATGTTTCACACAATTTGCTGTTTGTATCAACTCCACCCACGGGCGGATCCAGGATTTTTCAAAGGGGGGGGGGGGCTAACATTTTTGAAGGGCTGACTATACCTGTGTGTCTGAAACGCACGCTAAACGCCAGCTTTTTTTTAGCAATTGAAATCGTCATCATGGCAATATTAATGTCTATCAGGTAGCAGCCTTTGAATACCACATTTTATCCACTCTATATTCACAGCTAAAGGGAGGGCTATATCCCCCATTAGCCCCCCCCTTCCTGGATCCGCCTATGACTCCACCCTTAGTTTTAAAAATCAACAATTTCTAGCAACTTCTTTTCTCCATCTCATACTGCTTTATAATGATGCATCGAAGACAGTAAAAGAACTGCCTTTCAACTTTCTTGGGATATATAAAGTAAGTTGGTGACAAAACTCAAATTGAGAAGAACATACTTCTCTTGTCTTGTGAGGTAAAAACTGTGAAGGAATTTCTTTTTTATTTTTCTGAATAGTTCCTACTGAAGTGAGATTTTCTTTCAATAGCTCATTAGCTAGAGGAATGCTGATGTACCAGTTATCCAATGTGATGCTACGCCCTTGCTTTAGATGGGTTCTGAAAGTCTTTTCACTATGCCCACAGTGTCATTAGGTACCTTATAAGGTCGTTCAGGTTGAGTACCAACATACACTTCAAAACTCTGAAAGTAGGCAGTTTTAGCATCCACCATAGCATGATGTTTTATGCCGTATTTGTTAGGTTTGCTTGGCGTGTACACTAAACCACAAAATCGACCTCTAAAAGCTGGTAACTGTTTATCAATAGTTACATACTCAGAAACTGCGTAATATTTTTTGAAGTTATTTTTCGTCCATTCACAAAACACACTAATTGGCGCCAACCTATCTTGTTGTGGCCTGGATTGCCCTGAAGTCAGATCATCAAATTGAAGTTTAAAAAGAAATCATTGAGACGACATGGTATCTGAAAAGAATTCTATCCCTGTGCTATCATTTGCCCATAAGTTGAGAAAATTCAAATGTGAGGATTGAAGAACTCCAGACATCAACAGCAATCCAAAAAAGGCCAGCAAAGCTCTTCAAAATTTAAGTCATTTGCATTACATTATCTTTGGAAATTTGGATGATTGTTGCAATATATGCATTGGTATATTTTAGTACTAATTTCTATAATATCTTTATCAAAAAATAATTTAAAACAATCAGTCTTTGCATTTTTAGCCTCTCCCTTTGGGCCCTGTAAATGCAATATAATATTATGGGACCTATTCCTAATTCTTTGGTTTGGCATATTTTTGTTCCATTTGGTATGTTTGTCTTTAAAATAGAATGTTGATTGTTCAGGTGAAGATGAGCCAGGCTCTTCTTCATTTTCACTCTGCTCCGAATTTGATTGACATTCCTCTTGTTCAACAATGAAATCTTCATCCCCTAACTCAGTTTTGTCGAAAGGCTCTTCCTCATTGTCAATTTTGAGCAACAAAAGGCATATTTCGTCTTCACTAAGTGTACAGACGGCCCTCGACTTTTCCACATAATTGGTTCCTGAAAATGTGTGCAAATGTTGAATGTTCAAAAGTAGAGGGATGTAAAAAAAATAAAAATAAAATCAAAAATTGTATTTTAAAATACAACATAATTAAGTTAATGAGGCGTGTTTTTAAGTGCTGTCAGATGTTTTCTTTATAAACTTGTCAAGAGTTAGTTAATTACCACCCTTTTTTTTTCTTTTCTTGATAAAGAGTTCGTTAAAATGCTGTGTTTTTCTCAATCGTCTTGCATACTTGAAATATACGTTCTCCATTGGGATCACATTCTTCCATGATAAGACATCTACATTGATTATTTGGCTAGGAGAATATTCTCCATCTACAATAATTTTGGCCAATGAGGAAAAAAATTCTTTTGCAGCTTCTTTATCTGCATCAGCCGATTCTCCAGTGAATTTAATATTATGTAAAAAATACCCCATTTGAAATTTGTCGAACAAGCCATTACTTGCTTGAAACACCTTGTTAGAATCTAGTCTTTCAATCTTCATGCAAACTAGGAGCCTTAACTTGAATAATTGAAAAACTCAGAGGGATATCGTTTTGATGTTGATCATCAATCCATGATGACAAAGATCTTTCCATTTCATCCATCACTATAGGCCTACCGTGTCTTTTGGAAACAATCTTTGAAGATATATTTCCACAATTTTGAACATATTCCTTAATTTTATTCTTGTTTTTCAAAATTGAACATATAGACCTGTTTATTTCGTATGAAGTTTGAGTCCTTATTTTCTTTTTGTTCGTATCATCACTGTAGTTTCTCCTTTTCTCACTCATGTTTATAAATTGATAAGAGCGAAATATTTAAACATAAACGAATAAATTGGCAAGGCACACAACACATCGACACGCACCCTAATGCAAGACTAAAACTGTTTAATAAGACATTTGGCCCATGCCACCGCGGCTCGGAACCCTAGTGATGTCCGCTACTCTAGGTGGCAATGTGTGAGTGAACGTGAGCTACCCCCCTCTGTGGAAACGAACAATTTTTGCATTATCGACGAAAATCTTTAAAAATTGAATTTTTAAAAATGTTCGAAATAGCGAATTGTGTGAAATTTGAGGGCCGCCTGTATTAGGTCGATTGGCCAGGATACGTATAATCAGTAACAAAAAAAAAAAATCAAAAAGTTATAAATAAACAAATAACTTGCTCACAAACAAACACACCCACACAAAATAAAATAATAATATAAATTAGTACAAAACCATAATAATGGTAATAGTATGTGTTATTTCACAAAATATGTATTGTCATATGTAAATTAGCTTGAAACGGAAATATATAATAAATAAATCGAGTGTAATGTTAACTCATCATCTTAAGGCAATAAAAAAATAACTTTCTAGAAAAAAAAAAAGTACATACCTTGTAAACGACTACACTATTAGTCATGCGGGGTCGTTTTCTATGTGTAGTCACAGCAAAGTCTCGCCAAACACTAAGGTGGTAAGCTAAAGCTAGCGATAAGTACAGCACTGCAACTATTACAGCTTCAAAAATATTACCAAAACAAAGTCACTTGCAGTCGAAATGACCCCGCATGACTAATTAAAGGTTAAATTTTCAGAGAACAGAGCAAAAAACCTGAGGATGTGATAAATGTGAATTTACTCTTTTAATAATTAATGTTTGTTATTAGAATTGGCATTTTACTTAACATAGTAGTAAATTTATTTAGAGCTGATTTTTGCTTTAGCATAATCAGCTTGGCATATTAATTTTAACTGTCTATTTAGAGTCTATTTAAATTCAGATTCTTTAGGTATATATTTTGTATTTCTTCATAACTTAATAAAATTAAAACAAATATTAAAAATAATAGTAATTTTATTTTCCTTTAGGATGTTCTGCAATCAAAGACCACAAAACTGTTGTTTATTCAAGATTCTTTATATCACATACATTATCTTTCAAATATATTTTATTGAAGGAATGGCTGAAGCAACTAAAAAAGCACTCGTATTTGGAGGAAATGGCTTTATTGGATCAGAAACAGTATTAAAATTAAAACAGGAAGGTTATGAAGTTGTCTGTGTCAGCCGTGGTAATTGGTATTGGGATTCTGAATCAAGAATAAAACCACTAGTTAAATATATTGTTTGTGATCGCAAAGAAGGATTAAGTAATTGCTCAGAATTTTCAAATCTCTTACAAAACGAGTCAACATTTGATGTAGTAATTGATTTCAGTGGTTACAAGCCTGAAGTTGTCAAGGATTCTACTACTTTATTAAAGAATTTTGCAAAATTATACATTTATATTAGTACTGATTCTGTCTATGAAGTTAGTCAGATAAAACAGATACCAAGTCCAAACAAAGAGGAAGATGCTGTGAGACCTTCAGATCCTGAAGAGCAAAGAAAACTAAATAAGTTAGATTCATATGGCCATAAAAAATTGGCATGTGAAGAAGTATTGCAAGAACAGCAACGACAAGGTGGAATTCCTTTTGTAATCTTAAGACTGCCTGACGTAATTGGTCCCAGGGATACGACTGATCGTTTCTGGGTTTATCAGCTTTGGATTCAGTTTTACCATTATATTGAGCAGCCTCTCATGGTACCTCCCAAAGCTCTGAACCTTTTTACAAGCTATGTGTATGTTAAAGATGTTGCTGAAGGAGTTTTGTTAGCTATTAAAAATTCAGAAAAGTGCAAGAATCAAAGTTTTAATCTTGGTTTTCAAGAAATTATGACCTTGGAAAAGATTCTATATGATTTAAAGGAGTATTTGAAAGTTGATAATGTTGAATTTAACTACGAGGACTCTCCTTCTAGCTTTTTTCTGTTCCCAAGTGTAACAAGAGGTTCTGTCGATATTTCCAAGGCAAAGAATGTACTGAACTGGACTCCAACACCTTGGAAACAAGCTTTACAAGAAACTATTGAATTTTACAAAACTGCTTTAACACAGTTCCCAATAGAAAGAAAAGAAGCTATAGATACTATTCTTGCATATGTTGTATCACATAAACAAAAGAAGAAGTTTCTTAAAGCAGTTGAAGCACAAACAAATATATATGGTAATTATTTTTTTTTTTAAAGATCTGTTAAACTATGATTAGTAAATTGTCAAAATACTGGCTTTTCAAATTATTGTTTATAAATTTGAAAATATTTATTATATTGAAATCTGTTAAAACTAAATAAGAAATTAGATCTAGATATATAAGGCTTCCTAGAGTAATAATTGAAATCTAATGGGAAAAGATGGATTTAATTAAATGGCAAATTGTAGAAGATCCTGAGTATCAAAACTTGTTACAAGCTTCATCCTATTATTCTTATATTTGTTTTTGATCAGTTTTTTTACTGGTGGTTTTTATGACTTCTCATTGGAGTTTTTTATTTTTATTAACACCATCCTATTTCTCAACAGAAAGATAATGTAGTGTTTTATGGTTTATAATGAATTGGATTCCCTATAGAAATTTTTGAACTATAAGACGTACTTAAAAGAATAGCTTTTTACATTTGCTTAAATATGTTTGAATGAAGTGTCAATAGGTTAAGGTCGTGATGAAGATTCTTCATGATTAGACTGGTTGCCGAGATAATGATTGTGACATTGTGAACTTTTTTCATGTTTTGAATTTTTATAGCAAGATTGGAGTAATTTAAATACTTTGTTGGAATGGTTATAAGAATCATAAATGCTGTTTTTGATGTTTTGTCAATTAGCTTGATATTTGATCTGTTGTGTGCAATTGTCCTGTCCATGAGAATAGATCTGCCTCAATATAATTTGTAGTTGTTTTCTATTACAGTTTCAGGTTTATATACTCATTGTCAAAAAAAAATTAGCTTACCCAGAACAGATAACCCGGGAATGACAAAACTTGGTATATGGCACTGTCACAGGTAGTTGTGGCACTGATTGCAGTTGGGCTGTGATTGCCCACTGAGAACTGCCAGGGGTGTTAGTATTGCAATGTTTGTGTATTTTATAATCAGTATGGTTCTGGAGCAGGTCTCCAAGTCCTCGGCATGTCTCAGCGACACATTCCACACAGTTTTGAACAACTTTTGAGAGATGTCATATAGTTGGACTGCAGAAGGCAGAAGGTCATTCCTTCGAATTGGCTGCCACCTGGCCATACTGACTGTACTGTGTGACAGTTGGTAGCAGTAGAGACATGAGGAAACACACGTGCAGGTAAGGTATTGGGAGACCTAGGCAGAAGATCGTGTCATCATTTGACAGGCACGAGCAGACCCAAGGATGTTCCTCTCCAAGCATCCAGAGACATGTACTGGCATCACTAGAAACCCCTGTGCCTACCTGCACAATTGCGAGGTGACTTACAGAACAAGACTTGGATTCTCTGCTCCCCTTACATTGTCTGCCATTGACACCCACCATCAGCAGCTTCGACACCCTTCTCTGACCTGCCTGGATCTCCAGACTTGAGGCCCATTGTATATGTGTGGGACCAGCTGGGACAGCAGCTTTGGCCAGAAATGGTATGAGCGATCTCAAAAGTCTGTCGACAACAGCTATGGGAGGATTTTCTGCAGGATAGTATCAGACATCTCTGACTCCATACCAAGCCATGTTGCCACATGTACTACACTAGGCTTGGTGTGATGCAGTACTAAAGGTACTATTGACCTGTAGTGTTTTGCCCGAACAATCTTTGCTCTGATGTTGTAATCAGTTATTTTCAAAATCATTCTCATTGCCTATATCAAAGTTATTCCATTTCAACTGCTGCTTCTGGGTGCACTTAAGGTGTAGACAGAAGCTCTAATTTTACATAATTGAAATTAACATGTTTTTAAAAACATAGTATCTATTAATAGGGAAGTTTTCTGTAAATCATATTGGTTCTTTGCATATAGAGGTAAGAATGAGTATAAGAGTTTTTATATCAGATTTGATACTCCTATCCTACAGATCTTAGTCCAGATACATTTGATCATGCCTGCATAAGATATCCAGATAAGGACAGTTACACACCAGTTAGTTGAGTGATGGTTACATGATAGAAGCAAACCCAAACTTACATGTTTTTAATGCATAATTTGCTGCTATACAGGAATTGTTCTCGATGTATATTTTCTCAAAATTCATATTTAATTACAATTTTATGGCTTTAATACATTAAAAAAAATAAACATTAATATCTCCCTTCTTTTTCTTTTTATTAAAGGTGATCCTGATTCGAAAAAGGCCAAGCAAGAACTGTAAACATTAAATCCTTAACCAAATAATATTAATATTTAATTTAGCAAATTTAAAATATTAAAATGTAATGATTTTCAACAGAATATTCAATACTAAAACAAATATAAGTTCTTTCTCTTGATTATTGTAAACATAATAGATTATTCCTGAAAAGTTAAAAAATGAAATCTGAAACTGGCAATTTAAGTTTGCCAGGGCTTGTAATAACATTAAATTTTACTTATATTTTGAATATATTTTTGTTTATTATAATTGATTAAATAAATACAAACCAGTATGTCTAATAACTACAAATTATTCTGTGACATTAAATACCCCTATCCTCAATCTTAAGCACATCTTTGGATATTAACAAACTTATTAGGATTGAATTGGGAAAGTGATCTAACATTATTATCAGGGTCTATAGTAAACAATGCAGTATTGGTGTGATTTATAGTTTTAGAATTAACATATACTACATACAGCTGAAACAAATGTTAGGTATTTTTCCTATTCAAACTAACTTGTAAGATAAAATTCTGCAAACATCAGCTTCAAATATTTTTTTATTTTTTTTTTTTGTGATGCTTTATCTCTTAACTGAAAACAATTAAAAGAACAATTAAATTGAAGGAATTTTTACATTAATTCAAAACAGAAGAAATAAAGCTGTACCATATACAAATTCAGATATATTGGCTTCATGTCATAATGCTTCTATAACCGGTTCCAAAGGCTTAAAAGGGTCCACAACAAAGTTCATATTAATTGATTTGTTTAATTTTATTTTTCATACATTCATGGAGGTACAGCTAATATGATTTATTCTGCATACATCATACGATTTTTTTTATATATATTTTCTTTAATAAATGTTACCTCTACGATCAATTTAGGAAAAGCTATCTCTACACCCAGACTTATAATCTGGAACTAATGTTTAATTTTTAAAAACTACTATTTTGTAGTAAAACTTTTCATGGAGGAAATGGGAAGCATTCTGAAATTAAATTTCTACATGTATATTAGGAAACGTGTTTTCTGCATGAATGTAGGGGATTTTTCAGTTCTTTCCTGATAAACTTTCATATTTTGTAGCTGTAAAAAAATATATGTATTAAACCTGCACTAGTTCCAGTGAGAAGAACCATAAAAGAAGATTTTTTTTTTGTTTCATTGTGAGCACATGTAAAAGACAAATAAATTATATTTGTTTGTTTTTGTTTTTTCTTGGTTGTTAAAAAAGAACTTCATGGTATCTTCATTCAGGATTTTGAAGGTTCCTTTTTTTTTTTCCATGAGGAACTGGATCTAGTTCTCTTGCAACATTTTCGATTTTATTTTATTTCTTTTTTAGTTGTTATTAAAGCTCATATTTTATTAGAAGACCTATGTATTTATAGTGTATATAAACTGTACAGCTTATCTATTTGTTATATCAATGTATTTAAAAATTAAAAAAAATAAATAAATGAGGGAATAGTGCCAAATTTTTTGTAGTCTCAAAATTCTTCAAGGCAAGAAAATTTTGGAAAATTTTGGCTGATTATTCTGTGGTTAAATTTCCTGAAATCAAACTGAAACCAAAAGTTATCATGTCTCACTCCTCCTTCAGAACCAAACTAGAAGTTAATTGTTATTTTTTTTGTTTTATCCTTTTATTCAGATCTCATTATAGAATTTCTATGAAAAGTTAACTGACACAAACATTATTAATCCAGTTTTAAAAGGTCATTTTTAAGAAACTTCATCATTACAAATATTAAATGATAGGGTATTTGAATCGCTAACTGCAGAAAAGAAACAAGTCCAATTTTGCCAATTTCACAGGAGAGACAAAAAACTTAGTAAACCCTAACACACTACTGATATTAATTTGTTTACATTTTAGTTTTATGTGACTGGGCATTCTGGACTGCTGTGTACTTATAAAATATTTAAATATTTTAAGAGGAAAGGGTAGAGATTTTTTGTGTGTTAAGGACATGTTCCCTTTCTGCCATAAACAAGAATTTTTAAAGAAGTTTCATGGAAAGCAATCAATATACAAACAGAATATTTTGTGTAAATTGATTTTAATGAAATAAAACAATGTCCCATACATGAAATAAAACAACGAAATCATATATTCAAACTTTAAAAGGAATTTCAGTTAAAGTTTTAATTATTATAGTTTTCTTCTGTGGATGTCATTGTCGTTGGCCATGACAAAATCGGATTCCAAAAATTCATTTTATCTTCCGGTATGTATACCAATGTTTTCTTAATGTCTTCCATTTTTTTGTTGTTAATCGGAAGTACAGTTGAATAAGCTTTTCTGGTAGGAGTCTGAATTGGCTGTTCTGCATTCCGAAGTCAGAATGAATCCATTGCTAAGCCGGCGATGTTCATGTTACATTGCACCGTATTAGGGTTCTTGGATGAAAAAGTCATTTCTCTGTATTTTGATATGGCAAAAGCCCTTTTTGGTTTTTTGGGACATTTTTACCATACGAATCATCACTTAGGCAAGTCTTTTTATAAAACTTGGGCCATCATGAACTGAAGTCAATGAAATCATTGACATTCATTTTAATGACAGAAAATTTGCTGACGATTTTCGATGATTTCATTATAAGCTCTACAACTTCATCAAGAGTGTAGTATCTTTCTTCTCTTCTCAATTTTCGCCACAGCTGTTTACCGCAGAAAGGGAACTTGCCCTGGATTAGTTCCCTTTCTGCGGTAAATAAATATTGAAAGCGATGTCATGCCAATACTGCTGTGCGGACGTGTTTACTTTCTGCAGTAAACGTTGCGTCTTGGTCCTAGCCACGATTTTAATAAAAAAAAAAAAATCGTAAAACTTGGACATGATGCCTTTCTGCAGTTAGCGATTCATTTAGGATTAAGAGATTAAAGTATATCAATTACACTTTTATGGAAATTATTGTTGTAGTTTACATGTATTTCACATTAGTATTTTTCAGATTATCGTGATATTTTGTTTAAAGCTGGGTAAAAAGCTTAGCAAAAGGAAGCTTTATGTAATTTCTCTTCGATAGCAAGAAGGATGCAGAAGTTGATACTAGATCAGATTGTTCTGCTTTTAGTAAAAGCATTGATGGGATCAGAGAATTTTGAGATTAATCAAATTCTAAAACTTTTCCCTTTTTTCAACCTGTCTGCTATTGACTAAATTGTAGATATCTATAGCAGAAATTTCACTATTTTTGTTGAAAAAATTAATTGCTTTGTTGCCCCATTCATCATACTCAATTAATTTCGAAGATTTAAAATAGCCGAGAACTACCATCATTATGCTAATGCAATATTTGACTCAGATGGCAGTGAGCTTTCTCAAATTTTTGATTACTTTGGCAGTGAGATATTAATGCAGGAGTCTACTTTTGAAAGAATTTGAATAGAAAACCATTTAGTTTGGTCCTGAAGGAGGAGTGAGACCCTTTTCTTTCTATAGGTTCTTCTTTATATATTCAATTAACTCCACCCCCACATTCGTCTTCTTTATTTTCCTTTCATGTCGTTTTTTTAATCTTTTTTTTCCCCTAAGTTCTAATCCGGCTTTATATTCTCAGTTTATTTATTCATATTAATTATTACTATTATTAATTCAATTTTATTATATATATATATATATATATATATATAAAATTCTCATCTAACCCTCGCCTTTGCGTAGTTTTTTTTTTTATTCAATTAACTCCATCCCTACAACCATCTTCTTTACTTTCCTTTCATATCTCAGCTTGATTCTTTTTTTTTTTCTTCTTTTTTTATCCCCATGGTTTCTCCACCATTCCATGAACATTATTTTGTTTTTGATCAGTTATTTTTATTTGTTCCTTTTTTTTTTCTTTTTCTCTCATGTCACATTTCAATCTATCCATGACAAATTTTAATCCAGCTTTTAATTTTAATTCTTATATATATAATTCAGGTGAATTATTATTATTATTACTGTTATTAATATTATCACTATTTTCCCTTCCAATCTTCCCATGTCTATCAATCAATTATTTCCACTTATTCATTTAGTTATATTTACATACATATCAATTATTTTATTTGGTTTCATTTTATTTTATTTTATTATATTTTGTTTTAATTTATTTTATTCATTTTATTTTTAAATTCTTCCCCTCTGTTGCCTTTGCTGTCTTTCAACGGTGTTTTTGAATTCGAAGAGACCAATTGAGTTTGCTGCCACTCACTCCCCCCTCACGCAATTAAGAAATTGTCCCCAAGGACTCTTCTTTTTTCCCTTTCCCTTCCACCCCCTCTCTATCTCACAGTGCGGCCACCATTTGCTCGGAATAAACATCATGAGCAACTTATCCGAGAAACTAACGACGGAAGTTGTTAGTTCTGTGCTTTCCTTCATGTGATTGACTTTTATACATCTCCTGAAGAAGGCCCGAGGCACTGGGCCAAAATATCGAGATAATATCTCATCCCGGAGTGAGGAAATCCCTAAAAAAAAAGGACCTATACAGTAGAAAACCATTATTTGGTAATTATCATCTTTAAATATCTTTGACATACTAGAAATTACAATATATAAACACCAAAAATTCCTAGGTTTTTTTTTTTTATTATTTTGATACGTTATTATTTTTTTATTTATTAATAGAAGTCACATATAGTATGTTCAAAAAGTTCTGGAGATATATTTATTTAAAAAATGCATTGGTCTCTTTGATTTATGGATTCATGAGGCCATCAGTTTTAGAATTTTTCTCTGAACGTTGATGGCTTTTGATGGAAAAATTTCATCATGCCTGGTGAAAATTTTACTACACTCAGCATTCAAAAGTACTCATTTTATTGAAAAGGATGTGCTGATTACTGATAAAATGTCAGAGTTTAAAAAAAATGTTAAAAACTTACAATTTTAGAATGTTTTTCTGGAAGACTTTTTTTTGTGGCTGGACCCGGAACCTGGAGACAAGAAACCAACAGTAGTCAGAAAGCATGTTAGGAGACCATTTTCCTGCATGTTGCCTTTCCATTTGGGATATTTGCTGGTGAAACCTTTCTCCGTGCTTGTCGCTGACCATTCACAGGTTCGGTGGAAAGAAGTTAAGATGGGGAGTGCAGGAAATGAATTTTAAGGGACATATTGCAGCCCATTACCTCATGTGCCCTTAACAACTTTTCCACAACTTCGATGTAGTTATCTCCCCTGTAATTTCCCAGGAATTTCGAACATACGTCTTTGAACATATGAGTGTCGTTGGAATAGGAAATGAATCGCCATGCTTAACAGGCCTTTGCGCGGAGAGCAATTCTGGATAGATTATACACTGTTTGTTGTTTGATAAGAAACCAGAAAGTTTGGTTAAATAGAAATAGCAGTCCAAGAGGTGGTCCTTCTGCTCTGTCCATATCATAGGAACAGCAAACGGCATAGAAGGGCAAGTACCATTTAAACAGCCTCTAAAATTACGAGAACATCCGCTACAATATTTAGGTGCAAAACTTTTGTCCTTATCTACTTTAGAGTTAAAGTACAATTCATATGCTTTCTTAATTGTTCGAGTAATATTTTCTCTTTGCGATTTTGTAGTGAATTCACCACACACACAGCAAAATACATTCGGAGAATTTACGCACTGATGCGACATCGTTGCTGTAAATTACCACTTTGTATGAGTTTTACAAACTAAAAGTCTGTTTAATATACTTCTCACTGTTAAAAGAACTGTTAATCACAACCTCAAAATTAACATTTGAACTCACAATTAATACGAACACACAACTTTACGTAAAAACATTCAGCACAATAGCAAGTCACTATATTGTCTGAATTTTATTGATACTAATATATATTTAGCAGTGGAGTAACGATATACATTTCGCAAAGAATGTAAACAGGAAATCTGTCATATAACCGTTAACTTCCATTAGCGTCTGCCTGCAATTTTATCTTATGTTTACAATCAGACCGCACTGGAGTGCCCACCCGGCAAATATTAGTAGAAAGCGGGATTGCATCACTGAACAAAAATCTCATGTGATACGAAAAAATGGAATTCATTTTCGAATTCAGCACACACAACATAAATATTTCATAGTTTCAAGATACAGCATTTTTGTTGTTGTACTGTGTAATCTTTCAAACAGAAACATTGTTTTATTGGTGAATTTTTAATTATTTAAAATGGGTTTCTTTTTTATATTGCCAAAACTATTTATTTATAAAAGTTTTCTAGATTTTTTAAAAGATGTTTTATCAATTATGAAACAAACAAAATAAAAAAAGTAGTCAACGATTCTGTGTGTAGAATAAATGACATTTGGGAAAACAATGTTTGTTTTCGAAAGTTATTAAGAATGCCTTCAATTTTCTTTTAAAAAAAAAATATTGCTGTCTCATCGCAAGTCAAGCTGATACACTGTGGATGTCAAAGCAGCTGTTGTGTAACCAATTATATTAAGGTTAAAGGAATACTGCAGTAAATATGATGACCATCAACTAATTTCAAAGATCTCTTAAATAACTTTAAGAAATATTATCAATAAATGTATTATTTTTAAAGCTGTTATGGCTTCTAAATGCTTTTCACAGTGGAATAAATGGCATTCTGAAGATAGTGATTTAAACATAAATTCATTTCATTAAGCTAGTTACTTAAAAGCCTTATGACTATGCACTTCTTGTAGATTGTTTTATGATAAATAAGTGCTACTTTTGAAGTTATTTACTGAAAGGATCTTTGTGAGAACATTACTACAAAAATAAACAAAAACAAGATTTATATATCTATATATATATATATATATATATATATATATATATATATAGATGTTGTGTATGTCTAGTACCTTCTAATTATGTTATTATAAGGGGTATGGGAACTTCCCAGCAACCCTACATGTTTGGATTATGATGCTTCTCTTTATATAGTAAATGACCTGTATATCACTTGAATATATCTGTATGGGAAAGTTTGACTCTTGGTAGGGAGCATCCAATACATAATACGAACCAGTTTTTATTCCAAGAAATCGCTTCCCGTAGTTTCTTTACTTCAAATCTTAAAAGTTTTTAATTCCTTAGCTTTTGATCTTTAAAGACAAATCATTGTCGCTTTCTTAAAGGTAAAAGCATTTGTAACATAGGCTATCATCAGAACAGATGGACTCAACAACAGATAAATTCATCTGTTTACATCTGGATTCTGTTTTAGTCTCAATCTAAATGTCGTTCATGATAAGAATAAGGAGTTTCAAGAGATTCACTATCAACAGTTACTTACTGATAGTATTTGTAATATAATAACAACAACAACATATTAGAGGTTACGGGAACTTCCCAGCTGCCTTTTGTGTGTGTGTGTGTATATATATATATATATACAGTGAAACCTCCACTAACGGACACTCCCGAAAAGCGAACACCCCCCAATAGCGGACAATTTTGCAATCCCCAGTCCCTTAATATAGACGTTTCCATGTATTGACCTCCGATTAGTGGACACTCCCAATAACGGACAACATTCTACAGAAAATGAATGATCTTGTGTTGTTTTTCAAAAGCAATAGAATCAGGCTACAGTAATACGTAGATTCCAGAGGAAATTTTGAAATTATGGATCACGAACTCCAACGAAAACTCCAAACACTTAGCAAACGGAGACAAGTGCGATCGACTCTATGGTCTTCGATTGGTTTTGCGCTGCACGAGCAAAAAACATTCCCATTAGTGGGTCATTATTGCAAGAAAAGGCGTTGGAAGCAAAGGGGACTCTGAAGGCCATGCAAAGTTAAACGATTTAAATATTCATATTGAGAAACATGTTTTCAATGCAAAAAAGAAATGTCAAACTCTGTTAACTGATTACTTTAGCTAATAAAATTAATTTTCTAATCCGTTTGTCTTACTTAAAATAATGACAAAATTAATACCGTAATACTGTAAGACTAATGGATTAGCATTCAATTAAAAATGAAAATAGTAAACAGTTTGCAATTGTTCATATTTTCTCATAGGGCAATGTTAATTGTAGAAATTTAAGATTGTATGTAATTTTTCATTAAATGACATGCTATAAAATAAAAAGTGAAAAAAAGAAGCCCTCCCCAATAGCGGACACCTCCCAATAACGGACGAAACTTCCGGTCCCGTGACTGTCCGCTATTCGGAGGTTTCACTGTATATACACACACACACACATTTCCTTCGTGTTATCTAAGAAAAATGAAGAGTTCTGAAAGAGATCTTTATTTCACTGAAAGAATATGCAAATTTTTGAATTGATTTTTACAAAATTGAAATTAAGGATTGTTGCTATTTTAAGTTTTGTAAATAATTTTGAAACCTTCAAATTTTTTGTCCAGATGTAATGTTTGTTAGTAACATCAAAATTGCTGAAAAAATTATTCAATATATATAAAGAATAGGCCTAATCGTCAAACTGACAGTGTGCAATTAACAATTTTAATGAAGCAATCTACATTTTACTAGACTGAAAATTTAAAATCCAAAATAAAACAATAAAATTACTCATAATTTATGAGGGAATTAAAAATAATTTTTCATTACATTGGTAGGCCTACATAATTGCTATATATGTAACATACATAAATAGCAATTCTCTTTCAGCAAATCCATATTTTGATAGAGAATAAGATTGATCCTTAACAGCTGTACAACTACCATGCTTTTTTAATATACATTCTGCAACTGTTTTTGTGGATTTCACATTGATGTAATAATAAAAATCTGACTGTAACCACTTCTTTAATTTTTAAAAATTTTTGCATCTTGAAATTAGACAAAAATCTCCTTTATATTATCATTCACAAAATGACTTCACAACTTGTTTGTTTGGATTTATAAATGTCATTATAATACAAATTATCAGTCAAGTTACAAATGCATGAGCAATATTTGCTTTGTACTCATATCAGATTGCATTTACAGGAAATGAGTTCAGATACAAGTCACAATTTTTTTTTTTCAAGAGATATCATGCATTGGCATTTTAACTGAATTATTCTTTAATACATTTGGTAACAATAATTTGCTGCATCTTCCAAGCAACATTGAAGTTCTTCAATTTATTTTTAAGGATGTTTAATGAAAACTTAAAACTGAAAATCATTTTGAAAGAAAGGCAAAGTGGAACAGATGGTTGCTGGAATAAGCTGAAAAATATAGTTCACTTTAGTGGATGCTGTTGTACTTGAATTGATAATGCTAGTTATCACCTTTAAAAGTGCAAATCAATTGTTTGTAGCTCAGACTTTGAATAGTTACCTTTCTCCATTATTGTATTAATTCTGTGGATTTTAAAGCTGTCAGTAAGCAATTTAGCCATGTAGGTCTAGATTTCAGTTTTCATTTAATTTAGATTTAAATATCTACTCTTTCATTCTAAGCCAATCTCCCTATCATCTGATAATTAATTTAGTTGATCTACTCTTGCCTGACAGATACTAAGGGATTTTATATAAAAGAAATTTCAAACCGATTCATTATATTGTAGCATAAATTCAGCCTAAGTAGTATCTAATTTGGTTTCCTAAATTCCACATTTGTGGCCCGACCTTGTTTGTTATGTATCTTCTAAACTGGCTGCAATTAACAGGACATTCTGAGATGAGAATTGGACTTTTGAGTCTTCAAAGGAAATTAAGATCTTCAGTTACTTGCATGTCAAAAATTCTTTATGCTGATTGTTCTTTAATTTGGTTATTCTCATATAAGCTTAGTTTGTGTATATTAAAATAATAATACAGTCATCCCTTGCTTGACAGAGGATGCCTTTAAACAAGAAGCCTCAAAAAGTTTGTTAAGGGAGAGGTGTTTCTCAATTCAGTAGAGCCCCTATTGCCGAATTGGGTGGCAAGGGCACCGCTGATAGTGAAAATCGCAGATAACCCGAAAAAAGACTAAAAATGAGGTGTAAACATGAAAAAAAATACAGCATAAAAACTATGTTTTATTGTACAAAAAACATATGTAAACTTTTAAAATATGTACAGTACAGCAGAAACCTTTCTGCAGAGCAAGAGCCTGCCACTCATTCACAAATTCCAAGAAGGCCTATAGGATTATGATGCACAATAAACCTGACAGTAATTTTCGACCTGCGCTATGTAGGGCTTATTGTATTTTCCCTGTTGTTGGCTTGGATTAAATTTTTTTTTTTTTGAGGTTCGTAATTAAAAAAAAAAATTCACGGCACTTGCGGATAATCGGGGCTTTACTGTACTTTAATTATATTCAGGCAATTGGCAATGAGAGGAAAAGAAAGAAATGGACTAATAGGTTAACAGCACATAGGCATTTTATTGTACATTGTAGATTAGAGAAATTATAAAATAAAAATTACAATATATTAAACAAGGTGTAGTGAAATAGCAACATTGCCAACTGCCTTGAAATGAATGTTTTTGAAAAGCAAATAGACTTTGTGACATGTGCGAAAGTTAAACATTTTCATTTCCATTTTGATGACATGTTTATTCATTCATTCATATTTTATACTACTTGCAGTTATAATGAAAGTCATTCTAGTGAAACTTCATAAAGAAATGTTTGTTAAGCAATGGGTGGCTGTATTATTTTGTTATATATATAATTTCCAATGATAACAAATTTTCTTGACTTTGCTATTTTCAAAATAAAGATGTCTGTTTATTAAAAACAGATATCTTGAAGATGTAAAAGTACCATCAGAATAAAGTGAACTGCATAATTTACTAAGGTTTGTTAAATATTTATTACAGTAAGTATTAATAATTTACAATAAACAATAAATTTATAATAAATTGTTTTAAATAATGAAATAAATTATTGGTTTGTATGTAAAATCTATTATATTGGTGGAATAATTTATAATCTTTACAGATTAAATAAAATAGTTAAAAAAAATGAATTAATTATTTAATAGCTCCAAAAAATTATTATAGGTATTTTATTTATAGATAAATATACAATTCATTAATTATTTTTTATTTTAAAACAATGTACCGGTATTTAAAAAAAATCAACTGTTAACAATACTATGCAATATTCAGTAAACATTTGAGGAGGTGGCGTACAAAAAGCATTTTGTCCAAAAAAAAAAAAAAATTGAGTTATAGGTATTTTTGTGTAAAGTTTATTCATTCACACATAGTGAACACATCAAATAATAGTGTCTAGGGTGCTCCTAGAAGGGAAAGGAACATAAACATGTGGATGTTATTTTGTAGTTAATTATAAATCAGTTTTTCGCCTATACTGAAAATTAGGATCTGTGTGACAAAATGCTTTTTGTACACCACCTCCTCATTTACAAATACAGAAATCAGCTGAAGATAGTGGGGAACCTTTCAGATGTTTAGCACCAGCTTTCCACTCCAAAACTTTTGAATCTTTTATTTCATTTTGGAAGGGGTATTCATTTTGCATCTTCATTATCATACTATTGATTAACATTTTGTTCTAAATCATCAACTTGCCCACTTTCAGGAGGGTTTCTCCCTCTGATGGAATTGGTAGAGTTTTGATCAAAAATTTCACTGAATGTTCATTTAAGTTATTGTAGAGAGACTATATAGATAAAATTTTATTATTATTTTCAAATTTTGTCTTAAAAAGACTGCCACAATATCAATAGAAGTAAAAAGAAATGAATGCATTGACATTTTTATTTATGGACAACTGATGGTGCCAAAGTAAGATTTTGCAATTGAAATATCTATCTCTGGTAGTCAATCCTTTAGACTGGTTTGCAGCAGTTCTCCATTCATCTCTTCTCTCAGCCTTCCTTTTTAGTTCTGAATTTTGAGCAAGTGTCTATAGCACCAAATTTCAAAAGCTTCCAATCTTCATTTTTCTGCAGTTGCAATTGTCCATATTTTACAACCATATTCCAGACAAAAGCTTTAAGAAATTTTTTTCCTTAAAGATATTATTTCTTTTTATTAAATGGAAATTTTGCCTAATGGATCCTTCTTTTTATTTCATTAATACATCTTCCATTCTTACTAACTTCCATTTCCTAAATATGTGAATATGCCAACTATAAAATTTCATTACTCAGCTTTATTTGAGTTTTTTCTTCTCCATCTCTTTTACACACAAGGATTTTAGTTTTATGTCCATTTTCATATTATACACTCTACCTAATGTTTTTTCCAATTCATCTAAAATATATTCCAAATCCTTTTTTATTATCTGCCAATATCGCTTTGTCGTCTTTAAATCTTAGTATATCTTTAAGGTATTAGTAGTCTTTCTTACACAATCAATTGTTTCTTGAATATATGCATTAAATAATATAGGAGATAATATACATCCACTACATCTTTTCTTATTTTTGCTTCTTCCTGGTTGATGCCACATTTTATCACAGCTGTTTCATTTTTACACAGATTTCCTATAATTCGTCTACCTTTATATTTAACACCTGCTTTCTGGAATACACAAAACAGTTTAGTCCATGCAACATATATTTTTTTTCCTCTCATTTGTTTTTCTATTCTCTTCTATCTGAACAGATGACCCCGGGACTTTGTGATAAACACCGATCGGGGTCATAGATTACTAATATATATGCTATTCAAATTTTTCTTCCCAAGATATATATATATATATATATACAGAGGGGTCCAGAACTGTGTACTCACTCTTTATGATAATCAATATCTCGAGAACAAAATGACATAGACGTACAATTCTTGCACCGTAGTGTAGTTAAATGATGAGGATTTTGCAGTGAAATTTATCTGTTTTGATGAGGCACAGTTCAAACTCAACAGTACTATAAACCGTCACAATTGTGTGTACTGGGCTCCTGTCAATCCACATGTTTACGTAAACAGGGAGTGAATTTACCAGATGTTAATGTGTGGTGTACTCTATCATCTCATGGATTGATCGGACCTTTCTTTTTTGAAGCTACTGTAACTGGTGAGATGTATCTCCATATGCTGCAAACATCGATTTTCCTTGCCATTTGAGAGATGTTTGGTGATGACGTATTTCACCCACAGCAAGATGGTGCTCCACCTCACTACCATTGCGATGTCAGGGCGTACTTGGATGCCACTGTACCAGGATGATGGGTAGATCGCAGAGGTGCCATTGAGTACCTATCATGGTCTGCACCCCTATGGGCTACGAGATTCCATCAAAGCATCATGCACAGCTATCACACCGACATCTGTAGTTTGCTCAGCAGTTGAGTGTCATCGACATTTGAACACCTACAATGACTCATGTGACCATTCCATCTGCTTTCTAATGAAATTTAACTGGGTTTTAGGGGGCATGACCGCAAAGTTGTGACATGGATAACTGCCATTTTGAGCTTCTTGAACTAAAACTTTTTAGGTGCTAGAGACCTTTAAGGATTCCTGCACAGCCATCATACCGGACACACCAACATCTGTAGTTCGCTCAGCAGTTGAGTGCCATCGACGCTGAACTGCCGTTGATGGTGGTCACTTTGAAACCTACAATGACTCTTGTGACCATTGCCATCTGTTGAGCAATTATTGAACTACACTATGGCACAAGAAATGTAAGTCTGTGTCATTTTGTTCCCGAGATATTGAGTATCAAAGAGCGAGTACATAATTCTGGACCCCTGTATGTATGTATATAAATATATATATATATATATATATACGGGTACATAATTATGAATAAATTATGAATTATAATATAATTATATATATATTTCATTTCCCCTTTTTGACGATTTTTCCTATTTTCAAAACCTTTCAGTCACGTTGTTTTCAGAGCTTTTAGGGCATTGTTTAACTACAAATAAGTATAAAAAAATTCGAAATCTAGCGAAAATCGTAATCGTAATCATTAGAAATTTAACGGGTTTTTAGGGGGCGGGGCTTTGAAGTGGGGCATGACCTCAAAGTTGTGACGTGGATAACTGCCATAAATTTTAAGCTTTTAAACTACAACTTTTTAGGTGCTAAAGACCTTTAAGGATTAGGCTGGTATTGTATTTCAGCCAAATTGAATCAACCATTCCAAAATGGTGGCCAACAGAAATTTCAACTTTTTGACGTTTTTCCTATCTTCAAACCCTTATCTTGACGTTTTTACAACTTTTAGGGCATTGGTGAAACTACAAATAAGTAACAACAAAGTCGACATTTGTTCACAGGTTTTTAAGGGGTGGAGTTTAGAAGTGGGACCCTCAAATTTTTGCGTGGATAACTTTTGTAAATTTTGGGCTTTTCAGCTAAAACTAACCTTGACTTCGGATTCCTGAATATCAAACTTTCTTATTAAAATATTATTAACACTCCGTCGGGTGCAATATGGTGTGGCACAAGGTCGGGCGCAACGAGCCTCAGAGGCACTACTTTATTAAATTTTTTTTCTTACTAAAAACAATTGTTAACTTGCTTACTTTGCTTATTGTCCTTGACACCCTTGCAGGGTATGGACGGCCTCCTGTGTAATGCACTTCCATTGTACTCGGTCCATTGCCAAGGTTTGAATGTGTTCTTGCCATGATCTAATAATCCTTTCTACAGATATAAACGTTTTTTCTTACAAAAAACAATTGTTAACACTTCGTAGTAAACACCCACACTGTATAAAAATACCGCAGGAGCAGTAAAACAGGTTTAATTAGTCTTTAAAGAAAACGTATATTTCTTGAACAAAAATTAAGAAAAATTAGCGAAGTGTGAACAAATAATTATTCAAAGTTGTATTTGATTATAAAACATGACATTGAAGTAAAACAAGAACATATTATGTTTAAACAATCGCTTATTCATTTGATTCATGAGCATATATATGTCCTTCTAGCGCTCTGTGATAGAATGGAGGACATATGAAAACAGCATGTGAGACGTAGATATCAGTATGGTAGTTTTTATATTCATATTGACTCAATCGTCTGCGACGAGTCTGTAAATGGCATGTTTCACATTTGCGTCGTTTTGGAAGTAACTGTGGCTGATCATCAGTTTGATTTGGTTGTTCATGGGGAGCGTATCTCTTCAATTTGTGTTGGAGGTGTTCTGGCATCCCAATAGACTTCTGACTGTGTTGAGCAAGTTGACCAAACACAAGGGTTGTGAGAGAGTTGTTTTATAGATAATTACGAAATATTATATAATATGACATTATTAACGACACAATGTGATACAGTATTCAAAATAACTGGGAAATTTTGAAAAATTCTTATTTGTCAAACTGCAATGTAATTGGGCGCAATGAGCCTATGCGATTATTTCGCCTGTCAACCGGAAATGAAGAACGAGAATCACTAACTGACCTTGCCATTGTTATTAGCACTGGAAAAGCGGAAGCTACTAGGATGGAGACCTCGCGAAAAAATTTATCGGGGGAGGGGCAAACAAAAGAGTTCAAGGTGTGCCTAGAAGATCGGTTGCGCCCGACTGAATGTTAACAAATACTATTCATCTCAAGGTGGTTGACCTTTGGGAAATACACTTAATGCGGTAGATGTGCAACAGAGATATTATTAATTTTAAAGCAAGTGTAGCTTCTCTTGTTCCACTGAAGCTAAACTGATCACTTGTAAGTAGTATATCTTTTTCAATTCATCTAAATATAATTTTCATAAGAATTTTTGAAGCATGTGATAATAAACAATATTCTATAACTGGAAGATAACTATATATAACATTTTACGAGTAATTTCATTAGACAAAGACAAAAATCTGTATAAAATAATTCAAATTTCTGTATTCAGTCTCAAAAAATTAAATAGATTCAATAAAAAGAAAACTAGAATTAGTGAAATACTTGACCCACAAGTTACATTCGAGTGTAGTTCTGTCAAACTTGCTGGCTAGAAAAGTAACTTTTCTTAGAAAAGCTTCATAAAAAAATTATTTAGCTCTATAAATTATAATTATGCATCATGTGGCCCAGTAGTCAAATGGTAATGCACTCGACTAGCCTGGAGGAGCGAGGTTCAATTCCCGACCCTGGCAGAGATCAGGGTTTTTCCAAGCTGAATTCTCCTCCACACAGGCCTTAGGGTTTACCCAGCTTTCTCTAAATTGAGTACCGGGTTTCTTTACCAGGAGTTAAAGATAGGCAGGCATCAGACTGAGCACCTAACCTCCCACGATTCCAAGGGTCTGCATACGCCTGTTGTGGGATACTTTAATTTTCTAATTATGTATTATATTATTATGGCATCAATTGAATGCTATCCCCACAAAATACCTTCTAACTATATAGATTTTATGCAAACATGTCAATTTATTTACAAATTAAACAGAAGTTTAGAAGCCTGTAAAAACAATACAAATAAAAAAACAAAAAACAATTAGCATGAGAATTTCCTCTATTAAATGACTTACCTTGTGATGTCGTAATGGTAAAAAGATAAATGTTTTGAACTAAATGCTGTAATCTGCAAGATATAAAAACTGGGAAGATCCACAATTTTATTCTTTTTAACCTACAGTTACTAGATATTTCAGGAATGATAAGAAATTCACTTCTAAAAATTCCTGGTATATTTATAGTAGGCATTAAGATGGAAAGTAATCGTAAAATCAAACTGGGGTACTTCTTGCAGAAATAATGCAATACTGAAAGGACAATACCTCTAAGCTTATTAGTGTATTACCAGTCCTTATGTTTGGAGAAGACACAATGACTTTGACTGTGAAAGCAATTCAATCATTACAAACTAATAAAGAAATATCAAGAGCAGTAATTATGAATTAGAAGAGAAAATCATAAGTGAAATCTCTTGATAAGATAGAAAACTAGAGTAGCTAATACTATTCTCACTATAAATAAACTTTAATTTGAGTTAGGCAGGATATAGTACAAGATGAAATAATCATAGGTGGATAAAAATTCTAAACTGGATTCTGAGGAATGAGAGGAGGCAAATAAAATGTATATAAGGTAGGTAGATGGATAAAAACCAAAGGTTTCTTAGATGAGATTAGAAAAGCTTTTGGTCAAAAAAAAAAAAAAAAAAATCTGCATTGGATTGAAAATGATGTTAATTATTTGGGGCAATATCATTTGTTGTATGTTGGACTCATATTTTTTCCATTTGGATTTGCAGCTTTTTAAAAGAATGGTGATCATAGATACTTTTTACAAGTTCTTGCAGAAATCCTCAGTTAGTGAAACAGTCAGCCAAGGTATAGAACTCAACAAGCTGCTGCAATAACTTTCATTATTATTACTTATTTATTTATATTTTTCTTTGCAAAAGATTTGCTAAAATGCTGAATATGTAGGCTTACCAAAGTAAAATACAAAGTGAAAACTTATGAGAAGAAAAGGATGAACTTCTTTGAACACTGACTGCTACGAGCACTCCATCTTCAGGAAAAGAAAACAAGGCAACAGAAACATGAAAAACAATGTTGGGACTTTCAATGACATTTCAAGCATTCTGCTTACAAAGGATGGAATTATGGGCCTTCAATTCAAACTTCAATAGAGATGACTGCCTGCCAGTATTGCTAATTTTCTGTGAAGTCCCCATATGCCTTTTATGGTTCTCTTCCTTTTCCTTGAATGATTAAGTATTTTTCACATTTTCTTCTTTATTTTGCTAAAACATTGAATTTCTGTAATAGAATATTCAATTCATGAGTAAGATGAAGTGAATCTGACCATACCCCTTTTTCAGTAATCACTTAATCCTTTTACAAGGTCAATTTAAAACCCTTTATGGCCAAAAACTATGTGATAACAATAAAATCAACTTTATAAATTATATACTTGATGACCTAATGATATCTATTTGCATTATCTGTGCTTTTCTATGAGTACTTTATTTTAAGCAATCTTTGCACTGTATTCTGAAGCTTACTTCCTGTTCCTTCCCTCCTGTTATTTATTTATTTCATGTAGATGTTATATAAATGCAAAAAATTAAAATTATCATTGTTTATTTTAAGACATAATTATACTAATAATGGTATTTTTAATGTGTGTATTCTAAATAAATCGAAGGAAATTGAGGCCACCACACTTTCAAATATAGAAATAAAATTTATAAACTTAACTAAACAAATACATTTCACTAGTACTTTCTGAGCGATGACGCTCTTTCAACAAGTGATCGAATACGAAATTCAAAAAAATCAACGTTACAACGACAGAGAAAACATGTTTATACATAATTATACTATTGGGAACTTAAATTTATAATAGAAAACTAAGTATTATTTTTGTTTTCAATTTGCAGGTAATAATCTAGTTGGGGATATGCCATTGGCTATGGGTAGGGATTAAAGAATGAATTTGGGTGAGAGGGACAAAAAGAATCACCATTTTCAAGAAATGTTTAGGTTTATTCATTTTTTTTTTTTTTTTTACCATGAATACATATAAGAAATACAGCTTGAATTATACATTCATATTCCAATCTGTGAAATTTATAAAAACAGATAAACATTAACACTGCAAAATGCATGTCTGGTGCAAAATATTATGGAATAAACATTGAAATGATTTACTCTGCATTTGTAAAAGTAAAGACTTCCTTAAAATACCAATAACTGAATTCATGAATGATTCTCAAAGATTACAGACTTGTAAAAATTTCAAATTTGATGTTCTTTTAATTTATTCATTTTTTGTTGTGCCCATCTCTATTCTTTATAGTCAAAGTTTATAGTTAAGTATTCCTCAGAAATCCACGTATCTACTAAAATGATCACTTTCTCCTCAATTCACTCTGCTTCCTCCTAATATTGTTTGTTCACATATAATATCTGAATTTTTGGTATGACATAGCTTAATCAAGTCTTTCTTCAAATTTCTGTAGAGCTTTTGGAAGCATATTATGACGATTTCTCATCAAGAAACAAAAAAAAAAAAGAAATAGAGAAAGATTCAAAGTTTTCCAGATAAAGATCAAATTAGGAAGAAACACTTTAAATTTAACTTGTAAATAAAACCACTTAAAAGTGATGCATGCATACATAGTTATTGCAAGTCAAGATATTTATTTTGTCTTAATTTTGATACAGAAATTCGTTAAGATAGTAATTTATCTTATTGTACTGTCAACTTGGATCGTTCTGAAAACAAAAACATTTATCTTGAACTTCAAAGCTGTTCTATGAATCACCTATGAAACAGATCTGATCGATTTTATCAATCTTGAATCATTAAGTGCAGCTATTCCTCTTGTTAAAGATGGTTCTGTTCACAACAGAGTAGAAAGCTGTTTTCCAAAATTGTGTATCCTAAAATGTTAAGACAACTGTAGATGCAATCTTTAGGGATCAGATCAGTTTTATTCATCTTCGATAACTTTTTTTATTTAGTTGTTTTTTTTTTTCAGTTTCATTCTGCAATTAAAAATACAGATTAATGGTTTATGAGGCTACTTCATTCTTCAAAATATATAATAAATAAAACAATTTTGTATGATATATAGTATTTTTCATATCTACACTGAATCTTAAAACTTAAATTCAAGTATCATGATGATTATCTACATCCAGGATTCTATTCTAATAAATGAAATGTATAAAATAATGAAAAAACTATAATTTATAGACTTACATTAAAAAAAACTTGAAGACTTGATGTCCAATACTTCTTATACAAAGCGAGTTAATCCTTATGGAGGTCTCCAATATTCTGCTCTTTTCACATGTTCCCAATGCTTTCAGTTTTTGTGTTTCTAGTCATCAAACTCAGATCTACGGAGGGTTGTTTACAATCTATGGTAACGATTTGGATTCGGGTCTATTTCCCAGAAATTCCCTTTCTCCATCAACGATCAGGCTCTATTTGATGGCCATGAGATACTGCTATCGCTCTGCAGCGCAGTTTCCATTGCAGAAGACTACTGCGAAGAACGGGAAGACTTATATGTTGCCACTCCTGCTGACAACATTTCCAGAGTCCATCCAATGAACGAGGACATCGTCTTCCCAAGGCTCGTTTTAATAGTCCAAATGCGGAGACTTCACTGGTATCTCGGTAAACGGTATAGCCTGGATTCCGGTTTGCTGTTCCATTCATGTCAGAAAATTCAGGGTCGATTTGGACATATGGCTGGACGCCTTGTCTTGGTGGAGACGGACCTTGGAAACGTCGTTTCCGTAAAGAGCAGGTAGTTCCTGTGTATAAATTGGTGTCAGTACGTGATCCTGATAGTACACAGAATTCACCTTTACATTTTGAGCCACCCTCCGTATCGTAGCTTGCCTTGATAGGAATAACCGTAACGATCAAGAATCCCTTCGAAAAAGTTTCACGACATTCTCTTTACCAATTTGGAAACGATTTGGCTCCCACTGGGCGATAGAAAATCGCCCTTGGTTTATTGCAGTCGGACAGATAAACATACGCTTCGTCTAATGTGGCCACATACTTCCATTTATCCCCAGCGAGATGTCGTTCATACAGTTTTCTGCAATTTGTCTTACGTTCTGAAATGTGCTTTGGTAAGAGCTTGTGAACCTCGCTTTTATGTCTCTTTTGAAATTCCAAATCTTTATGGATAATCTTGTTTACGGTACGAAGAGATGTTCCTACCGAACAAACTAACCCGCACCCCTCTACACTAACCTTTAAGTACTCACCTGTACGTTTGCATAAATTTGCATACCTACTGTGATTGGTTGCGTCGTCACGCGCCATGCAAATCGTTACCATAGATTGTAAACAACCCTCTGTATAACCTGTATGTTCTAATTATACTATTTTCTTTAGCTGTTGCTGTTTACAATCACTGAAAATACAAAACTTGCAAAAGACAATAACTAATTTGAATACAATTCTATACTTTATTTTTCAGATTTACTTATTAGTTTTAATTAGTGTGTGTGTTTGTAGTAAACTGTAAAATAAAAATGATTAAAAAAAAAAAAAAAGCATTTTTGTAATCATATAAAAGAAATTTCAAATGGGCAGCCATTTATAACAAAGCAATGTGCACATTTAGTATAACATATAAATTTTAACTGAGAATACGCTTATTTGTTTTAGACAACTTTGTTGATCCTATTCTACATTTTACAAATTCTATATACCATTGAAATATTAACCATCAATATTAAACTTTTGAAGCTATTCTAACTACAGGTAGTTCAATTAACTTTGAAACTTCTGATTAAGGCTATAGGGTTAAATGAATGCCCAACTCCTCCTTGCAAAGCAGTAACAATTTTCCTCATATTCTGAAATCTTCTAATTGTAAAGTAGTTCTTACAAAGTTTTTGTGTGTTTTATTTTTTAAACATAATATGTTTGTTCTAATCTGACATATGGTAAGTTAAAACACTATTAGCAATTACAAGTAAAAAAAAAAAAAAGGCAAATAAACTAAGTAACTAAATAAAATGTTAGCTCTTATCAAACAAGCTCTTTCTCCAATTAATTTAATCTAGTATTTATCTGTTTGGTGGCATTTTTTTCTTCAATCTGCATGTTAGGCATAGCTAATAACTGGATTATAAGCTTGCTGAAATGCCATTTAATGTGCATTGTAGGAAAAAAAGAAAAAAAAGCTAAACAAACAAACAAAATAAAATGGTAGTCTTGATATTACTGTCCACAGATAATAAAAATAAAAAATATTTCTACTAATTAAACCACCATCATAAACACTATTACATTATTATATCCTGATGAAAATTATATTTCCATGATAGCCAAGCAAACAGATTACTTAGCTGAGTCAATCAGGATTGATATGAGTGGAAGATAGATCCACAACATCAAAACTATTGGAAGGGAATAGGATGTTTTATATTATAACGAATGAATGAATAAGACAATGATGGATTTTACTTCAGTATTTTTATTTGGTAACTATTATGAGGAAGATTCAGATTAGTCATTCTTTTCATTTCTTATCAAACATGTAAATCTATAATTCAATAACTGCTCAATTTTCATTAGCTTATGGAACTGCGAGATATGCTAGTCTTACTTATCCTATGAACAAATCAAGACTAGAATCATATTTCTGCTAATGATGAAAAGTTAAAGCTGTCTAAAGGGAAGCTCTAAAAATTTTCTTTGAGCTAATACTGTTGGCTTTTTTTTTTTTTTAGAAAACTTTGAGATAAATAACAACATATTTGTGAGAGAACAATGAATTAAAACTAGACATGAGGATGTAAGTACACAATAACTTATGGGTACCTCTAATGTCTCTTAGAAACATTCACACTTAGTTTTCATCCAAATCAATGGAGGTAAAGCAAGTGCATTTACAAGAGAATATATGGCAGCTTGAAAGACAGTTTTACAAGTCAAAAGTATTCAAATAACCATCTTTACCTAAGAAAGAGGGAGCCTACTTGGTTTCTAAGGTGCAATTGTCTAGAGAGAAAGAACAGTTGAAGTTGTTTGTGCTACTGCTCTAAAGTGAAGAGAGAAAAGGAAGTGGCATTTTGAGATGATCAAATAACGGAACAGGATGTCATCATCAAGATTATGCACAAATTGTAACAATACAAAATAATAATAATAATCTTGCATCACTACACAATGGAAAGCAAAGTATAACAAGACTACAACTTTGCTCAGTAGAAGGTCTCTTTCTTTCAGTTAGCTTAATATAAGTTCTTAAACAACACAGCAACTGAGGTAAGGATAGGGTCCAACACTGACGAAGTACTATATGAGAATACTACCAACGAAATTCTTCCAGTAGGTATTTGATCTCTAATGTATTAGATTAGTGAGGCTGTTAAAATTTACTGACCATTGACTGAATGTGTAGTTCCCTTTCAACATTCTAATTTTTAATCGAGGTGCTTTTTTTTTATGATTATCAAAAGTTCAGTCTACAAGAATTAATTTGCTTGATTCTGCTTATATGTAAAAATGAAATTCTAATTAGATCCAATTATCTTTCATTCACTAGAACTGTTTTAACTAAAAGAAAAAGAATGAGCAAAGGCATTTTTTACCCTCTGGCAGAATCATTCTTTTCCAAAACATGAGCAGTCATAAACTTTATTCCCTTATTTGAAATGTAAAGTAACTATCTTTTGAACAATTATCGCATATCAGTAAACATTATTGAACAATTGCATCAATACAATTAATTGTAATAGCATTAAATGATGAACTTTAAAAATTGGAAAAGAATTGGGAATTCATGAAAAAAGATACATGAATCTCATTCAAATTATCTTCATTGGTAAAAATAACACACTAAATGAAGAGAAAATGCAACAAAAGAAAACTGAATTTTAAAAATAGAATACACTTAACAAATAATAAAAGCAGCAATATAAACTGATATATTGCAGATGTCAGTGATTACAATGTGAAGGAATTAAAAGTAAATAATAATAAAAAAGTAAACTTACAAAAGTTGAATTTATGTTAAACTATAAAAGTAAAGTTCTAAAGCAAATTTAAAATCCTAAAGCTTGAAAGAATACAAAAATATTAGTTATCATACTAGCTAATTAATGGTGAAAGGGTAGCAGCAGTGGCCATTCTGGGTCAAGAAAAATGAAATAAATACATTACATAACAATAAAGAGTAAAATCAAATCTAAAATTCAGGAAAGTAAAATTATAATACTTTAATACAATAAAATCTAGGATTTAAAGAAAAGGACTATTGTAATGAGAATTAAAGAAGAAACAGTTAAAAATTAAGAATACACAACAGTAATGAGTTTAATAGCAACATAACTTTAAAAAATCATAACTTCAAAAAATGTAAAACTCCTACAAAATTTTAAAGAATTAAAAAAAAAAAAAGTTTGGCAAGGTCACACTGCTAAATAAGCTTTAAATAAAATGGATGAAACAGATAAAAGGCCAGTGTTATTTAAAAGCAAGGAAATGTGAAAAGTACCTGATATTTAAAAAGTGGGTAAAAGAATTGGCAATCATTGTTATTAAAAATAAGAACAAAATGCTATAAATAGCTAAAATGACATTACATATATCACACATAAAAGGCTGCTCTTTACGAAACAGATGTTGGTATGTTAACCTTGGGTGTGCAATGCACAGTCATATCAGAAGTACATTTTGTTATCAATTGCTAGGCATTCTCTCTGTAGGTGATGACAGAAGGATAACCAGATGGAGCTTGTTATATACTATTGCACTTTAGAACTCAGTAACAAACAAAAAAATAAATAAATATAGATACTGCATTTTTGGTAACATTACAAAGGTAAAGCTCCAAAAAAAGGGTGTGTTTAGTATAAAATATATATAGCAACAATGACAACAAAAACTACAAGATAAGAAATATGGCCTCAAGATTTGCTAGCAATTTCTTTTGGGAAAAAAATGATAGCTTAGCAATGTGAAATCTGAAACGACTGACAGCTGTGGAACTCAATTTTAGGAGAGACTAAATCATGGGTTACTGGAGTTTACCCAAAAGAAGTAATTTCTACAAATAGCACAATCATTGACTTTACTCAGGATTTAAAAAGGCAAAAAAAAAAAAAATTAATCATAGTGAGATTTCATCAGTTATTAAATATAGACATTTGATAACAGAAGGGCTTTTGTACTGTCTTTTTCAAGATAATGTTATAATTGAATAATAATAATAAAAGTGAGCATTAAAAAAATATTGATACAGGAAGATTCAATTAGTTAATCAAACAACATTTTAAACACTACAAAATTTATTGAAACCTTCATTAATAGGCTGCTAATTACACTATCAAATTGGGTAACAACAAGTTTTCTTGCAGTTGATTTTTTTAAAAAAAACAACAATGTAAATTGCTTATTTTATAGGTTTTTAATTTTTCATTAAACTCCTATGAAATATCATTACTTATTGATTTTCTATGGCACTGTTTTTTAACATAACATTGTTGAAATTATTTGTTTTTTTTGTTTTTTTGTAATAATTAGTTTAGAATTTTAATTTCAATGATTTCATCAAGCACTATCCTAAAATGTAAACTTTTTTATAAAAAGGAGGCTTAACGTGCGTGTAATGAAATAAAGAAAAGTGAAAATAAATAAAATGCACTTACTTACAAAAAGTTGAGAGAATTATAAACATGGCAATAAGTGACTTTCAACATGCCTTCCCACCTCATGTCGTCTTAAATGTTGTTTTAATGTCTTATATGTTTGTGCCGTCCCTGATGAAGGAATATGTGCAATATTCCGAAACTGTCGGATTATTGCCATGTTTATAATTATCTCAACTTTTTGTAAGTAAGTGCATTTTATTTATTTCCACTTTTCCTTCTTTTTTATAAAAGACTATAATTTTTTGTCTTGGTGAAGTTGTTTTACCAATTGATATCTAGGAAAAATTAATTGCCTTAGAATCCTCATAAACTTTAAATCAGGTTTTCTAGATGAAAGGGGGAGGGGGTGAAGATATCTTCAATTTTACTGGATTTCCTATTTCAATATACTGACAATCTACTTCAGGAAAAAAGTTTACCGCAATTTAACCAAAAAAAAAAAAAAAAAACAATTTCCAAGATGTAATGAAGAGGAACTGTGAGATTAATATTTTTATTTCTATTTGATAACTAAAATTTAGAACACTCTACTTAATGCCATTTAACCATATATTTGCTCAACATACTTTTATTATTCAGTTCAGAGTTAATGAATACTTGCTTTTTTTCATGTAAATTTGAAAGATTAAAATCACTAAAACTTTTCTTTAAGTATTGTAAAAAATATTTCCATCTTTTTACTTAATAAAGATGTACATAAAACTAAAGCTGATTGCAGTGAAAGAAACTTATTTTATTTACTCATTTTCTTTCTCTCACCCATCCACCAACCAAGTTTGACATCTACATTTAGCTTAGTTATTGTAACGATTATTAATCTTACCTGGGATGTAATTCTTTTCATAAATATCACATTACATTTCCACTTATTTCTGTATTTTTATATTCATATACTCACTAACTGAAATATTTTTTCTTTTTCTTTCCATTTCTTCCAATCTATCACACCTACACCTCCCCTTTTCAAATCATTATCAATCTCTACTCCTGTCTCCCCTTTCTGATCCACTCCACTGTAAAATAAAATAAACATTAAAAAAAAAAAAAAAAAAAAAAAAAACTTTAACCACAATATTTACTAAACTTTCAAAATTCTATTAAATAAAATATAATTTTATGTTTTTGGAAAGATTGAATATCTTTGGCTTAGTATCCTCTAACAATGTTTATTTTTTAATTTCAGAAAATCTGTGATAACCTTTAAGCACACAAGAAGAACTTGGGCATTTTTATGGTCAGTTTCTCAATATTTAATCTTATTTAACCCCAAAGATGTTAAGTCTAACTAAAAAACTGCTAAAATTTCCCCCCTTTTCCTTGTCTTAGCCTAATCAATATTAGCCCCCCCCCCTTTTTTTTTAAAAATTCCAATTTCTTTTATCTTGTTTTTACTGCACCTTAGTCTTCCCTCTTATCCTCACACATCAGGCTATTTACAGGATTTCATAAGTTCATTTCTTGATTTAAATTTTTTGGCAATAATATATTTAAACTTTAAGGTCTAAAAAATCAATGTTTTTATGATTTAATGCATTTTAAATCATTTATAAATTATGTCATCCTTACATTATTGAGAGCATATGACTTTATTTTTGTAGGCATAAAGTGTGGTCCTAAAATTTTAACCAACCCGAAACAGTTTTAAGGGAGAGAGACCTAGTATCTCCTTTGACTACTTGCACAGATATCATGGAACTATTAACGCAAAATAAAACTTCATTAAATAAAGTTGTAAAAGAAATTCTAAGGTCATTTATAAATAACAAATTGGAAGTCTTCTTTCCCCCATTTTTTAAAGGAAAACTGGAACTTGAACTAGTTCACAATTTGGAAAAGGAATTGTAACCAATTAACTATTTTAACTTTCCTCCCACTACTTCTTTCTCTTTCATGATAGTTATAAATTGCTTTTGAAGTTAAAAAAACTGTCTACAAAATTGTTTAGAGAATAGTAATATGCAGATTTCAGTTCTCTGCAAAAATTCCTTACTTCAAAAGTTTTAAGTGCACTTCTTTTGTATAAAAAGCCCATCATTTAATCTAATAGACAAAACTAATATTAAAACGATATAATTTTAATATTCTCTTTAATAAATTTTAACCTTACATTAATGGTAAAGCTAGACATATCTGGCTAATAAAATAACAAAATGATAATGAACGATTATGATAGTATGATCTAACAATGCTTACCGTTTAATATCAAGAAAATTCCCAATGAACTTTTGGCACAACAGAAGAACTTCTCTAGTTTTTATGATCAGTTCACTGGAACCAATAGTAAATAAAGTGAAATTGGTATCTTAGGATCAAACAATGTTTATTTGAAATGCATGGGAGGTCCTAAACTTGGCTATCATGACATGCCAAGGAGATTAGAAATATAGGGAAGAAAATAGATCTAGACTGAATATAACTTAAAAAGATAACTATGTCTGACAGGAAATACAATATTAAGCTGTAGCAGTTGAAAGCTTCAAAATGAGTGTCTATGGCTAAACAAACTGGCCTAGCAAATGAACAAGGCTGAATTAACTAAGCAAGATAACAATAGCACAAAGACTAACAAGGCAGGAAGCCCAATAAAGGAGGAACTGCACTTCTTAGCAATTAAGAATTAAGATTTTATTCTCAGTGACTTCTTTTCAGATGACATAGTGAAGAAATGAAATTTGCCTGATTCTAGCAAAAAATTTTCAATACTTCATCATCCATCCAAAAAAAAATAATACACACTTGACACTGAGAAAACAGAACATACGATGACATCATTTTGCAATATAAATACACAAACAGAAAATAAATTACATGTGATAGCTGAGCGATTGAAGACTATTAACCACAGTATTCTGGGCTCAAAATGTTACCTTACTGATTTCATATGCCATTCAAAATCAAGGAATTAGCTTGACATCTAGTTGTATTCTTTCCTTTTCTTTTGTAGAATTTTGATGTCTCAGCAATATGTAGCTTATAGGTAAAAGCTACCCCAACGGAAGAGGTCATTATCCTACAATGAGGCTAAAAATTATTTAGCTATTAACCCTTTTACTGCCAGCCCATTGTGGACAGGATGTGTGAAGTCTGCCAAGGCTCTTTTCAGGAAGTTTCCAAGATTTCAGATTTTGAATTATTTTTAGTACTTAATTTTATTTAATACATCTAGATTTTTTCCTAATGCTGAAGATATAGTTGGGGCTTAGAACCATGGAAGAATTATGGGGGTTGTCTTTAATTTTTAGAAAGGAAAAAATAACAAATTAATTACTATATATGTAAAAAACTCAAAATTCTATGTTTATTTCACATTATGATTAGAAAAATATTATTTACAAGCAATGAAATAATATTTCTTATTGATAAAATTTAGTTTTCTAAAATATAAAAACACGGAAAACTCATATTTTATTATAATGTATAATTGTAAAATATATTATTCGTCAACAAATACTTACTCAATATTAGAAGAACATTTGCTAATCTTGCTGGCAACTGACACTGTAAAATAAATACTAAGAGCCACTGAGAAACACTGACCAGCGTGAGCTCTGACCAGCACGAAAGATTGTATGATACTGGCCCGAGGGTAACGAAAAAACACGGGAGAACTTACGAGGCAAGCATAATGTGAACAATCAGCATATGTAGGGTGAAACTATCTTAGTAAGCAGCAGAAATAAAGCACATGCCGATAAATGAGATGGGAGCCCTTGAATAGGCCGCATATGACGAAGTAAAAGACGTCAAAGTCGTCAGGCTGATTTATCGGCCAGTGGCAGTTTTCACACAACCAACGAGGGCCGATATATCGGCCCGCTGGCAGTAAAAGGGTTAATAATGATACTTTTAATACTTACCTTAATAGGAAGTTAAAAAAAAAATTAACTAAAATGAAATATATATAAACCAAACAGCAGATATTTCTAGTTACTTTATATTTCTTTAGAGCTAAGACTTTTAAAAATTAATTTTAAATATGTAAACTTAAGTTTTTAATATGACTTTCAATTTATGTTATAAATACAATTAAATCAAAGAATTATCCTATATTAACTTGGAAAACTAAACTAAGCATTCATATATTAAAGATCAATCCTTCATACTAAGCTCAAAATTGAAATAAGAAATATTTAATAAAGCAGTTACGTAACAAGAGATAAAAAAAAAAAAATGATGATGATGTGAGTATTTAATTTTCAATATTTTTTCTTTATTTTATTTTTGCATGATTAAAACCCTTCAAATAGGAAATATTTAATATGAAACCATTAATTTATGGTTTATCTAAAGAGTCCAATGAAAGATTAAGTTTTTGCATAATGTTTTCTGTTTTATTGTCACTACATTATTTTTGTTTGAGGCCCCCTCCCGCCAATTATACGATATCATAATGAAATACTTTTGGGGCAAACAAAATTATTTAATAGTTTTTGTGAAAATGGTGGCACTTCACAAAAAGGAAATATTTTGTATTCTTTATATATATATATATTATGGGATATATTAAGTTATTATGTTATTCTTACCTCTTGTGAAGGCTGGATATTATTTTGTTCAACTAAAACAAAATTACTTTAAGTGGAAAGAGTGGTCTGAAATATTAGATAAAAAAAAAAATCTGCAAAAAACTCAACAATATTGGTGAAATTGCAATATTTTTTTTGAAGTTCAAAATTGCATTTTAAAAACCAAAAATAATGAAGTTGGATAAGATATATAGGGACATCATAAAACTGTACAACTACATAAATGTTCAACTTATTTGATTTTTCATTTAAAATTAATATCTTGATGTAAATAATAGAAAGAAACAAACAAATATTTATATTCTTAAAAAAAAAAAAAAAAAAATCTTTATTAAATAAAATTAAGATAGCCTTTTCATTATTAAAACCAAACTTGGCATTTAAGTAAGTTATTTCCAGAAATATTACTGGAGAATATTTACTCTGAATTAATTAAAATAAAAAATAAAAAAAGGTTATTTATTGCAATCAGTTGTTGTTGTCTAAAATGAATATTTTATTTTTAAACTATACATTCACATAAAAGTTACAATATATAATATATCCATATAAAATAATGCAGTGCAAATTTATGAATGACATTGAATTGTATTATATTGAATGTTTATATTTTTTATTCCATACAATAAAAAAGACAATAATGCTGGATAGTCTTTATATTAAAATATTTCTTTTTTAACTCCATGATACAATATGCTTGCATTTCTTTATCTTAGTTTTTATAATTCATTGTACATAAGCAATAAAGTAAAAAAAAATAATATAAATAATACAGTTATTATTTATCATGCCTTGAACTTAAAATTTTTGAAATAAGAATTAGGAAATATTCTCAATGCTTGAGAAATCCTAGGACATAGGTTTTATAAACTAAAGTACACAAAAAATTCTGTTAAAAAAAAAAAAAAAAAGTTGTGAAATACAAATTATTTCCATCCCCCCAAACCTTGAACGTTTCTCATGAGTGTCCCCAAAAGAGGATGACGTTGCTGAGATAATGCTGCATTTTGCATAGCAACAGGGCTAGATGCTGTGTTATTTAAACCACTTGAAGCAACCTGCAATGACCTAAGAAGGTTGGGGCCAGTCTGAATTAAGTTATCTAATGCTTTTTGAACACTTGGGTTATCAAAATTGATTACTGTAGCAGGATTTGCACTCTGCTGAGGGGGTGTTGTGGTGGCTGGAGTCCAGTTACTTGAAATGCTGTTATTTGTTGGCATAACACTGTTAGTAGGAGCTGATGTGTTATTTAAAATACTCAAAATCCTCTTTTGAAGTTCAGCCTGATGATCTGAAACAGGTTTTGGTGCTTTTGCAACCGATGTCCCCAGTCCTAAATAAAAACCAATGAATGAATAGCGTTAGTTAACTTAAAAGATTTTAAATTAAAAGAAAAAAAAAAAAGATTTGAAGGCAAGTACATCAATTTTACGTTATGTAAATTAAAGCATTAATGCCTTGTGGTTCAGAACCACAATCTTTATATTTTTAAGTTAACAAATTTATGAAATACCAAAAATAAAATATTAATATCAAAATTGTCAATTCAGAGTTAGGTTTGATGCTAATATATCGAGGGCTCTATGACGTAAAGGCCTAAGTGACATTTTTGTAAAAATTGAGTTACATGTCTTAAGTGAAATCCAAGAACCATATCTTTCATATGAAAAAGAGACCTAACTGAAAATTTCATTGCAACTGATAGAATTCTACTTCCAAAAAAAGCTACTTCCATAGAACTGCAAGGCAATACAAACATAAAACCCTTAATATCTCGGAATGGAGATTTTGTCACTTAGGCCTTTATGTCATAGAACCCTCGATATACTATCATTACATATTTAGAAGTAGGAAGGAAAATTGTCTTTCCGTGTCTTGCATGAGAACTTCAGAAGGAGTGAAAATGCATGAAGTGATATTGGCTAAATCTCAAGGATTATGTTTAAAATCCAGACAAGATGTTCTTTTTACCTTCCCAACCTATCATCCTTCATGCCATTTGTATCTTCCATCATCATTTTTTCCACCGAAGCAAATATTAGAACTAACCTTTATAACAACAACAATTTCCATCATTCCTAGCAAATACACTTGACAAGCAGCATTAAAAAATATTAATGTTATATTAATATCATGCACTGTTATAAATATATTATGTAAGATACATCCACTGATTTGATGCCGAGTTACTGAATTGATTTTTTTTTTAATCCTAAAACAATGAAAGGATTCTCTTTATTTTTCAAACTTTTCAAAAGAAAGCTTTTCTCTGAATTTATATATTAACAAACCCATTAAATACAACCAACCAACCTACCTTTAATATTCATATGCTGAAAAATAAGGTTTATAAAAAGTGATAACAAATACTTAATATCCGACAGAGAGAGAGAGAGAGAGTCAAGATCAAATACAACATACCAACATTTCTATATCTTCAAATTTACATATACCGAAATTAGATTAAATCAAAACTTGATTAACTTCAATAGCAGTCCTTATCACTCCCTTAAATCACCTTAAAAATTGTCATAAATGTGATAGAAAACCTATCTCATAGAGTTTCTTCAACAATGAAAAACAATAGTTTCTAATTTCTCAAAAAATTATACAAAAACTTGTCCAAATTAATTGCTTTAAGGATGTCAACTTTTATGGAAAAAGTTGGAATAGAGGGGATTTATTACAGGAAAATCAACTATTAACTCCATATTTATATTGCTAAATATTCTAGAAAAATGATATGAATTTAACATATACCTTCATACTCCTTATATACTTCAAAGGATAGTGTAGATAGGATTATTTGAAACTCTGGTTCAATTTAATGTACTTAGGAAACTTGTTAGACTTATTCAGATGACTCTTGTGCGTACCAAAGGAAAAGTCACTATTCAAGAGGAGTTAGCAGAAGAATTTAAGATCTACTACGGAGTGAAACATGGAGATGTTCTCTCAACTATTCTCTTTAATAGTGTTTTTGGAGAGAATTGTCAGGAACATTGGCATCAACCCTAATGATACTATCTATAACAGAATGGTTTAAATCTTGGCCTATTATTTATATAATAATATAAATAATAATGATATTATGATAATCAGTAAATCTTCACAGACTTTACAAGAAAAGTTTGCTCCAGTTATTGTATGAAAGCAAGAACATTGGGCTTAGGGTGAAATGAGAGAAAACCAAAGCATGATTGCATCAAGAAATATAAACAGATGGAGGCATTATGTACAAATTGGAAACTTTTTATTTTGACGGAACTTTTAAAAGTTTTATATTATTTGGGAAATGTTAATGTAATTGCTGAAGAAATTAGGGAAAGGTCGAAACAAGGTAATAGATACTGTTGGGGTCCTCATCCCTTATTGAAATGCCAGGATATCTCTAAGAATGAAAAATATAAAATTTACAAAGCCATTATTACACCTGTGGTGACGAATGTATCCAAAACCTGGTGTATGCTTAAGAAGGATGAAAGATGAAAAAGGAAAATACTGCATAAAATTTATGGACCAAAATTTGTAAATGGAGAATGGAATATAAGAAATTTTAATAAAGAACTTTATCAGTTATATGGGACTCCACAGATATTAGAAGAAATTAAAAGCTTCAGACTCACCGATGGCTTGAAAATATCCTTTATTCAAATGATATTTAAAGACAAATCAGATGGGAGAAGATGCAAAGCTAGAGCAAGGACATAATGGCTTAAGGATATTGAAGAGGATATAAAGGATATATCGTCGAAAACAATGTGGAGCCTGAAAGCTAAAATAAACAATAAAAAACTCGCCGAAAGGATAACTGGTGAGAAAATTCATGTGCACGCTACATGCGGCCACTATGAATTTTTTTAGCGTGTATCAAGACCTGGTTGCTTACTGATGACTGCTCCTAGCTGATGATCGCCATATTAGCGTGAAACAGCTGTACTAGGATGTCATTTTGTATACAACTTGGTCTCACCCTTTATTAGGATTAGATGTCAGAAGTTGGAGGAGATGAATGTTGGACAGACCTTACCTTGGACCTTCATGCATCATAGAACCGGTATCATTGCAAATAAGAAAAATAATATCATTGTCTCCTCCATCTAGAAAAACTTCTGTCAGTATCCCAGACCACAAGAGTTGACTTATTTTATATTAAGTTTCAAATAAAACATAAGATTATTCAGTGTTCTTTTAGTTCATCTTTGTGCTAATATCCCAATTTTAAATATCAATGTCATCATATAACAGGTTAGATGTAAAAGGGTGATATTCACTTTCATTGCCAAAAAAGCCATCTAAATGTGCAAAATTGCCAGATGCATGTTTTTCTCTGGAATAATGCAAATATCATGCATACATGCTTGCCCATCACATTTTTGTTGCTTGCTATATTCTGTCTAAAATCAGCCTTATCATACACTAAAAATCATACAAATGCCGTATGCAATTCATCATATGATTTGGGAGTGTTTCTTAAGCCAGATAGAGAACTTATCAATATGAGCTCAAAATTTTCTATTTCGTGGATCAACATGTTTTCACATTCAATCCCTTCAGGAACTATTACTTTTATTTTTAATGAAATATTTTTCCTTCTTGGGCACCAAAAAACAACAACAACAGTGTTGTTTCCATTTATTATTATGATAAAAATAAAAGGAACTAAGTAATAAATATAAAAAGAAGAATGATAAGTAAATTCTTTGAAAACTGTACTGAACAAGATCAGCATATAACTTTGCTTCATTCCATTTCATTTAGTTGAATCCAGCATTTTCTCAGGATGAGACCCAAAAAACAGTAACCATTTTCATTTTGACTAACTGTATCAGCAGTCTAAACATTTCACACCATATCAGTGATGCTGAGCTACAAGTGGCAGGTTTTGAAAGACGGTCAATCAGAAAAAAAGTTTATAACAGCTAGAAATTAAATTTAGGAGTTTGCCATAATGCTGGCTGTTGCTGAAATATTCGATAGAGGGCTGTAGTGCTCAGTGTCGCATGATCTTTCTTGTGTGCATCATTGGATGAAAAGTGCTGCCACTTCAAAATGGCAATCAACTTGGATCCTAAAGAAATTGCGCAACAACACCAGGAAGACAATTAAATGTCCTGGTCTTTCGTATGACTGTGTGATCCTCCTTGATGACAGTGCCCGACCACAAATTCCACAAAACACACACAACTTGAACGGTTTCTACTGAGAAATCTTGGGACACCCATATGGTCCAGATTTGGCTTCCAGTAACTTTCATCTGTTCCCTGTCTTAAAAGGGCACATGTCAGATTGTCACTTCACATGCAATGAAGAAGTCTAGCATGATGCAAAAAAGTGGCTAGAACAGCAAGGCCCTGACTTTTTTGTGGCTGGGATGGAAAAGTTGATCAAACATTGTGATAAATTTTGTGTATCTGCCATTTTAAGGGTACCATCTCATTTTCTTCCAATAAAAGTTTGCTTTTAGTATACAAGCTTTATAATTTTTTTTCCTCATCGACCTGTACAGAAGTTAAATTCTTTTTCAAGTCAAATGTTATTAATTCAAGCAAAAAAATTAAATAAATAAATTTGAAGGTAAGTACTGGGTGGTTATAATTAAAAAAAACTACTATACAGTAGTGATATACAAAAGAATCTACTGAATGAATCATAACGAAAACTGGTGGGTACCTTAATAAGAACATGGAGAAGAGAATCTGCAATAAAAAAAAAATAATTATTATTTTGAGTGCCACCAGATGGCATTGTGTGCAAAAAAAAAAAAAAAACATGTTAGAACATGCTAATTTCTCTTAACACTGCAACCAATCACACGTGATGTCTTTCTGTAATACCTAGAAGTAACCATGAGTACCTGCAAGAATGACCGAGCTTTGCTAGTGAAATTCTTTTACCAAAACGGCAGTAATGCTGCAATATTGTATTACACCAATATTGTATTTGAAAGAAATTAAGAAAGCACCTTTGTCGCTAGATGGACTGAAGAAACAGGAAAAAAATTCAAAGAAACAGGCAAGTTGCGTATAGCTCAGAGTAGAGACCGAAGGCCTATTGCAGAAAGACGTCGCACTTACCATTGCAGAAAGCCAGTCACATTTGGAGTTTCTCGTAATTAGTGCCATACACATATCCCTGCAACTACAAGTTCCATGGTCAAATTGTCCATAAAATTCTATGGTCTATCCTGAAATGGTATCCTAATAAAATTTAGAGGGTGCAGGAGCCGCTACCATGTGAACCTTAATAGTGCACTAACTTGTCTTTGCAATTTCTGGCGAGGATGTAACCCAATGACATGCAGTCTTGAAAAGTCTTATGAACCTCATTTTTCTCTACAAGGAACAGTGAATATGTACAACTGCCGAATATGGGGTTTGACACATATGAATGTTGTGTTTGCTAAGCCCCTACACTCCAACTATGTAACTATATGGTGTGGATTTACTGCAAACTTTAAATCGGACCAGTTTTCTTTGAGAAGAGCACGTCTGAAGTCCCTGTACATCGAAGGATGAGTGAACCACATTACACAGACCTTCTCCTGCACAAGATGCAGGATGAGCAGCCACCCCATATTTTACTTACAGCTATGCAGTTGTTGCGCACCAAAATTTGGTGAGGACAGAGTAATTTCTCAAATGTTTTCCAAATGCTTGGCCATCATAATCCCCTGACCTTAACCCATGCAATATTTGGTTATAGAGTTATTTGAAAAGTCACAAGTTTACTTAGGCAATGTTGAATCAGTTGCTGAACTGAAGGCAAGAATAACACAGCATATTGCAGCCATTCCCCTGGAGATATGCTTCAAGCAACTGTGGACCATGCTGTATTATGTTTCCAGCACATTCTGCATGCGAATGGTTTAGATAATGAGCATCTTGATTTCAATTAAAGGTTATGTTTGTTCAACTTGGTATTTTCAATTTTTTTTTTCTGCACCAAAGTCACTTGGCTGCATTCACAATAATTATTTTTTTATTATTATTTGCAAATTCTCTTTTCCATGTTCTTCTTAAGGTACCCTCCAACTTTCGTTGTGATTTATTGACTAGATCCTTCTGTACATCGCTTTGAGTACTATAAGTTTAATTCAACCACCAAATACATCAATTTTAAATTATGTGAATTAAAGTATTAATACCTTAAAGTTCTGAACCACGATCTTTATATATTTTGTTCACTGAAATACTCAAATTACCAAATCACTAAAAATTACTAGGAAAATTGTATCACATGAAATTATGTTGTACCTATTCTTACAGATACCTATTCATTTTAATTTTGCAACAAATGAAAGTACATATATCAATAATGTAATGTTAATTTTAGTAATTTATGAGTTCAAAAAAGCATTAACAAAATGGAGCTATAAACATTAAATATTTGAGCTTACCTGCCGCTGGCAAAATTGTTGGAGAAGCTGTTGCCATGATAGGTGCAATAGTTGGAGCTGGAACTGAAGAAATAGCTGGAACAGTTGGAATGACTGGAACTGCTGGAGTTTCTGGTTCTAATTGCCGTTGCTTTCTCTCTTGCAAATATAGAATCACCTTATCAATTTCAAGAATGCTGAGTGGTCTCCCATCTGCCAGAAGATTCAATAAAACTTGTATGCTACCTTCAGCAGGAGGAAATGGAGCAAACCCTGGATCAGCTCTCCCACCTATTGAAGCTGCAGGTGGCATTTTTTCACGAACTGATTGTAAATACTTTTCAAAACTTCGCGCAATTAAATTCAGGGCATCATCCAAAGGCATGTTACGGTGCTCTGAAGGTGAAAGAAATGCGAAACAGGAAAAAAAAAAAATGAAAAAAAAATTAGTTAAATAAAACAGAAATGCTGATTGAACTGATTAACTGGGAATAATATCAATTGGCAAAGATACACCCATAAGAAATTAAAACAAAAAACAAAAAAGAAAAGAAAAAAAAATAATTCGTAATAATTTACAAATTAAAAAAAAAAAAAGTAAAATGAAAAATAACTATAATACTTCCTTTCATTATAAATATCGTGTTCTAATGAAAATGAATAATTTGCAGAGAAAAACTACATGATGGAACAGACAGATTTTTTTTTTTCCTCCTTAAAACAGCATACTTGTCATTCACAATGGAAAATCAATTGTACTTGTGGTAAATAAAAATAAACAAATAAATAAAAAGTTAGGTTATGTACACCAAAAAAATATTTGTTAAAGAAATTCAGAATACTTGTCCAATGATACAAATTGCATCTCAAAGATGGAAAAAGCAATAAAATTCAAGAGTATAATGGCAATATATAAGTCTACCATGTCAAAATAATGTACAATGAAAAAGCTTCAAGCCAACGAACAACTCATAGATCCTTAAGATTTGCAACAGTCACTACAGAACCACACTAATTTGCAGCGAAGTTCAAAAGATAGGATAAAAATAATTGACTAGTTGCGACCCGTGAAATATTCACGGAAGTAAAACAAATTCAAAATTTTTGAAAAACACAAGATTGAAAAAGATGTTTTAAGCTAATTTTTTTAGAAGCCATAACTTTCACAACAGCCCATATGTAATTTGAATATCGGCTTATTTGTTAAAATAATATTATAATATTGTTAAAATAAAAAAAAAATAAAAAACTGATTTACCACTTTCGTAGTAGCCAGCGCTGCGGTTTCTCATTATGAAACATAATGGCAACCTGCCGCCCTAAAAGAATAGGCTCGTTGAAATTGAGGCAATATTAACGGAAGTAAAACAAATGCCACATTTTTGAAATACCCTGAAATTTTTGAAAAACACAACATTGAAAAAGATGTTCTAAGCTCATTTTTTAAAAGCCATGACTTCTGCAACAGCCCACATATAATTTGAATGACTAAGCCAAATTTGTTAAAATAAAAAGTTGATTTACCAGTTTCAACAATAACAATAACGAATGTCCAACAGCCAATACCAATAATCCTGTCTGGACAACAATGACGGCACGTGCTTCATCATTGTCCCCTACTTGTTGATTAGTGAGTGAGTGGCTACACAGCTGAAATTATGTAAAAACCGAGATTTTACAAACTCTTTGATAAATTTTGATGCATGAACTTCATGCATTTCAGTGTAAACTTCATTTTTGTGGGAAAGAAAATTTCAATACGCTGATAATAATTGTGTAATCGCGATCCGTCGCGGTGAAATGGGAAGAATATTCGAGACGCCATGTTTAAACATGGGCATGACGTCATGCCTGACGTGTTCCAACGCTGCACTGTGATTGGTTATTTCAAATTACAAATTAAAAAGATCCGTACAACTTTTGCCTATTAAAAGGAAGATTTTTCATCAAAGAATGTAATAAATTAGCAATCCTTAAAGTTTAGGTGGTATGGAAAACATCTGAATTATTTCTTCACAACCTCCATGAATCTGAGAAAAGATAATATTTCATATCTTTAATGATAGAGATTCAATGAAATAATGCCCTTTTCACTGAAAAAGATTTATAATGCAATCCAACAAAGCTTTAGGTTATTATACCTGCAAATCAGATGATCAAATCCATAAAACAAAAGAACTTGGGAAGATGGGATAAGATGCCCACATTATGTCTTTTGATCAGTTAGACAAAAATTAATTGTAAGCAATCAACTGTAAATTACTGATAAATCTCTTTATATAAAATGGCCAAGTTTGAAGAAAAGGTCAATCCATAAAACCAGTACTTCATAATATGGTGTGTGAGATGATAGTTAATATATCTTTTAGATAAATATAATTTCAAAATATACCAATTTTTGATAAAAGAGAGCAAAAACATATCTGAATAGCAACGCAGTAAAGCAGTATTACAGAATAGCTGCAGTAAAGATTTAGAAGCATCAGAAATGGCATGGAAAATGTGCTGAATTAAAAGTTTTCTTCCTTTTCCTTAGAAGACAGACAAAAGAGGTATTTTAATTACATTTGGTTTTCAAAACTATGCATAAGGAACTTCTGAAATAATGTGGATATTTATATTGTGACAGATTTCAAAATTACAAGCAAAATATACTGTATTAATCCATCTATAAATGGATTAATATCTATCTATATT
>JAFIDM010009631.1:271183240-271198141 GCA_023159025.1 Thereuonema tuberculata | reverse complement strand
TGTATATAAAAAGTCATGTTTATCTTACCTTGAGGAGTACCCCATAAAATGTTTAAAGTAACAGAGACATGTTGTTCATGCTGAGCTGTAATAACTATGGCATACAAACAGCCACGGCGAGAGATGTCATCAAGAATTTGAGGCATTGGTGTTTCTTCTCTTGGAAAAAGGATATCTACACGTAATCCCAAATTCTTTAATCTGTGTTCAACTATTTCTGCATATGCTCTAAAAATATTTTAAATTTGTAAATATTAATAAAAATTTCAACTTGCTCCTCCCCAAAAAATTTCATTCATTAAAAATAACGCAAAGCAACTAAAATTTTATGTAAATTTAAATGCTCATAATTATTTTATGAACATTAAAAAAACATTCCATAAAAGGTCATGAAAATTCAAGAGACTACTAAAATTAGATGCTCAGAGTTCCTTGACCAACAGGATGAAGAAAAGGTCAATCTGATGCCTGCTTGCCTCTAACTGCAAAAAAAAACAAAAAAAAAAACCTGGCCTGGTTTTGACAAAGGCCTGGGTAATCGTAAGGTCAGTTTGAAGAAGAAACCAAATAGAGGATGAGAGTGGGAGAAGAAAAATACCCGATTCCCACAAAGAATTGAACTCAGCATCCCAGCTGTAAGACGGGTGCTGAGACAACTTAAACTGGAGTTTCACAATTTTACAGTCTATCCTAGGTCCATTCAATGAAATTTTGTATTTCTGATTTACATTGCTATTTAAATAATGCAACATAAACAATGTTGGATACAGTATCACAGTAGCTGATTATCAAATTCTACAGTACTGAGATCTAACATATGTACTCCCTTGATACCAATGAAAAGTTGAACAATCTTCATCAATTATCTTAAAAATCTCCTTAATTGAAGACCATGATTGGTGCATCAATGAGTTATGGAAGCCATTAACAGTTATATCAACATCTAAGAAATTAAAAATACCAGACCAAAAGTTTTCACAATTTTTTTTTCTTCATTATTAAACTATATTAAATAAGTTTCAAATTTTTCAATAAAACAAGAATTTCTCGAACAAGCCAAGCCTTCATACCCTTGGAATATGAAGATATCTGTGCAGTGATACTAGTTTAGTTTCAAAATATATAGATGTGAATAGTTTTGACAAGATTAAATAATCAAGTAACTGAAAGGAAGTTTTACAAAAATTTCATTTTACAAAAATTTCATTTACTATTAACACTCCATTAAAATATGGTGAGGTAAGCACAGAAAGAGATCATACTTGTTTACACATAGAAGGATTCAAGAGTTTAAGAAAATGATATGTTGGATTTCCAGAAGAAATAGTTGGTACTTAAATAAATAGGACTGTAGATTAGGAAAAAAACTTTGACTGCAACACCAATATTATAATTGGCGACTCCGAAATACAATCAACTCTTAACTCCATCAAAAAAAGCACAGACGTCAATTCCAGTCCTGATAATAACCATAATAATACCACCTTAATAGTAAGTGAAACTAAGATGCAGTTGATAACTTAAGACAATGCTGATATGAAGGATGCTCTAGAGATGGTCATAAAAGATAACAATGAGAATGCATTCAAAGATAACTTCCATGACTGATGAAGATGTAGGGCAAAGCCAAGAGAGATTAGTTGAAAGTGGCATAGATGGTTTACAAGCACATTACTGAAAGGTTACCATGGAGCTCAGGAATCAAATTTTTTAAAGACTGAAAATGAATTGAAGAAATCACAAAAAAGAGAAGCTGTATACAGAAGAATGTAAATTCTGGCAGAAAAGAAAAAGTAATAGATGTATGCAAGATATTAACACCAGAATCTGCCTGCAGATGCATTTGAAGTTGGAATACCATACCCTTTATACAGGGCATTTTTCCGAAACCTCAACCAGCCTAACTTCGACTCTGATCTTGAAAGCGGCGAGTCAATGCTTACTCATATCAAGAGAACTCTTCAATCAATCAAGGAAGGAGTATTAGGAGTCAGACAAAAGAAGTTATTCTCAATGTGAAAGACTATTTTGAGAAGGAGAAAATGGAGAAGAGGAATATACTTCCATTCGAGCAAGTACAGCAGCGTATAGTGTCAGCTACAGGAGTAGGATTAACAACGCTGCAATCCATTTGCTGAGAGGCAAAATCAGCAGCACCAAAAGGGCTCCCTTTCCCTGCAGGAATGCCTGGCAAGAAACGGAAGTGAGAAAGCCCTGTGACTAACCCTGATTCCTTCACACTGGAAGCCATTCAACAGCAATTCAGTTTTCAATTTCAAATTCAATAGTTTGTACTAGCGGAAATGTATTTAAATAAATGTAAATAATAATTTTAATCCCGTTCAAGTTATCTTCTCTTCAAATTTTGGAAAAAATGTCTTTTTTTTTTTTTTTTTTTTTTTTAAAGATTATAAAACTTATATTGTATGAAACATAATTAGTAAATTTTTAATGCTTCCTAAGTTTTTGTATACGGAGTACAAACAAAAATCCCCCAATTGAAAGCATTCCTGCAATACTAATTGGAATAGACAATCTATGAAAATTCTACCATGACAACTTCAAGTGGCCAGAGTCAACCTTACGCTGGTTGGACTTAAGTGTTAAATTGATAAATATAGGTAATATTCAATTGACATTGAAGATTTGGAACTGTAAAGAATAATATGGAAGAAGAACTATGAAAGAAATTATCTGGAAATTTTTTTCTCTAAACCAGAAAAAGGGAAGAACAATAAAAAATGCAGAACTAACCCATTCAGGAATGAATGAAATAAAATATATTCATCTTTCAAAGTCAAAGAAGACTGATAAAGCTTGATTGTCAGAATAATTTTGGGTGGAGAGTTATTCAATTTTGTACTGTAAACTAGGAAATAAAAACAAAACAAAAAAAAATCAACCCAATTTAGGTGTTTATAACCTCTAAACATTATCTGAAAAATGAATCCATTCCATGAAAAACTTGCCTCAAAAACAATCGTGAAGCATACCTGAAAGTGGTGAGATGATTAGTTACCAAAATTAATCAGTCAAATTAACACATCTCACCTTAATAAAAAAATTTCAAGATGTTCTAAAATAAACATTTTTTTAAGAGGCTAGGTTATCGATGTTAGGCCAAAAGAAAAGTAATAACGAAATTAGATAATGTTTCTTAAACAATTTAGGATGATGGCATGATAATTAGCATTTACCACTTTGCTCATTAGTCTGACATTGTCAATCTAATGAACGGCCATTTAAATTCTGAACATGTATGTATCTGAATAATTAACAGATAATAATTGTAAGCTTACATTAACTATTTTTCTTTGAAAAAAATCAATTAGTTACTTTTGGGTTTTAATTTTAATTTATTTCTGTTTCTGAATTAGGGCATTAGAAAGATTTAAACAAAACAAAAAACATTGTGACTGGCAAAAATTCTTAATTAAATATTCACCGACATATCTTCCAAAAAAAAAAAAAAAAGTTTACTATTTATTCAAAACTGGAATTTGTAATTATTATTTAACAGTTAAGAATACAAATGCAGAAATTAGAGGAGGAGAAAAAGAAAGGAAATACTGGAGAAAATACTAGCAATAAAAAAAAATGGCCTTACCTCTGCATTTTATTTGGGACAATAATTTCACAATCATTTGGATGATGAGGGTCAAATATCTCAGAAGGAGTATCTTTGTACGAATCCCTGAATGGGGCTGTTAACAATTCCCTCCTGAAATAAATAAAGGAATTTTGCTTTTAATCATGATGTCATGTTTTACAAAAAGGGGAGCAATTCAATTTAATTTAAAAATTAATAATTTGATAATAAAAAAAAAGGTTTACCTCGCTTTAAATGCTTCATCTCGAACAGAATCAAATCGCCTAGCTATTGCCTCATCTTCAAAACGACGACGGAATGAATCACCATAAGTTTCTTTCGAACGATCATCGCGAAATCTGTCTTCTCTTACAAATGGTCTTCAGGAAATAAAAGGTAATTATGCAATTTTTTTTTATTTCTTTGATGAAACAAAAGTTACAGTTCATTTTATTCAATTATTCAATATTGATTTAGAAAATTGGGGGTCCTGCACTAACTTAAAAGAAGAAAATACACTTACTGAAATAAACTAACAAATGAGACAAAGATGCATTTACCTCTTGCTACGATCATCAGAATCTGTTTCTCGATGTGGTGACCTATCTCTATAATCCCTAAATACAAAATAAATAAATAAATAAATAATCCTTTTTTTTTTTTAATTAGGCAAAGAACATAGCTTTTCTTATTTTTTTAAATTAATTTATTACTGTACTTATAATATTGTACTAAAATGGCAAAAAGATTTTGTTTAGTATTCCATCTAAATATCATGTAACAATCGTGTGCCACTAATGCAATTACTCTCTCTCTCTCTGAGTGGCACACAAGAGAAAGTTCCAAAAATTTAATTTTATAGGCTCCTATTTTTTTCTCTTCTTTGAATCCTGTTTGAGGTCAACTCTAAGTTTGAACTTTTTCTTTTTTTTTTTTAAACTAGATTTAGTCACTGTTTATACAGCATTCACTGTGATCCCACATTTCCAAATTTAAAAAACTGTCTTTTCAATTATTGGTTTTTTACTGAAATGTTGAAATATTGCAGAGATTCATAATTTTTTTTTTCTGATCGCTTCTACAGTAAAGAAAATTAATAAACAACCGTGTTTTTTTTTAGACACGGTTGTTTATTAATTTTCTTTACTGTAGAAGCGATCAGATCAAGTATTTTTTTTTTTTAATTCCAACTTTTTAAATTAGCAATCCTACTTTAAAGCAAAGTACAGTCGAACCTTGCTTTTACATTCCCACAAATAACGTTTTAAAATCATTTACAACATTTTTTCTCGGTCCCTTCAATTTTATTATTATTATAACATTTTTCCCATGTATTTACGATGTTGTAATATCAAACTTTCCACCATTTATTTGTCATTTCCGCCAAATGATGTAAAAAAAAAGTTGAGCATCCATGCAAAAAATTGAACATAAAATGGCAACTATCAACGTAAATTTCAACATAAATACAGTTAATTTATGCAGATTCAATGGCATCAGAACAAAATACTGTATTTACTTGAAACTAATGTGGCCAACTATAGTCTCTTCCCCCTCCAACGTCCACTTATTACACTGCTTTGTGATTGCAACTAGTGAGACCATCGCAACTTTGATATATTGAATGTCTTGATGCTTGATATCTTCGTTCAGTTTCGGCTTCATTCTTGTTACCCCGTCTTGTTTCATTTGAAATGTGTATGATAATTTTCCTTTACTAAATTAAATATTTAATATCGTCCTGTGTGTTATAAAAGTTCAAAGCATTGATTACATCATTCTATGTAATGAACATTGTATCCTTAATGTTCTTGGTATGCAGAAACCATTTCCCATAATTTACACCTTTTTTTCAGAGTCCCTTGAAAAGTGTAAAAGTTGGGTTCGACTGTATGTTGTTTTTTTATTCAACTATTAGCAACAATTCTCAGCTGAACTATTTCAGTGAAGCCTACACTTACGAACATATTTCTGGCAACTGTAGGAATTAAACCCATCATTAGCAGCTGAGGTTTAGTTTTGATGCCATTCAAGTCTCCTTGTTCATTTCATGCCCACCTATCAACAATATGTAAATCAAACTCGCCTCTCAGACTTTAATATAACTTTCAGTCTTTCTTTGGCTGATTTATCATGATCTTTTTTTTATACTCTCCATCTTTTAAAAGCCTCCTACTCCTTCAAATGGCTACCAGATCCTGAAATATTTTCAGAGACTGCACTGTGCCTGTTCTGACAAATCCTAACTGTTCTTTTGGTGTTCTGGTAGTTCTCTTCCTAACAAGGTAATTTTAAAGAGTTTAAATCTGTGGTGCCAGAAGAGGTACTGTAAATTTACTTCCTGATTGCAGCCAGTTGCTTCTTTAATACTTGAGTTAAGGTTCTAATTTACAAAGTCATATGAAAAGCTAAGAATGGACGATCTGGATAGTGCAACTTCTTGACCACTACCTGAATAAAAATAGATTTATTGATTTGTTAGAGACGGGTCACTCGAATATTTCTAGTCTGTATTCTTTGAGGCATTAAGTAATTTATTCCCAACACTGCAGGGAGATAGGGATGTAAAATTCATCATTGAATTTGTAAACATCTGCCTATATTACAATTTTTTCATTGCTTTATCTCAATATAATCTATACCTATAAAAGACAAAACCCACTGACTGACTGACTCATTCATTCATTAACGCAGTCAAAACCGCTGAACCCAGGAAATTGAAATTTTTGGGATGGGTTCCCCTTATGATGTAGGAGCTTACTAAGAAAGGATTTTTAAAAATACCACCCCTCAGGTGTAAACAGGGGGTGGGGTGAAGTTTCTTGAAGGTTACACATATCTCGGAAACGGTTTGAGCTAGAAACACAAAACTTGACATGAGTGTTCTTTGTCAAAATTGAAAAGACCTGTATTCGATGAATTTTCGATACTGGTGTCCTAAACAGGGGGGGGGGGAACAACTTACTTGAAAGTGTCACATATGCACCTGGAGGTGACAATTGGAACCACAAAATATTGTTGTATATAATAAAGCCACAGATTAACCTGGAGGCAAAAACTAGAACTATGGAGTGTAAACGGGAGGGCGGTGAGGAGATGGCAGACATTGCTGAAGGATACTTCTACGCGGTTTTCGGGATAGATATAGATTTGCAATGATTACATGAATTTTCATGAACTAGGGAAGGTTTGAAGTGATTGGGAGGCAGAGAAGAGGAGAAATGGGTGGTAAATCTTATAGTTCCTGATCTCGATAGTATTACTAAAGCTTTCAAGGTGTGTGTTTGGGGGGGAGGAGGGGGTTCCAAGCTTTGCTTATTTTTCCTGACAAGTGGGAGGGGGGGGGATCGGAGCAATGCTTACATAAGATAGACAAACATCTTTTTCCCTCAGTATTTCATGTATATTTCAATATTTCAGTGGTATTTACTGTTAATGATTTGGCAAATCATATGTAGTTTGATTTCATACAAAGCACAAGGGGGAGGGGGAGGACATCTGCTTATCTGTGCTTATAGGGGGGGGGGGGGCTAAACTGACTAAAAATATGCTTTCATAATACTTGAATGCCGCATATTAATTTCATATCTAGGGATCTTGAGTTATAAATATGGCGCTACTTTGTACTTACCACATGATTTTTGTACCAACTAGGAAAGTTCCGAAGTGATCTCACAATTTCAATTTGTTTCTCGTCCACATTATTGTAACCCATATGAAGAACGGGTATTTTACTAGTAAATATATAAAATTTACTAGTTACAGGGTGCGAATCCTTTCTTGTAACGTTGTGCCTTCGTTTGCTCACTCAATTCTCTATATAAAATTTACTTTGAGTTTAATTTCAAATTAATTAAAGGTTTAATCACCATATAATTGAAAAATTCATTCTTCTCGTGCATGTATGGTGTGTGTCTTTTTAATTTTTTAATTTTTTTTTAAGGTTAATTTGGGTCATTTTAAAGACTTTTATTTAACTTGCTCTCTCTAGGGATCACTTATGGTCAAAAATTTGTAATCGATATTTCAACCATGTTGTGATGAGCTACAGAGCTGCAAATTGGCACTCACTCATTTTGGATGACAATGCACTTGGATGCAAAAATATTACAGATAAGGTGTTTTGTTATGCAGGAATTAATTATTTAAATTTTCAGAGAAACTACTTGTTACCCTGCAAAACTTTCTAAGATTTGATTGTTAGTTTTCCATTTTTGAATAAAACCATGCACAGTTGTGGATGAATCAAGTAGGGCCTTTGAATTTCCCAAGCAGTAATACAATTAAATATACTCTTTTACGTATGAATTTGTATGTAAATGTAGTGATGATGCTCAAATTATCGTGAAGAGATACCACTGGGTCGTCGATGACTTCGCTAACGTGGCATATAAACAAGAGAGTTGGTATAAATAATGTATTGCTTCACCAGCTCATATTCTAAAATTGAAAGATACTGAAAGAAAATTGAAAGAGAAGATATTTGTATGCGAATCTGAAAATTATGAATAAATATCTGTTTTCAAAATGTTGAGAGAGATTTTTAGTCATATGAATTTCTTCTTCGATTACAAAATAGAGACTAAAAAGTAAAAAAAAAAAAAAAAAAAAAAAAAAAAAGGCTCTTATTAAAATGCACTAAAAAGGAAGAAATAATTTTGTCTCCACAATCACAAGATTGTACGATTTAATAATGCTTAAAATAAGAGAGTGAGGCACCCCTAATAATGCAATACATGACTGAAAATAAACTATAAAATATTACACAATTCCCCTCAATATAGGTACTATGTCAGAATGAAGTTGCAAACTTACAATATGGAAATATCTCATGTGAAGAATGTTTTTTTAAAAAAAATATTTTTAATATTTTACAATAGCTGGATTGTTTTTTGTTGTTTTTTTTTTTTTATTTTTCTAAATAACTACAGAACAGAAAAAAGAAGGAAATGTTAATTGGATTTTTTTTAGTAGTTCAATGATTTATTGATTATCTTTCATCTTATTTGTTAGTCCTGACAAGATTACTATTCCATATTCTGAATTCACTCGTACCTTCTGATCGTCACTAATCCATTGTCATCAATGAGCGTCAGTGCAGGAAAGTCAACAGTTGTACCTCGACCATCAACTTACCTGATTGGAAGGATGATTTACATTGTCTTTATTTATTATCTGAAGGACTTTAGAAGCAGTAGAGATTTTATTTTTGGAATAAAACTCATTTACATTCTATTGAATGCAAGATGGCTTCAGAAGTATGATAGTTTTGATCTTTGACCATTAAGCAACATCAGATCAAAAAAATGCAGCTTGCTGTTTTTCGCTTTATTCTGCAGCCTGTAAAACTACTGTTGAGCTAACTCCAGGAAATCACTTACGAATCCAACAATGACACAGACTGACTTCTTCTTTCTCTAAACCTTTTCCTACTTCTATGCGGGGTCGGCATTTCCTTCTTTTATTCATTTCCTCCATTTCTCTCTATTTAGGGCTCCCTCTCTCATCCATCCATTTTTCTCAGATCTTCAGCCACCTTATCTCTCCAACTGAGCTTGGGTCTTTCACGTTTTCTCTTTCCTGGCACCTCCAACATCCTCACTCACTTTCCTAGATAATCTTCATTCCTTCATTCTGTATGCCCAAACCAACTCAGTCTATTTTCCTGAATTTTCCTGTCCACCTTGACTGTCCCTTTGATGTGTTCACTCCTAATCCTGTCCTCTCTAGTTACACCACTCATCCATCTTAGCATTTTCATTTCTGCTACTTCCACTTTCCTGGGCCTTGGTGACTACACATGTCTCAGTATCATACATCATTGCAGGTCTGACCACCATCTTATACAATTTCCTTTCATCTTGCAGCTTACTTTCCTGTCCCACAACACTACTCATTTTCCTCCAACTCATCCACCCACACTGGATTCTATGGGACACTTCAGCCTCTAACACTTCATTGTTCTCCAAGTTTGACCCCAGGTACTTGAATTTTCTTACTGTTGGTAACCTTGCGCCTTATAGTTTTATAAATATGTCTTCTTGTTTATCCTTTGATACCACATACTCCGTCTTTGCACTACTGATTTTCATTCCTCTAACACCTTTCTCCACTCCTCAGCTTTAGCTCTAACCTATCCAGGCTCGTTTCACACAGAATGATGTCATCCGCAAACTCCATGATTCTTCACACTTGACGGCCCTTATCATTACATTCATAACCAAGTCAAACAAATACGGACTAAGTGCTTATCCATGATGTAATCCAACTTCTACAGAGAAACCTTCCGTCTTACCGACACTGCTCTTAACTTGCGTCACAGCTCCCCTATACATCTCCTTACCTCACTGACTAAGAAGCATTATCTCTGCAAAATTTGCAATATAAATTCAACACAATTTATTTTAAATAGCTATGTAAAGGAAAAACCTTGTCAAGACAGCAAAACAGTTGAGCAGAAGAGAATGTGCTATATTGAGTAACTGAACAAATTAATTCCCAGCATAGTCTAAACTGACATCTATCTATACATATATATAAAAGGATGAGTCTATAAGCCCCTTTTCTCAGGAACCACATGAGTTTCAAGGATAAAATGTGGTATCAAATTAAAGGTTCTGATGTGGAGGCGTGCATGAGCATGTTGATTTTTGTTAAAAGTAATTTTAATAAAAAATTGATGCGCCCTTCACATCGAAGAAATCACTGTAATTAAGTAATTTTCCCCCACTTGAATGATTAAAAGATCTTATTTAATCTGAATTATCACTTAAATTATGATTAGGAGGATATATTTCCAACCATAGAATTTCTACAGGTTTTACTTGTCTTATTATAAACGATATTATGATGTTATAAATATCACTTTTTTATTCAATTCATACTATAAAGTCCTTTCTTATGTGAGATGGTAAACTGTATAACTCTCTATCTTCTACAATACTGTCTTCATTAGCAGAAGCAAAGCGTAGTTATGTAAATCTTAATATGATACTTAACTTAGTCTATCAAGATATAATATCATTCAAATATTTTATTCATTGGAAATCCATCCAAAGATTGCAGTTTTTGCCAAAAGTGTCTTACAAATAGAGTAACATTTGTTGAGAGAGGGGGGCATTTACAGGTAACCCCCGAACAACACAGTACTTGAAGAACACGGATACCTTCCCCCGAATTATAAGGTTTCAAACTACACGATTTTCCGAGTAATTCTTTTGAAAAAGAATAAATACATATATTACTTGATATAAAATTACAGTAGTTAAAAATTTGGAGTAATATTCTCATCAATTACGTCAGCGATTAATGAAGTTGTAACCTTTTTAATACTTTTAGTGTTTTAGAATTATATTTTTCCCAATTAATATGACTGAATACCGTATTTACTCGCATAATTTCCCCTTTTTTTCCCTCAATATTTTGACAAAAAAAAGGGTGGGTGGGGAAATTACGTGATGTTTTTCAATTTGAGGAAAAAAAATATGGTGAAAGTGTAAGGAAAACCATGTTAAATATTGATTTTTAAAGCAAGAAATGTAATGAACAACAATTTTATTAACATGCAACATTTAAAATATAAGAAATCACATCTCAACATTTGTTTTTTCTTCCAAGTACAGTTAAGCAATAGGCATGCACGGAAGTGTGTGTGTGACTGTGATGTAATTTCGTAACTCACGCAGCGCAGCCAGCCATCTTTATAGCTGCTCACCGCATGACGTCAGCATCAGCTGCCTGCTAATAGAGAACTTAACTTTATTCGTGAACTTCATGTTTTCATGAAAACACTCGAAATTGTTGTACTGATTCAGAAGGAGTCTGCTCTTGTACTGACCGGGGTGGGGGTGAAATCTTCCCCTAAAGTAGCGTGGGATAGAGAAATGCAATAGTAACAGTACATTGTCGCATCGTCGTGAGTTGACCGCCAGTCAAGGTCATGTTGGAAACGCTTGAAGTAGAGGTGGGGAAATTATGCGATAAAAATAAAAATTGAATTTTGTAATCCACAAAAACGGGGTGGGGAAAATACGCGATGGGGGAAATTATGCGAGTAAATACGGTAAGTTATATTTTATATATAGTTTTTCAATCTTAAACCAAAATTATTCTTCAATTTACTGATTTGAAAGATTTTAAACCAATTGTATCGAGTTATTTTTTCATTATTTTGATTATTTTTTTCCCTATTGACATTATAAATGCTATTCATAATTATTTTATAAATAATTTTTTCTTTAATAATAAGTATTTAAAATTTTTTTAAAATAAAATTTTTTAGTTTTATATTTAACAAAAAAAAAAGTTTAAAACGTAACGTTTTTTATTTTATTTATACACTTGAAATGGAATGCTGTTTTTGTAGTCTCGAACAACACGGTTTCAAAGATTATCGTGAAATTAATCGTGTTCTTTGGGGGTTACCTGTAATAGGTTCCTTGCTATCAATTATATGAATTGAATTTTCAAATAGTCAATCAGTCCAAGGAAAATTATCTGATTTTTACAGCTGAAAGATTGTAGATACTACCAACTGACATACAGGTGAAAGCTGTACAGGGAAACACATAACTAGCATTTAGCAATAGCAAATGTCAAAAAGATACCTATTATGTGTTTTGGATTAAGTTAAAATCAGGGAATATTACAAAATATCTATCAGATCAGTTCTACGTTAACAAGGAAGAACAGCTCTCGGTAGATTCTGCATCTTCTCACTGCTGATCAAAAGAATTATAAAATGGAGCTTGGATACAAATAGGATACTAATGATTTCTTATTAATAAAATGCTGCCACCATTCTGAACCAGAAAGCGAAATGTCTATCATTTAATGGACAAATTTAAGTTAATACCTAATGAAAAACGCTTAATTGTACACAAGGTCATGCTGATATTCTTTCTGATAACAATGCTCCACTCTTGAACGGACTATAAGTAAGTCTTGATATTAATAATACTAATGCAAAGAATTAATGGATTTAGTCTGCAAATCCTGCATAAACCATCAAAACAAAGGCAAGGAGTACTATTCTGCTCCATGACAATAAGCAGTCATTCATTATCAAAGTAAATTTTTATAGAAAGAAATCCTGAAGCATTTATCACACAGTTTCAACCAGTGACTTCCATTTCTTTTGCTTAATGAGGAAAACATAAAAGGTCACTATCTTGCGTAAAAAAGATTGAGTCCACGTAGTTGTGATTTCTTTAAGTTTTCAGAATTCTATGAATAAGGCATCCATCATTTGGTGATACAAAGAGGTAAATGTCTAAATGCACAAGGCATTCATTCATTCAAGGTATTCATTGCACATTAGTTGTCAATAGAAGTTTCTTTTTAAAAAAATCTTTTATTATTCTTATTTTTTTTATGTTTCTACTGTAATTTCTGGAAGAGCTATTATGATTACTTTTAGTAACAAAGCTTTGAATAAAGAAATAAACAAATCTTAAATGAATATATAACAGAATAATCCAAAAATTTAACAATCAGTTATAAAATCCTCTAACCTCTTTCTGTCATTTAACACAGGGCTGTTTCTCCTTCCAGCACGACTTCGATCATCTGACTCTCGATCACGCACTGTCTCTCGGTCTCGTGGTTGTTGTTCACGCCGTCTCAATGCAGCCAAGTTGACATCTAAATATTATTATAAATTAAAAGCAAATGAAGCAAATTGTAATCTCATAACATTTTTAAACATAAAACATCAAACAAGCAATGTTAAATTCTTGATCAGGTAAATATTGTTCAACTTTGACTCTTTGAATTCTCGAGCAATTGGATACTGCACAGCTAAAATTACTGTAGAACACTTAAGTTATTGACTATTGTTAAAATGACTGAAAATATGGAAGATGCACATTAACACTGTATTAATGAACAGTTTTATGCATATTCATCGCTAGCTATTAAGGGAGCAGTTGGTAGGCGTTTCCCCATTGTATCCAAAAATGGAATAGAATCTAAGATTTTGGACTTTTTTTTTTTGGGTTGGAAAGTCCTTGTTTTGTTTGTAAACCCCATCCCATCCAATAAAGGATAAGATGCTTTTGTTTTTTTGTTGAATGCCTACGATCACCGTAACTCCTTCCATTCCAAATCCTAAGTTTGTCTATGACCCACACACATAAAATTCATTATTGTAACAGACTAACAAAAGGAAGAAGAAAAAAAAAAAACAAATACCTACTGTTAACCATCTAACAATAGTTTCAAGTTATTTTAAGTGGATTGTGATCAATTACAGAAGTTGAACTTAAACATTTATTTTAAAATGTCTGTGACAAATATTCGTCTGATCAAGGAGTTAACATAGAAAATACTAAATAAAGTAGTTATATTCTATCTCTCTCTTTTCTTTTTCATTTTAATTATCAAACAGGGACATCAATATTATGGATAAAAAAAAAATTGCCAGATGACAGTCCAATAGTAAGTAGATGTAAAACAGCATTTTCTTGAATGAATAACAGTAAAAGAAATAGTGTCCAGAAACAGCATTCAATTAAATCAGACTAAAAGATGTTGTGAATCAATTTACACAGTCTTAACAGAAAATATATTTCAGGAGTAAGTATCAAATTATGTAATCAAAGTATGCAACTAAATAATTTCTTTCTAAAAAATTTTAAGAAAATAAACAAGTCTTCTTTTAAAAGCAGAACTACCTGAGGAATAGTCACATCTCTTAAGATCACCAGGAAGATGGAGAATTGGATTTTGAAGGTTGCAAAACAATATTACAGGTAGGCAAAAGAAGGAACAGCAGTTTGAGGTATTTCAGAATAACAAAAGAAAATGAATAATAATGAAAATCAAATAAGATAGCTTAATAAAAGTTGGTAATATTTTTTGTATTTTCACAATACCATTTTTTGAAATTTTCTTATGTTATTCCTGAAATTCGTAAGATATAATCAATGTTTGCACTTAATTATATAGACACTTGCCAAGAAATCAAAATATGTTTTATTAGATAATATTTATCTTAGGAATTCATGATGGAGACAGTGACCCCTCAGGCTGAGGAGAGCCTAACAAGCTCGAAACGGCCGTCCCAGAGTATCAGCTCGACTCAAAAGGCATTCTTTTTCAATTAATATTTATCTTAATTTTATAACAAATTAGCATCCTTAAAAATAATGAAGGTAGTAAATAATTTAATAACTTAGTTAATAAAAAAAAATATTAACAACAACTTTTAATAAGAATGACTGCAAGGCCCAACACAAGAATAAACAAAAACAATTGCCTTTTTGGTTCATTTCTATGAGGAGGACTAGGGAACAGCTGTTTCACCATTCTAC
>JAFIDM010009631.1:271163889-271182840 GCA_023159025.1 Thereuonema tuberculata | reverse complement strand
GTAGAATGGTGAAACAGCTGTTCCCTAGTCCTCCTCATAGAAATGAATCGGAAAAGGCAATTGTTTTTGTTTATTCTTGTGTTGGGCCTTGCAGTCATTTCCAGTAGATTTGTCAGCACGTTAAACCCATTTATTTTAACTTTTAATAGATTACTTATAATTGCTTTTATTATTATTTAATTACCCATTTTCCCTTGAATGTTAATAAAATACATAATATAATAAACTTGATGAATTCAATATTGCTACCCGTTGATAGGAACTTCTGAGGTAACAAATCCTTCCTTAAACAATAGGGTAATGAAAGTATGGCACCCATTTCATTTCTTTTATGTAAATAATCCAAAGAACAGACGAGTGAAAGATATATAACTTCATTAAATTTAAGGAATTCTTCTCGGATTTCCAGCCAAGTAGGAATTTTGGAGTGGTTCAAGCTTTCAGACGCCGTCATGGAGTCCATCTTCAGGGAATGAGAAGCGAGATCACCGTGGGCTTTTTAAACCGTGTTGGCTTCTTTAACGGAGATGGCTTCCTGGATGAGACGATCCCAGTAGCCAGTAGACTTTGCAATGATGGAGGTGCCGGAGAGGTCGGGCTGGTGTCCATGGTTGATGCTATGGTCGGCCAGACCAGATTTCTTCTGGCCAAGTCGTATGTCTCGCTGATGCTTCTGGCAATTGGTCTCTAGCGTATGGCCTATTTGACCAATGTAGGCTTTCCCACAGGAGCAGGGAATTCAGTAAATGCCAAGAATTTTTAGCCGCAGATTGTCTTTCGCAGACGGAAGAAAACTTTTGAGTTTGGGAGGAGGAATGTGAATCGTATGCATGTCATATTTTCATAGAATACGACTTACGATTCCCAACACATTACCTGTGTAAGGAATAAAAGCTACTTTCGCAGATTCCTTAGAAATTTCAATGGAGGGAAGAGTTCGAGCAGCTTTTAGAATGGTTTTATTAATTTTGTGTGGATGGTAACCATTAGCAATGAGGGTGGTTCGGAGATGGCGAAGGCATGGTGGAGATGACGGCATTGTGTTGGGATGCTACATTGGTCAAACAGGTCGTATGGTGGAGACCCGTTGCCGGGAGCATCAGTGAGACATATGGCTTGGCCAGAAGAAATCAGACCTGGCCGAGCATTGCATCAACAATGGACACCAGTCCAACTTCTCCGGGACTTCCATCATTGCCAAGTCTTCTGGCTACTGGGATCGTCTCATCCGGGAAGCCATCGCCATTAAAGAAAAATCCAAAACAGTTAACAGAGACAACAGGATGCAACTCAGCAGCACGTGGCTCGCAGTCATTGCCCTTCACAACCAACCACACAGAAAGGCTGGTTTTCACACCAAAAAAACCCTGCCACCTGAAAACATGAACCGAACAGAGAGCAGCGCTCAACAATTTAAAAAGCCCACGGTGATCTCGCTTCGCATTCCCTGAGGATGGACTCCATGACGGCATCAGAAAGCTTGGACCACTCCAAAATTCCTACTGGAATGGAAACCTGAGAAGAATTCTTTAATCTTCTTCGCCAAGAAAGTTTCAAGTCTCATTTCATTAAATTTGTTATTGAGAAATATCTGTTTCAATTGTAAATGTATGATCCCTCTCTTTTGTGCTTACCAAAAAGACTATACTTCTCCACTAGGCTTCTTTACGGATAACTCTTCTTAGAAATCATCCCAAAGCTCTAGTTATGTTCTTTTGAAATGAACCTGTTGCTAACAAATAATCTACTGTTGCTGGAATTTCCTTCTTTTTCAGCATCTTAACTCTGCTGTTGGTGTTCATTTTCCTTGTGTCCTATGAAGCTGCCAGAGCAGCTTTTCTTTGTTACTCTTCAGGCAGCTCAGCTTAGTCTTACTTTTAACAGAAATCTCATTCTGGATTAAATCTTGCTTCAAAATGGGATTCCTTCAAGGAAGCATGACTTGCTTCTCTATGTTCTAGATGAATTTGATATATCTTCAAATTTTGTGCTTTCTTATTTCTTATTTCTGGGATGTGCTTTCTTATTTCCTGAAGTGAAGAATAGATCTGCATTTCTATTCTTCATAGGCTTAATGGTATTTCAATTTTACTTGCTTCAATGAAGAGTCCTGAAGCAGTGCTAGGTTTGCTTCTCTATTCTTTTCTTGCAGAATGTATCAAATATTTTCTAATTTTTCCAGCTATCCTATTCTTTTGGAGGAAAGTTCTACATCAATGTTAACTACTATTGTTAGAGTAATCTAACTATCTTCTTCGTTTTTCTCTCTGGATAAAATATATATTTACCCCATCTTGGTGAAATAATGAGAAACTAATCCAAATCAACTGAGTGCCAGAGAGGAAACAATGAAAGAGTTATTCTGTTAAGTTTAATCCAGTCCTTTGTTATTATTATGGATATTGATTTATTTTAATCACTATTTGTTTCATTAATTCATATTTACTTTAGTCGTGGAAGGAATATAAAACTGAGGAATATGCCAGAATTTAATTTTATTATTATTTTTAAAATACACTAATAATTCGTTTATCTGAATTTGATGGTACTGTGTCCATTTCGGATAAATAAAATTTCAGATAATCCAGAATATATTATATTAAACATCTACTGAACATTAAAAAAAAAAACTACAGTGAATATGACACAATAAGCAATTAACTATAATACAGTACTGCACTTTAAATTATAGGCTCTACAGTACTGGAACATTCCTATTGTGTTAAAGTAATCAAACACAGTTTTTTGTCTAATCTTTGAACGTCTTTGCTAGCTGACAGATCTTGAAGTCATTAATATCACTAATAGAGTTACAATTACATAATTGCTTGTGTCAGCTATTAAATATTGATTATAGCAATGGAAACATGTTTTTGTATATTTCTAAAACATGCTAAGAATTGTGAAAAACTTTTCCTCCATTTTAAATTTGTAAAAAGAGGAAGGTTTATTTTTCCTCTTTTACTTTATTTCTGTAAACTGAAGAAGAATGGTTGAGGAAACCATTCGAAATATCGTTGTCATGGAGTAAAAGTTTTTCACAAAGAATTATTTGTTGATGGATTTATATATATCAAGACAGATATGTATATATTAATAATGCTAAGACTTGTTTCTGATAATCACGATTCAGATCAACGAGTTTTTAGTGTACTATGAAAACTTTAGAAGAAGTGTTGTACTGAAGCTTAATACTATTTTTAATGAAATCAGTGAGAGTTTACAATCTTTTCAGCATCCCAGTTGACTAGAAATGCTACCTCAAAATAGGCGTGACACAGGATGCTTTTAAGCATCCCATGATATATAAGATAAGAAACTCATAACTCGTAACTCTTAATTCTGGATTAGGAAATGTTGAGAAGTGCTAATTTTTTTTTTTTTAGGAACAATGGAGCTGAAGGGTAGGATGAAGTAATTAGGACTGTTGTAGTGAGGTTTAACACTATGGATATAAAAATTCCTAACTGTTATATACTAATCATTAAAAAAAAAAAAAAAGAAATTATAAGGGACTTTAAGGAATTGTAATAACACAAATACAAAAAACGATTTTCAAAGAAAGAAGAAAAAAGAACTGGAATAACAACGAAATCTTACAATTTCTTAAGAAGTTGAAACCGAACATAAAATGGCACAACCAGGTAAAAAATCAAACAAACAAAAAAAAAAAAACCACTCATACTAATTATATATAAATGGGTTTTCTCAAAGTAACTCACCAATTTTAAAATTCTTTAAGAGACCCCCATGTTCTTCTTTAACAGCAGCTTCTGCATCTGCTTTGTTTTCATATTGGACAAATGCAAACCCTCGATGCAGTGAAACACCTGCAATGCAGTTAAATAAGAGACTTTCAGATTAACAGGACAAAAAATTTCAGTATTACTGATTTTCATTATACCTTAAGCTAATATAAAATGTTTCAACTGCTGCCTGAAGCAAAATTATTAAACAAATTATAAGGAAAGTAACAGAACATACTTCTGTCTAGCAAGGCAAATTTATCATATAGACTCATGCTCTAAAGTTAAATTGGCAGTTTTGGACCCTTCCAGGTATCTTAAAAGTCACCAAACTTGGCAGAAAGCTGCAGTAGATCATACACATGTACAAAACATAAAGGTGGGAGCAGCACCTGTCATTACTGATGTGTACCAAATATCGCATTGGGTGACTCTTATGGTTCCTTCAATGCTTTGCTTACAGTTTTTATCATGGCCCAGAGTATCCATCTGGATGACATAACGAGAGATAGAGTCACTGGGCATCTGGAAACCCAGTTGGAGGTCAATTACAGTTAGAGGTGTCGTAGGCCCTAAACATTTTGACCAGCGTTAAATCTAGATTGTGTAGAAGATTCCAACAGGTGAACATTTGTCAATGCTTTGGACGTGGATGTCTAAGGATCATCCAGTCTTAGGAGAACCGTTACTTCATGCTAAGTGCTATACGGCACAACTGAAGCACAGGTTTGCAACTCACCAGGGATCTGACAGTAGCCCAGGGTCAGCTGTATTGAAGCATTGTGTGTACGGGCGATTAAATGAGACCGGACTGTATGCTTGAGACCTGAGTGGTGCAAACCCTTGACATTGGTCAAGGGGACACCATCTGGCGTGATATAGAGAATACCCAGCATGTACACAAATGCATGTAATGTTTTCTGACGAGTCCCCTTAGTCTGGAAAGTGATTCCCAACGTGTCCACATGTGGAGAGAACCTAGCAGCAGATATAGACCATCCAACATCCTCAAACACGACCGGTATAGAGATGGCATAATGTTGGGTGCACAAACACAACTCCACTTCTTCGAATGATGAGCCATAATAGGTCAGGTATACTGTGACAGCATCCTTCAGCAGTATGTACGACTTTACAGAGGAGAGTGTGGGCCAGACATCCTCCACATGGACGACAACACCCTTCCGCATAGGGCTGGACTGGTGAAGGAGTACCTTGCCTACAAGAATATCTGAAGAATGCACTGGCCAGCCTGTTTCCCCGACCTAAATCCAATCGAACATGCCTGGAACGCTCTCAGAAGTTCTCTCCATGAGCTTCCAACAGCATTGCTTAAGAAGTGGGAGTCACTGCCTTAAATGTTGCTGATACTCTTGATTAGCTGCATGCCAGCATGTTGTGCTGAAACATACACTGCACGTCTCCTCCAGAAGAACATCTTTGACTGTTTCTGCTCGCAGCAGTGCTACCACCTTTATGTTTTGTGTTTACTTTGTATTAGTAGGACCTACTACACATTTCCATAAAATCTGGTGACATTTAGATGCCTGGAAGGGTCTGAAACTGCCAATCCCTTAACTTTTGAGCACGAGTGTATTTTCAATTTAACATCTTTGCAAATTACCAAGATCTAGTGGATTATCTTTATAGTTCTTGGGCCTGAAAAGCTTCAAAATTTCAGCAAGGCCAGTTTAGCATTCAGGTTCTAAATTTCAGTAGGATATTCTATAGTCTCCAAATTTCCTTAGTTTCTTCACTAGCAGAAATTTGCTTGGACAATACAAAGCTTGTCTACATCCAAAAATAAAACTGAAAACTATTTACTAATCCTTCTTTAGAATATCTTAGTTAAGATGTATACCTAGCTTAAAATGCAAATTCTTAAGGCTGAGCTAAACCCCCCTACTTATTGTTTTCTTATGTTATTCGAGTTATCTACAGCTTATTATATCTTGAATAATAACTTAGTGACGAATATGGAACTTAACATAATAAATGGGAAAGCATTGTGGTTTCAATTTTTAAAATGAATTTTTGATTTATAATTGATAGTTTTAATAATAATAATTCCAAATTTGCAATAATAAAAAAAAGTGTTATCAGATTTCACTGAATTACCACAAACAGCTTTTTATATTTAAAGTTAAAATGTAATAAAACTACTTATACATTGTTTAAATAATTAGTTTTATTTATTTTCTCAATAATTATTTAAAAAAAAAAATTGATACCAAAGACTATGAATTTCAACTCTTTAGAATTTTTTTTACTCTCTCTTCATAAAATTGTAACAAAAACAGTGAAAATTAAGTATAAATAATGGTCTTTCTGAATCACCTCATCATTTTCAATTGTTAAAATTCTATGTAGTTTTCTAAAATAAGAAAAAAAAAAAAACCCTAATATTTTTCCCAATCTTTGGGAATTATTTTTATTAAAACAACCAATTATAAAACAAAATGAATTTTAAAAATTAAAGCTACAGTGATCTAATTTCTATTTTACAAAGTTTCAGAGTTTTAACCACACTAGCAAAATTTAGAATGTGATAAAAGTTGTTGACAACTGGAAAAACGGAAGGGAAAAAAAAGCTCATGGAGGTTTAGCTCCGCCTTAAGGATAACTTTATTTTTTAAAATCTGCTTTTTTTATGTCAATAATAATAATAATGTCAAATGAGTAAATTTAAAAAAAATTAATGTTAACAAATGAAAGTGTTAATCTTCAAGATATCACTAAATCTTTTAGAAAACAGAGATCATCTCAAAAATTACCCCATTTATTTTCTTTAAATGAGACAAATAAAGTGACATTCCAGAAAAGATGAAAATCGCAATTCAACTAAAAAAAAAATGAAGAAATTCAAAAAGAAATCTCAGAGGTTGGCTTTACATGGATGGTAATTCGTTATGGCCATGAGCTTTAAGAAAGTGTTCTATTTTTTGAGGGCTGGTGAATGGTTTGATAGCGAGTAGCGCCACAGTGGTGCAACACAGAACCAAAACCAATAGCTTCTAGCTGGATCAAGGATCTCTCAATTTTTTACTGAAAAGGAGAATGGGTAGATCTGCCCCACCCCTTTATAGCGATAAGATATTTACGTAAGGAAAGATCTCCATCAATAGAATATTTTTTATCCTTACGACTTGTCTCAATTATTAGTGTGTTCGGAGTTACATATGTCTAGATATGACGTTTGAGTCATTGATTGTAATGAGTGTGGGTGGCAGAGAAGTCAACCACCTACAGGCCGGGGGGGGGGGGGGGGGGCTTCCCTGCCCCCACATGCATTATAATCAATGACTCAAACATCATATCTAGACGTATATAACTCTGAATGGACTAATAATTGCGACGAGTCATAATAACAACATATGTTCTATGTAAGGGGATCTTTCTATAGGTATATATCTTATCAGTATACAGGCTGGGACAAATTCCCATAGAGTTTGCCCATTCTCCTTTGCAGAGTTTAAGAAATTTGTAGTCTGCATTTAATTTCAATTATGAATGACTGACAAACAATTTACTGACCCATCAAACTACATTTGGCAATCGTTTACAGAAAGAAATATGGTGGTTGGCAACTTTCATACCACTTCAGATAAACGAAGAGCTATTTCATATTCATAACCACAGTAATAAGATAATCCTTCGAATAGAAATATTGTTTTATCAATAAATTATCTATTCAATGCATTAGAATAATTCGAAAATTATTTGTTTAATATAGACTTTTCGGAATTAATGAAATGTGCGCAAAGGATTCTGGGTAAATGAGCTTACATAGTTTTTGACTGGAAACGGATGACTGTGAAACATCTCATTTGAAATTGATGGGAAACCAGTGAAAAAAGCAATAAAATTCCCATCAAATTAGCATCTGTGTTAAGCCTGCCTAAGTACAAATGAAACTTTATAAAGATATAAATACTGTGATTTTGTAGTGGCCTATGGCAGAAAGTTACAATTTCCTTTTTTTTAAATAAGATTCTGTATGGAAATATGGTAATGCTAATGGCTAATATATTTAAATTTGGAATTGTGAAACTCAATATGATAGCTTGTCTCTCTAATAACTACAATTTATTATAATGGATCTTGGGTAACATTAAAGTCTATTTATGTCTAAAAACAGTCGAATAATTTTTGCTTTTGTTATCACTACTGAAACCTTCAGTAAAATTTCTCTTTAGTTTTGAGGAGCACTATAGGAATAATATATAAAGAGCCATTTTTGCTGTATAGCATTTCCAAATTGAAAATAAGAAGCTTAACTTTGAAAGAAGTATTACATGAGACGAAGAAAGTGACATCCTAAGAAAGATGGGAACCGAGATTCAATTAAAAAGAAAGAAATTCGAAAAAGAACTTTTAGATTAAACAAAAACAGGGAATATTATGAAAATATAAATAACATGATCTTGTAGTAATCTACAGCTAAAAATTAGTTTCTTTTTTTAACTAAAAAAAGAAAAGAAAAAAAAACAACTTTTGAATAACTATTTCTAAACAGGAGTTATTTTTTAAAATTTAGAAACATATTTTGGACTAAAAACAAACGCAAATTTAAGAAATTTGACCACTTCAATATGCTTTTATTTTTCAGTACAAATAACAAATTAATCAATTTTTAATATTCATTCTAAGATGATTTCAATAAAATGAGACTTAATAAATTTATTGAGCTTTTTAAAAAATATGTTGACTATTTGCTTTTTTGTTTCTATTAAAAAAGAAAAATCTCATGGTCAATTATAATCAGAATTTCAAAAAATAACTGGCACTGAACTAAGGGAAGATTATAATTACTGCAACTGGCAAATGGAGTTCTATCAACGTAATTTTTTTTTTTTAATTTTTACTGCTATGAAAAAATAAATTCACAATGACAACTCAAAAATAATCATTTTCGAGTTGGTTGCAAAAAAAATAAAAAGTCTTTGGAGTTCATTATACTGGTAGAACGACATAACTGAGGTGCTGAAAATTGCCAACAAAAACAGTTGTGTCATTGTCGCATCCTCACATTTCATCAACTTTCAAACTCATTTTCTGGAAAATGATGTTTTTAGAGTTATAGTGTTGCTGCAGCAAATGAGTGATATTTAAAAAAGTCACCAGTGGTGACTTTTAAAAATTTATGTTCAGTATCTGGATTTTAATTTTTTCATTTTCTTTTTTTTAGATTCAATCAAATGCTGTTTGTCTGTATAAAAGCTATTTTTAGTTCGAGCAATCCTAATAATGAAACACTGCACTGATATGCAATTTCTTCAGCAGGAACATTTAATATGATTTAAAATATCTTAAGTATTTTAATGTAACGATTGCACACACATAAAATAAAATAAATAAATAAAGCTGTGCAGTGGAATTAAAAGGATTGTCGAATTATTTAAATGGATAAAAATTAAAATTTTGGTAGGACCAGAGCTAGGAAATGCTCCTAGTGTCAGCTAAGATCAAAGTTTTCCATTTCCAAGCCTTGCTCTTGGCTGATCACACAAAAGAAACCGATAGCCAGGCTCGTAGGCAGGATTTTGTTCGGGGGGGAGGGGGTCCATTACATTAAATTTTTATAAATGACTGCTTTCTTTAAATGAAACTTTAAAAGTAAAATGATCATAAAACTAAAATCTATAGCAAGAGTAGGTTCTTTGAATTTCATCATTTACATATACACACTTGAACATATACACTTTCTTTTCTACCCTGAAGGGGGGGGGTCCAGTCCGCCCCCCCCCCCCATTTACGTGACTGAGAAAGCAGAGATGAAGTTGAACAAATATACTAAGAGACTTTGTAAGAAAACAGCTGATACCTAATACATCACTGGCTGAACATATAGATGCTGAACAGCGCTTTCATTTTCTCTCTGAAGATGTTGCAACTACCTAAATTAAAACATCAAATATTTTTTTTTTCTCTTTTCCTTACATTAACATAAGTACCCTTCCACCTTTTCATTGTACTTGAATCTTTCTTCTCATCCCCTCATCTCAATCCATGTTCCAGCATCAACTAATAAGTGGGCACTGCACATTAAACTCATTTCTTATCTTAAAGGGGATGTTAATTCAAGAAATCACCCAAACTATTTTCATTATCAAAGAATTAACACGGACAAAAAAATTGCATCTAAGAGAAGTAACCTTTGGCATTTAAAAATGAAATTAATTATTATAACAAAGTAACACAACTGTTAAGTGTATGATTTCAGATATTTGATGAACCACCCTTATACATTACTTGAACCAAATCAAATTCTTCAACATGTTTAAATATAACATTTGCAGAAAGAAGTTATATTAAGATAGCAATCTATTTCTTCTACAGTATCGTGTTGCAACTTGTAGGATAGGAAAAAAATATTTAAAAAGTTGTTGTTTCTGGGAAAAAATAGCAAATAAAGAGAGCTTCAAAATAGGTCACTTCTTATATGCAAAAAAAAAAAAAAAAAAATTCCTTCAAGAATTAGGGAACCTTGTTAAGCTGTGAGAAAAATTTAATCCAAGATGAATTTCTTTTCAAAATGGCTCCCTTGCCAGATTAAATTATAAGAACTAAATTTAAAATTAGATAAGTAATTAAATAACATTATTATTCACACTGGATTAAACAAAATAGTCAAATTTATCTTTAATAATATGATACAATTACATATAATTACCTATTATTTTTCCATATTTTTCAAATTTTTCCTCTATATCCAATCTGGTAACCTTGTCTGAAGGTACATTTCCAATGAATATCCTTGAATTCAAAAGCTTAGGGTCATTACTATTTGTAACACCACCAACAATCTTTCTGGCATCTTCACGTTTTCGGTTTTCATCTCGTCTATCTGAACTTTTTGTAGTACTCATTTTTAATTATGAAACCTGAAATTAAAAAGGAAAAATATATTTAGAATTTAAAATTTTTAGATATAAGCTAATATTTTGGTAATGTATTTATAATGTATTATCTTTCAAAGAATTTAAGAATGTTATGCAAATTCGTTCAGTTTTTTTTTTTTTTTTTTTTTTCATATTTTCAGTCATCTTTCCTTCCTTTTATCGAATTTGGCCAACTAGGGACCACGTAACTAGCTCAACCTGACAACGTCAGGGCGAGGCTAGTGAAATTCAAGAAAGGGGGGACGAGAATTATATCCCGTCCACGATAACCCTGAGATAGTAAGTCCCAGGTGGGAAACGGACGAAACACAGAAGAAGAAAGAAACAGTCATGCCACCACCGGGATTCGAACCGGGTACTGGCACATCGGCCACAACGGCAGCCCGCCGGCTAAACCGCATGGCCACGCCAGCACGGCTTTCAGTCATCTTTATTATAATTATTATTATTTAAGTGTTAGGCTACAAAACATTCCTAGAAACACTAATAACTTTGAGACAACATAATATACAATAACTATGAACATGTGAAATTTCGCTCTCCTCAATCAAAGAAGTTATTTTTCTAAAAGAAAATGGCATCTCTGTAGGCTAAACTATATGTAATAGCAATACTAACAGGTTTTCACGTGTCCAAAAATATATATACATATATTTTTTTTTTTTTTTTGAGTTTATACCACCATTTTAATTACAACTCATTTTTTGTTTTTGTATTTTAATACTATTTGCTAATATTCTTCTTCATTCTTCTTAATATTAAATATAAATTACATCAGACTCCAATTACTGTATCATTACTGATCTTTGTTGTTAAAATGTAGACTTATCATTGCTAAATTGAATCAAAATTGTTATCAGTAATAATAGAAAGAACTTGATAGACAAAAATTGAATCAGAACTCACTGTATTATTGTTAATCTGTAATAATAAAAATAACTTAATATAAAAAAACTTAATGTACCATACAAAAATTGAATCAGAACTCACTGTATTATTGTTAATCTGTAATAATAAAAAGAACTTAAAATAAAAAAACTTAATGTACCATACAAAAATTGAATCAAAACTCACTGTATCATTGTTGTTAAAAAATGTAGAAAGATTTATTTTGTAATAATGGAAACATAACTTACTGTATCATTACTGATCTTTGTTGTTAAAATGTAGACTTATTGTAGAAATAATTCAAAAAAGATAGGCTTGAGAAAGCAAAAACGATCTCAGTTTTTGCGAAATATTGCCAATAAAAACATGAAGAAGTATATGGAGTCTGATGTAATTTATATTTACTATTTGCTAATAAAAATAATATTTACTTGTTTCTACAAATTTAATCAAAGAAAGTTATTAAATTCAGTGCTTTAGTATATAGGTCATTTATTGTCGTACCGAATTGTATTTCCTTTCTAATACTGCTTTCATTACATTACTTTTAAAATATATTATATATTTTTGATTATTATTGATGAAACTAAAATTCGATTTCAATAGCTATACTAAACAGGAAGACTAAACTTGCTTATTTTGGTTCAAAAAGAAACAATAAAATCATTTGTATACTTCAATAAAAGCACAACAATCTGATAGCTAGGAAATTATTTTCATTAAAAACATAAAAGCAATTACTTTCAAATTTTAATAAGCCGGTATTGACAGGCTTCAAAACATTGTCCTGCCAAAATTTCATGCTGCCATTTTCTTTGTTTTTGATTCTTGGTTTCTTTCTATACATTTAAATAACTTATCGATGTAGTCATTTTATACTTTCAAAAGCTATTTTTTCTATCCTATCTTACGTTTAATAAAAAAATAATAAAAAAAAACACCTTAATAATTTCTCTATTATTTTTGCTGTTCGTTTTTATGATAAGAATATATTATTATAGAATGAAACCGAGGGGTTTCGATAATTATTACTTTCAATCAAATTACCTTTCAGTACAGATTATCCTAAACTCTAATATTTTTGATGAATTACAAGCCCGATTTCAATATTTACACTAAAATTCCAGAGTTAAATTGATTGATTGATTCGGTACGAAGACTTGTTCAAAACAGACAAATAAAGACAATCAGCATTTCCATATAAGCAAGAACACGACAATTCTTGTTTTTCTAAAGAAAACCATACTTTGTAAATATTAACTACTCTGTATTAATTAAGCTTCAGTAAAATTAGTATACAATAACTGAATGATAAGGAACAATCTTGATGCTTTTTGTTCAGAAAATTTACCTTTGCTTTTTTAAGCCTACTGTGGCAATGTAGCGGTCCAAAAGAGTCATGTTCATGTCGCTTTGTAAAACGATCTCTGATTGGTTATTGGACAAATGCTCCAGCTTGAAGTCCAATCAGATTGAGTTTTACCAGTTCGCCATTGGGACCTTTTAAAAAATCAACTTTATTACATTAAAATATGTCGCTTGATCAGACAGCTTGTGAAGGTAATTTTAAAAAATATCGAATTATAAAGTAATTTACCTTGTCTTGAAAAACAATAAAGCGCTTCAAAGAATCTAACCGTTTCTTCATAATTTAAAATTTTCTCTTGAACTTCATTCATCATACTTCAAATACTGCATTATCTGTTATAATTATTGCAACTCGTGTCAAGATAAAAGTAATTTTCCCTTTGGTAGTTATCTTCAATAGCAAACTTTTCAGAATTATTTCTTGTAAAACATCATATTTATGTTTTACAAGAGCCTTCTTATTTGATAATTGTTCTTTCGTAGCTGTACTTTTTTTTGACAAAACATAATTTTTAAGTTGCATTTGTTAGTGCTCCCATTTCTAAGTTAATATTCATTCGTACTGAGATCTAAGTAATTTAACGTGAGCAATTCTGAACGAAGTGAAATTCTGTATTACTTACAAATAAACAGGGCTGTAATCATCTCCATTTGTCGAACTCAAAAATTTAAATAGTACAAAATGTGGATACTATTAGTAATAATGTTATTTTATGAATATGAAAAATATCGAATTTAAAATCGTTACTAGGTTAAATGAACAATAAAGATTCGAGTTCAGTTGGCTCAATTACTATAAAAACATTTGCTTCAAACCTTAAGTACTTGTCACAGTTAATTGTGACAGAATTTAGTATTTTCCCACAAAAGACAATATTGCTATTTAAATGAACATCAAAGCTAACGATAAAACCAAAGGTTTTAAAAAGAATAATACATTTGCTAGCAATCAAATTGAAAAAAATAATAAATAAAATGTTTTACAAATTAATCATGTTTCAAGTAGATTCAATGAAGATCTGAGGATATCTACATTCTCAATTCCTATTTATTATTATTGATTTTCGCTCAAGAACTTTTTAATGGTTTATACACTTCATGGATCATGATATAGTATTGTAGTAGTATGATTACAAAATGACATAATTGTTCTCTCCAAAAATTTGTTAACAGTGTTACATGTGCTTGTATTACTACTATTTGTGTAGCCTGAAGATTACAATATTCAATATTTATCATAGACAGTGAATCACATAATGAATTTGGAATTATACCCATAGCCAATATTTTAATAGGAAAATCCTGAACTTTCCCATTTCCACTGGCCTTCTATTTCCAATGCAAGTTCAGCATATTTGCATACTTTCTCTGCATAAGATTGTAAGATATTTGTTGTGATGGGTACTAAAATGTCAAAGTTATTATTATTATTTATCAAGCTTTAAAACTTTGGCAATTTTTTGAAAGGCATGGTAGAAATTTTATATCTTTCTAATTAAGAGCAGTTAGGTTGCATTTACAGCATTCTAGAGTTTTTGAACAGAAATATAGTGCTTTTCTGATATTTGTAATCTGATATATATATTTGTATTATTTGATCAATTTCAATCACAATGTTAGCATTTTCAAGATATTCCCATAACACCTTTTTTCTTTTTTGAAATCCTTATAATTGTCACAACTGTTAGTGTACATTTGTTTTAAATAAAGCAATACATGGAGTTAGGAAAAGAAAAACTTAAACAAATTAGTTTTTATTAATAAACACAAACTATTGGGCAGGATGTACAATCAGAATTTTTTTATAAAAAAACTAAAAGAAATTAACTCTTCTTAAATACACATTTTGAAATTAAGCATTATTAATCTACAGCTATGTAATGATTACTCCCTAAGTATCAAGAACATAAGGCCATCACGCCATCAATGAAAAATAATTTTGATAGTCTGATTTCAAAACTAGCTGAAAGATCAGAAGCACAGGTTTCAGGTCAGTTAAAAATTAAGCCCTGATCATAAATCTAAAACCTTGCACTATCTGTTATTCCAAACTAAACTTTTATTATTCATTTCTTTTAAAGACTTGAAAGCATTTGAACGGCGCTTAACTGAAGTGATATCATGTCTTCAACCTGCTACAAGTAGATGGAGAAGTAAGTATTTTTTTTTTTTAAACATTGAGTTATTTAATGATCAAAAGATTCTGACTAAATCAATGCTTGGAATATAAGAATCTTTTAATAGCTGTAATATAAATTTTAATTACATTCAAGTTTTCCATCATTGCATAATGAATGGAAATATCATGACTTTAAATGCACATTAAACAAATGTTAAAAAAGTCATAAGTTCTTATTTTTAAAAAGAATTGGTGAATGTTTTCATTTTTCAGTAAAAAATCTTAATTAAAATGTTGGATTACTTTCTTTTTCAGTAATTTTAGCTGTTGTAGCTATCTGCACAGCAGTTGGGGCATGGCAGTGGCTAATGGATCCCTTCACATCAAGGGTAAGAATTTTATTATTTTTTATATCATCCAATTTGAATAGCGCTGAAGAAATCGTAGTTTGTAAAATTTAAGAAAATAATATCTATACAAGATAAAATAATAATCGAAAAATTCAAATTCCATACTAATAATATTTTAAGAGATATCTAAAAGAAAATGAAATCATTTTTTCAAAATCATTGCCATTTCAATCATAAGCAAATTTTTAAAGCTTATGCATCATTTTATATATATATATATATATATCTTCTGGAAATTAACATTAAAAATTCAAGCTTTCAAGCAAATAAAAGCAAACGTGTTGATGAAATAAAATAAAGATAACAGGTTAAAATGCACTTGCTTGCTGGTAAAATGTAAATGGGGCTATATTGCCCAACAGTTGTGGAACACTCAGCATATTCCTTCTTTAGGGTCAGCACCAGACAAAATATGCGATTACAGAAAGGGAAGGGCTACCAAAATAGACTGTTAGTTCTTCCCTTTCTATAATTATGTTTTTTTTTTGTCTTGGGTTGTCCTACATGTTATGCCATCCTTTGAAGATGGAACATGTTTAACATTCCAAAATTGCCAGTTACTATACCTCCGCTTCCATTTTACCAACAAGTATGTGTGTCTTAACCTATTTTTTTTTTTTTTTACTTCAAAATAGCATTGATTTGTAGATATACAGTAAGTGATATCAATACATCTTCTAACTATTCTTTTCAATCTGTTGTGTGGCAAAGAATTTACAAAACATTACAAGATTTGATTTATTACAATAGTTTAATTGTTGTTTTTTTTAAATAGTATAAATTTTTGCTTTAAGTATTCTTTATTTTTTGGTTGTTTTGCTTTTCTGAAGAGGACATAATCTAATAGAAAACTGAGCAATAAAAGAAAAAGAAAACATTGGTTCAGAGGGATGAAGACTGGTCAATTGATGATTATCAGTATCCCTTTTAGTGATTTAAACCAAAACAACAATATTGTTAGCTTTCTAAAAAAAAGATGTGCCTTCTTGTATTGTTGGTTATAACAATAAGATAAGGGCTGAACAATAATTAGCAACTGCCCAAGATTAGATCCTTACATAAAAAAATTTCATTAGTAAATTTTATTTTGTAAAATGCATTTTAATGCTGAAGATTTAATTTTATATTAAAGAAAAAAATGAAGCAGTTAATTCAATGCCAGCATTTCCACAGGGCACAAATAAATTAAATAGGTTTATAAATTGAACAAAAAAAATCTAATTGTTTATCAGTGATAATTAGTAAATGAGACCCTGAATTCTCAAGTGACATCTGAGACAACATTTTGATGCATATAGTCTACCATATAGGGAGATAGTAGATTTCAAACTTAATACATTTTCTGCCATTAAGAAAAAAAAAAAGAAGTTAAACATCAAATTTTATGTGCCAACATTTATACTGGTAACTACTGAAATCTTAATATATATAAAAGTTAATGTCTAGTTGTCTGTCTGAATGAAACCTAGGCAAATTTGACCTATTGGGACGAGATTTTGTACTCCAATTGCTTAGAACTGTAAGTGTCGTAGAAAAAATGTGTGTTTTTTTTTTTTTTTTTTTACCGTTTTCTCCCTAATTCTCAGTGTTTTATAAAATGTTACTTTTCTGTATGGACCAATACATAGAAGGTCACTCAGTTATTCTCAATAACTCAAATAGAGTATCAATACAAGCCAATGCTTCGACACTTCGTCACATAAACAGCGTAAAAATGTCTCAAAATATTAAAAAAAAAAAACACACTAAAAATACTTCAAAACATCGTTAAAACATATTATTGCACAATGTGCATTTCGATATCTCCAGTTACAGATATCTTTCTCAAATGCACACAAAAAATTACCCCCCTACCGTTAGAGCTCTTCCCCCCGTTATATTTTTAATTATAACTCAAATAGAGTTTGTAGGGAAGGATAGGGAATGTGATGGTCTTCACCCCAAAAAAACCCCCTCGGTGCGGGTTCCTGTACGTGGTGAGGGGACCACCCATGGAGGGTTCTCTTTTCCATGAGCTACTCTCCATGGGTCCTAAACGCCCGCCCCCGAATCCAAGGTGGAAGGCATCGTGCCGATGGATGTGTGGCACTACGGGGTTATTTTAGTGTCATGAACGATCCCTGTGGAAAAAAAAAAGATTGCCTGGCAACAAATCACAGTATTTAAACTGCTTCGGCAGTGCCTTCCAGGCAGATATGGGGATAGCTGCCTGGTGACTGTTCTATCCCCAGCTAAATTTTTTGTGTATGGATTCTAATTTTTTTCCTTTATTGGGAAGCAATTCCCACACCGTCGATGTTCGCTCTTCTTCTATTATCACTCAGACCTTTCTAATCATGCATTCCTTAACCCCTGAGACACCTTTATCTAAACTGTCCCCTTTTCTCATCTCCAAAGCACTTTCAGGTGTAACTTCAAATATCAAGTCAGTCAAGAAACTGCAGTCTGGCGATTTGTTAATCCAGCTGCCTTCTTCAAAAGCTGTGGACCAACTACTTAATTTGACAACTCTGGCAGATACTCCGGTATCTGTCACAAAGCACAAGACTCTAAACTCTAGTCGCGGCGTGATCCGCGAACCAGATCTGGACGGTCTATGTGATGCTGACCTTCTCGAAGGCTTTGCTTCGCAGGGTGTGACTGCTGTCCGACGGATTAACGTTCGTCGTGACAATAAGGAAGTACCCACTCGAACAGTTGTTCTTACTTTTAACACCTCCACACTGCCCACGAGTGTTACAGCTGGCTATCTTCGCTGTCCTGTACGTCCTTACATCCCGAACCCTTTGCGCTGCTTCAAGTGCCAACGTTATGGTCATGGCTCTGCAGCTTGTCGTGGCAAGTCCATCTGCCCTAAGTGTGGTGAGCCATCCCATGAGTCTACACCGTGCACTTCGCCTCTCAAGTGTGTCAATTGTTCTGGAGACCATCCTTCATACTCTCGATCTTGTCCTCGTTGGAAGGAGGAGAAGGAGATTCAGACTATCAGAGTTAAACATTCTCTTTCTTATCCCGAGGCTCGGAGGATGCTTCTTGCTGTGCCAGCTCAAAAGACTTTTTCGTTTGCAGTAAAATCCAAACAGACAGCTTCAATCTCCTGTCAAACAGATATCACTTGTCCTCCTCGCGAGTCCTTTTCAGCCATATTTCAAAACATTGCTACTCCTACCACAACAGTTCCGTCACAATCAACTCAATCTACGTCACAATCCACCATGTTATCTTTGCCAGTTTCTTCAAGTACTTCTAATATCCCTGCCGGTCTCAACTTCACTCAGAAGCGACCATCTGTATCTCCACACCGACCTTTTCATCGCACTAGTTCACATTCACGTTCACCTTCTCGTGGCCGTCGGAGACATTTCTCTCCTAGACGGTTTTATGAAGACGATCTGGAGGACTCCTCCAAACACCCAAACTTTAGGGCACCACCAGCACCTCCACCTTGATTTTTAGGCTTTTACCCTTTTTTATCTTTTAATGGCCTTACTGTATTGGAATTGTCGAGGACTTCGCTC
>JAFIDM010009631.1:271125378-271158889 GCA_023159025.1 Thereuonema tuberculata | reverse complement strand
GCCGCAGCTGCTTTTGCGCCATTAAACACCAACCAACCAACCAACCAACCCCAAAAAAACAAAAAGTTGTGCATCCTTTTTCTAGATAGGACAGTTGGAGGTTTATAAACAAAACAATGGCATGTCAATGACAGTGGACGAAAAGTTTTCATGATTAGTGGTCAGTACTGCGACTAGTAGACATATAAATTTTTTTAAAAAAAGCCCAGTTACTTATCAATTACTTATTATTATTTGTTTAATTTTATACTTAAAAAAAAATTGGTGATTTAAGGCACCAAAAATTTGGTGGTGGGAAGTAGAAGTTTTATTGCAGATGAAATAAAGAATTTAAGATATGAGTGTAATTTTATAAATATCAAATTTCTATTAGGAGTGCCCAATTAGTCACCACAGGCATCAAAACCCTATCTATGCCACTGATGTTAGTTGTAGTTTCTTTCTTTAGCAGTTTATATTTTCGATGCAGATTTCTAATGTAAATAAATAAATGCTTCCTGAAGAAATGCATTAGCTCTCACAGTTGCTTATTTTTATGAGATTTTTAGATATTAAAAATTATATGAGGTATTTTATAGATCAGCAATGAAAGAAACAAAAATTGTAAACTAAGCATTAATAAAAATGCAAATCCAGTAATTTCTGGTGAAGAATGAATGTTTAATGAAAACATCTATTTAATAATTACTTTTTATGTCATATATATATATATTTTATATGAATAATTTAAAGAAATAATTTTATTCAACTTATTTATTTTTAGGTTTCTTTTTTACAGTCTTTGCTCAATCATCCTTTCTTCACTCTTAGCAGTTTAATTTTAGTTGCATTGTTTTTAGGCGGTATACACAAAAGAGTGGTGGCACCATCGATGTATCCTTTTTTTATATGCTCTTTAAATTAATTATGTACGTGTATGCCTTGTCTACATAATTATTATTTAATAATTTATGAACCCTTCTATTTTTAGATTCATATTGTAATGATATATTTCGAAATATATGTTATTGCTTCTGCCTTATTGTATTTATTTGTGTAGATTAACAGATGCCATCCTGCCTCTTTCCATTTTAGTCTGCATCATCTTTGATAAGACTACATAAATAGGATTTTCTTAATTGCTGCAGCTTAATAGAACTGTTATATTTAAGTTCTTCCAAATCTCATAATTTTCTGGTTTATTTTCTAATGACTTCTGTTTGATGTTTTGCAGAATTTCCATGTCTTTGAAAAACTTACAACAGAAAACATTTGTTCTTATTTAATAAAAGTTTTTTTATTATTTTAATATTTAATAATAGTAGACTTTCTAAAGAGAATAATTTTAAAATACAAATAATGATCTACGAGTAGGAACTTCATTTAACAATTGATGACATACAGGGTGTCTACAATTAAAGTTCACCTATTCCATGTACTCTACAGGAAAAACTACTTATCGGAATGGCACCAAAATTGCAGTACGTCGTAATGACACCATGGGAAGGACGTTTATTGAAAAAGAAAAATTAGTTCAAAAAATCACCACCAGTGGGCATTTATAGGCAAGTATGATGACCATGACAGTGCTTTACAGCGCTGATATTGGTAGTCATGTCACAACATTTTCAGTATGTTGAGCACGTGACATGATATGCTTGCTTTAAGATCTGCCAAGGTTGCCACGTTGTCACGATAAACCAGATCTTTAAGATACCCCACAGCCATAAATTGCATGGGGCGAGATCCAGTGAGCGTGTGGGCCACACAGTACTGAAGTGCCAGCTGATGATGCTGTCATCAGTGAAATGATTGAATACCACCTGTTTAATACAATTGTCAATGTGTGGAGGGGCACCATCCTACTTGAACACTGTTGAATCAAGACACTGATGTTGTTGGAGTGCTGGAATCACTGGAGTGGTTAGTAATGATGCATATCAATTGCCAGTTGGAACATGGAGTAGGACCTGTGCACCCACGCTCTTCAAAGAAAAACATTCCAACAAAGAATGTTGACGTAAACCCACATCAAACTGTCACTTTTGGGGAATGTAAAGGAATTTCTAGGCATGCATTGGGATTTTCTCTTGCCCAAATGTGACAATTATGTGTCTTAACTGCACCATGCAGATGGAAAAGTGCCTTATCTGTCCAGAGAATGTTCCAGGGCCATACCGGGTCAACCTTGATCCGAGCTAAGAACTGTAGTGCGAAGGTGTCTTGTTGATGTGGATCAGGAGACAGCAGTTGTTGAATGTGAGAAATTTTGTAAGCATAGTAGAGCATTATGTTCCGAACAATGTTGTGGATCGTGGCAACAGGCTAGCCCAATGAATGTGCAACATGCCGAACACTGATGCTGACCCTGACATTTGACATTCTACCCTCTTCCACTTTGGTCACTACATCGTTAACCACCTGTGCGAAAACAGGCCTTCGTCCTCTTCTGGCTTTCACATTCAACGACCCTGTTTCTTCAAATTTGAGGATCGTTTTTCGTAACCCATTCTCAGTCATTGAACTTCAAGACCTTTTAACGACCTAAACCTCCACAAAGCTTCTGGTGCAGAATTCCCGTTTTGATAAAACAATTTCAAAAGTAACATGCGTTCTTGTAAACTTAACGTCATTTTGAGTTGAACACAAAATGTGAATGAAAACGCATGTGAGTCTGTTGCTTAAATAGTGACACGAGCGATGACATGCTAACAGAAATTTACATTTCTGATATCATACAAATGCCCCCTGGTGATGATTTTTGAAACTATTTTTATTTTTAATAAATTTCCATCCCATGGCATCATTACGACATACTGCAAATTTTGTGCCATTCCAATAAATAGTTTTTGCTGTAGTGTGTGGAATAGGTGAACTTTAATTATCGACACCCTATATATTTGATATACCACATTTATAAATTTAAGTTGTAAAAATTATTAATTTTGTGATTACTTAATTTTTTTAAGAATCCAAAATATCAATATGATTGATTTCATTATAAATAAATTTTATCATCATTATTTTTCTTAATCCAAGAATAGAATTGCATCTAGGGTACGTTTAGTACTTAGTGATTTTAATATGTCTTGTGATGATGTAAGTATTTATTTTTTATAAGATTATTTTTTCATATTTAATTTTTATAGTTTACTATATTGTAATTATTATAATAGCAGTTTTCATCTTTCTTTCTTTTTCTTTTTTTTTTTGTTCTCAAAAGTTGATTGTTTTTACAATGTTCATATCTATTACTATTAGGTTGTCTGGAAAGTTATGAGCGTTTTTTGACATGTGCAAATGAAACAAATACAGGGTTATTAAAGTTCCTCTACATAGAGGACTCTGGAGTGCGTTCTAGGGCTCCAATTGAAAAGAAATTTAGACAACAGATACTTCAAACAATGCACTCGCCGTGAATTGAAAAAATAGTAGAAAAAATGGTCAATAGATGGCACTGTAGCAATAATGAACCATTATTGTTTTAGCATTAGTTTCCCCCCTTTCTATAGAAGAATAGCATCACATGCCGAAAAAGCAACTTTTGCTCATCCATATTTGAAACTCAATAAAAACACACAGCTTCTACTGATTGTGGCCATTTTTTACTGACAGATAGTTATACGCCACCTTGCACGTGATACTAACGTACCACATGTTTTGAAACAATAAAATAAGGCTGCACACGAAACGCTCAAATTTACACCTTACAAAAATGCTCAGAACTTTACTGACAACCAGGACCGTTTCTACCATTAGGCAAGACTAGGCGGCCACCTAGGGCAGCCGATGGACAGCAAAAATTAATTTTATATATATATATATATATATAGTTATTAAACAAAGAATTCTGGAAAGAGGCGCTTGCGCTATCTCGCGACTTGATACATCCCTCCCTCTTGTGTCCTGTGCACAAGGGCATTTTTGTCTTGCAGGTCATTCTCAAGTGTCTGTTGTATTGGTGTCAATAAGGGTGGGGGAGGGGGAAACGGTGGGAGCGGCATTTTTCAGTTCTCGCCTAGGGTGGCAGAACACCTAGAAACGGCTCTGCTGACAACCCAATAACTGAGTGTTGCCTTAACTATAGCTAAGAAATTGCAAAATTTTCTAATATCTAAGAGTAAGAGGGTTGACTTAATGATTGCAGAGATTAAGTTTTTCAAATATGAATCCATATTAATCATGTAACTCCATAAATGATGATTTGTTGTCTGAGGAATGAACAATAAGTCTTCCACAGATGTTCTAAAACAGCTTATATACAGTCCAAATCAAAGAGATAAGATTGAATCAATATGGAGTAATTGACAAATTTGATATAAATTGAATTTTATGACATTATTTGCATGCTGATGAATCTTGGCTACAAAACCAGAATCTACCAAGTAGCCTGAGACAGAGAGGATAAAAGATATCATTTTTGTTTTTTAAGAGATTGTATATGGTGAATCTAACATTGACAAGAGCATATATAGCATCATTAACATGTTGACTGCTGACATTGTAAGGGTTGGTGATCTCCAGGTGCCACTAGATTATTTTATGTTTTTATTATATATGGTAAAATAAGAAGTCAGTATATATCATTTTTCAACCTTTCCCCCCCCCCAATCCGCTGAAATCAACTATCATGGCTCTGCCTTCTTAGTGTATACTACATTATTATTATTGTATTATAATTATTGTTCCTTGCAGTGGGGAAGAATTAAAATTTCAAATAAAAATATCAATTGTTTAGTTATCAAGCAATTTATCCTTCCATTTGTCAATATTTTTTCTCTTCTAACCAATGTGCAGTTAAGGGGATTGTGAATTCCTAATATTAGATTCCACAACTGAAATTTGTGCTCTGATTTATATCAGCATTTAAGTGAAGTTGTAAGTGCTTGAAACACAGAATGATCTCTTGTGCTTAGAAAATCTGTGGATTAGAAATAACAGTTACATGACATTATAGAAGCCAGATACATTTAGATAAGGGATATGCAACATTGTACAGTTCATTTCAGAAATTTTAATTAAGAATGTTTGCAGGATATGAATAACAGCTTTAAGGATGTGTATTACAGCAATCAAATTTTATAGCTTTTCTCAAACTCTTTAAAGTTAGAAAAAGTTCCATTAATTAGCTTAATTCATCTTCAACTGTAATGAATAGAATTAACTCTAATAATTGTTTCTGTTATGAATTGAAAAGAAATCATAATTATCTCTCTCATTTGAATAAATATAGTTTTATTTTTTCTGTTATTGCCCATATTTTTATTTTATATATATATATTTATGGTTTGTTTCAATATGATCTTTATTTTTTTTTTATTTCAGACGGGAAAGTTAATATTGAAGCCTCGGCCCACTGTTACTTCGTGAGAATTTTATTTTTGTTTTGACTGAATGAAGAAAAGAAATATTGTGAAAAGTATTTCTGACAATGTGAGTGTTATTGTTAATATTAGGACAATTGAAATGCAGTAGGAATTTTAAATGAGAAAAAAATTTCCATGCGGTCATCGAGTCAGTTGTTGGTTTGTTTTACTTCACCAAGAAAAAAAAACACTCCTGTACTTTGTTTTATTCAGATAAAAAAAAAATATTTGAAATGTGATCATTTTATCCATGAACTTCCTTATGCATCCCAAAGTATTTTTTTTTTAATCGAAGAGTATTACAAACTGATTTACATAGGAAAAAAAAAAAAAAGTTGAGATTAATCATCATTAATCATTGTCTTTTTTATCTCCCAGTTCATTTTTATTTATTTAAGTTTTGAACTGTTTAAGATGCTTTATGTACCTTTTTATTATTATTAGTATTATTACTGTCATCAGGCTGAAATACAAAATAAAATATTGTATTTTTACATATTAACTAACATTTCAAGAGCCAAATAATGTACTTTTCCCTTTTTGAAGTGATGTTATTTCTTGATTAACCATCATAATTTAGTCAGAAAATAAACACACAAGATTTTTTTATTTTCTAACTGATAAAAAAAAAATAACTATATTTTTATCAATTAGAAGATGCAATTAAAAAAATAATAATTTAAAGTTACACATTAAATGAACCTAAAACTTGAATGAATACATAACAGTAAGTAGTTTACACGTTTTCATCTGTAGTGTGAATAATCAGCAAGCCCATTTTTCTTCAAATAATTAATCAAGATATAATTTCATTTTCAAATTTTATAATTGTATTTATGAGATAAACTGCTTTTATTCTTAAATACGGTTATTTTGAAATTTTAAAACAAATGTACATACGATTGAAACCTCAGTTACAGATTAAAAGACAGTTTGATTTGTGCAAACATTTTACTGTCTCATTTTTGAAAAAATAAATAAATAAATAATAATCTTGGAAATAAATAATTTATTTTTTAATAAAGTATCAAACATTCAAGTGTAGACGAAGAATTTTCTGCATCCATGAAGTAATATCAGTTTCTTTATATGAGGATCAATCAGAACTACTAGAAATTAAATTTATGAGTTTGCCATAAAACCAGTGGTTGCTGAAATATCCGATAGAGGGCTGTACTGCTCAGTGCTGCATGGTTTTTCTAGTGTGTCACTGGAGGTGCACACCGTCATTTCAAAATGGTCATCCAATCTCCTATTGAAGTTAGTGCTGTTATACTCTTTTCTATGGGCACAGAGAGTATTTGTAGCCAAGATCCATCAAAAGCTTATCAAGGTGTATAAAAACAGTGTGATGTTAAGGCAACACATTGCAAAATGGTGTCGAACATTTACAAGCGTTAGGGAACTGTAACTAATGTAAAGCTGGGTCGAAGTGGCCCTAAGTATTCTTCAATGGCAGCTGTCAATACTGCACGTGTCGAGAAATTCAAAAAGACTGGTAGCTCTGTGACAAAGTGCGGGTGATCTGGGACTGAGTTATGGCATTGTGCACAATGGATGCCCTTTGCATTAAGAGAAGACAACAAAATGGCACGAATGATGACATCTTTCAATTTTCTGCAGCATAAGCAAAAATCAAGTTGCATTTGGAGCTACCAATAGTTAGTGCCTGACACGAAACCTGACAAGTTCCACGGTCAACTGTCTGTAAAGTTATATGGTCCATCCTGAAATGGTATCCTTATGAAATTCAGAGGGTACAGGGTTTGCAACCACATGACCCTGAACAGCTTTTTGGTGAGGATGCAGCTCGGCGACATGTGGCCTTCGAAAGTCTTCTTGACCGATGAGGCCGATTTTTCCCTACATTGAGCAGTGAATATGCACAACTGCCTATTATGGGGTCCAAAATGTCCGAATGCTGTGCTTGCTGAGCCCTTACACACCGACTATGTAACTGTATGTTGCAGATTCACTACTACAAACTTTATAAGCGGACCATTTTTCTTTGAAATCACCCTCAAGGCTCATTGCATCGATCTGTAATTCGGCCATATTACACTTTCCGCTGCAAGGTTCTGGCTTCAAGAACGTAATTGCTTCGACTCCATAAATAAATAAATAAATGCTTTGTCATTTGTTGAGAACATCAAGGGTAAATCTAGTTGATGAAGCCTAATAAGGTTGAAACAGCTGTTCCAGATTCGCGAGATGATGGCTCAGGGTGCAAGAATCTATTTTTATTTTGGTTTGTGCATTTTGACTTAATTTTTGAATAACACAACATGTTGCAGCCACTCCCCAAGACATATTTCAAGCAACTGTGAACCATACCATATTATGTTCCAGCATGTATACGAATGGTTCATATATTGAGCATCTCGATTTCAATTAAAGGTTATGTTTGTTCAACTTGGTATTTTTCTATTTTTTCACCAATGCCACCTGGTGGCACTCAAAATAACTAATTGTTTTACTCGCATATTCTCTTCCCCATGTTCTTATTACTGTACCCATCAATTTTCATTGTGATCCATTGAGCAGATCCTTCTCTGCATCACTCTTGAGTACTGTCAGTTTAATTATAACCACCCGCTATTACAATTATTTTTGTGAAAGATAATGTTAACATCACAACTATAACTTTCAGATTTGAGAAAGCTATATTCACTAAAGGAAAGAAAAATCTGTAAATCGTGCTTGATAAAAGCAGAAACAGTGAAATTAAGTAGCAGACTGTTTCAAAATAATGAAACATCTAAATTTCAGATTCTGATCTGTAGAGCTTAAGCAATTCTCACATCAACTATATGGATGGATGTATCATAGCACCGCTAATTTACACTACAGTGCATAGAAAACCTACCTGCTCCAATACATTTATTATCACTCCATTACATCCCAGTCATACAAAAGAGAAACTACATAATACGTAGAGCAACACATGCATGTTCCACTCACAAATCCCTACATACAACTCAAAACCATTAGAAATTTACTCAACCTCCATAACTACCCTTTCCATCTTTTCCTTATCTCATTACCTCTTACTAAGGAGAAACATGACAACTCACAAAACTTCCCATTAAGCACATCTGTTTCCTTTGTTACCCATCCTTTAAACACTTTCTTGCCCCATATCATTATACCCCACTGTCATCAAATCTGTAAACACAAACATTTTATCTCACACACAAAATAAAGATCCCACCAACATTATGTACTTAATTTTTATTTCAGACTATGTTGTAAGACTGAACATGACTATGTTGGAACATGCATCAATGAACAAGAAAAAGCTGTTATTGCCAAAGAACCTACATATTTATACATCATTGGCCATTTCCAGGAAATAACCTCTAATTTCACTGCTGTTGAACCTCATCCACCACAGTAGGATTCACATAGCCTTCTTTCTAAAATTTACCTCATAATCTGTCTCGAAGCATATTGCCTTATCACCAGTAGGCAAAGTGCTTGACACTATTGTTAATCATCTCTTCCAAATCCACATTTGTTTTCTGGTGTTCTATATGTTTGGTCATCCCCCTGAAAATGAAATATGCTCAATATTTTGAATCCATGAGATACTTAAATCACTGCTTCTGCTTTTTATGAAGTACTAGCTGTACCCGGCATGCGTTGCAATGACACTCAAAGAAAGAAAGGGCTCGTGAGAAGGGGCCGTAAATATAAGGTCCCGGTGTCGATCGCGGGTGGGACACTTAGGCCCTTGTGTCGCCATCCCCACCCAAGTGTGGAGGACCTGTCCCCCATAGGAGAGCGAATTTTTCCCTTTTTCCAATTGTCTTAGGGGGCCCGAGAAGGGGCCCTAAACATAAGGTCCCGGTGACGCTCGGGTGTGGGACACTTATGCCCTTGTGTCGCCATCCCCCCACCCATGAGTGGTGTCCCTGCCCCCCACAGGAGAGTGAAGTTTTCCCTTTTTGCAATTGACTTGGGGGGGGGGGCCGAGAAAGGGCCCTAAATATAAGGTCCCAGTGTTGGTCGAGGGTGGGACACTTAGGCCCTTGTGTCGCATCCCCCCCACCCAAGTGGGGTGTCCCTGCCCCCCATAGGAGAGTGAAGTTTTCCCTTTTTACAATTGACTTGGGGGTGGGGGGCAGAGAAAGGGCCCTAAATATAAGGTCCCGATGTCGATCGGGGGTGGGACACTTAGGCCCTTGTGTCGCATCCCCCCACCCAAGTGTGGTGTCCCTGCCTCCCATAGGAAAGGGAATTTTCCCTTATTTGCAATTGACTTGGGGAGCCGGAGAAGGGGCCCTAAATATAAGGTCCCGGTGTCGGTCGGGGGTGGGACACTTCAGCCTTTGTGTTGGCTTCCTCCCACCCAAGTGAGGTGTCCCTGTCCCAAATAGGAGAGCGAATTTTTCCCTTTTTTGCAATTGACTTGGGGGGCCCGAGAAGGGGCCATAAATATAAGGTCCCGGTGTCGGTCGGGGTGGGACACTTCAGCCTTTGTGTTGGCTTCCTCCCACCCACCCAAGTGTGGTGTCCCTGCCCCAAATAGGAGAGCGAATTTTTCCTTATTTGCAATTGATTTGGGGGGCCCGAGAAGGGGCCCTAAATATAAGGTCCCGGTGTCTGTCGGGGGTGGGATACTTCAGCCTTTGTGTTGCCTTCCTCCCACCCAAGTGTGGTGGCCCTGCCCCTCATAGGAGAGTGAATTTGTCACTTTACACAATATTTGTGTAGTTCTTATTTTCACCACCAGGTGGATATTGGGTTTTTCAGGGGTTTTACCCCTTTTCAACCCCTTGGGGGGGGGGGTCCGGGTTCTAAGGTAGCCTATCTTTTCCGCAGTGTCCTAAAGAGTAATTCTGCAAAGTTTGGTCCAGATAGGTCAAAGGGCCTAGGAGTGTATAAAGGACAAAGAAACAAAGAAAGAAAGATACATTCATTTTTATATATATAGATGTATGTTTCACTTGTTTTTCTAAAGTTTTAATTTTCATCTTAAAAAATGGAATACCTATTTTGAGAATAGAAGTTTTCCTAATTTCCATGGCAAATGAAAGCTTGGGTCTTGGTTTGTTCAATTAAAGATTACATAATGAATATTCTATCTATCTATCTATATCGCCCGTAACACCCAATACTGGGTATGGACGCTCTCCTACCAGAGGAGTTTAGGCTAGATACCGCAAGGGGGCGCCAACCCCAAGGGAAGAAACGGACAACACAGAAGAAAGGAAAGTGAAACACCCATGCCACTACCGGGATTCGAACCCAGGAACTGGCGCATTGGACGCCACGGCTGGCCGCCGCCGAGACCGCACGACCACGCCAGCACGGCACATAATGAATATTATGAATATCCATTGAGGACAATTAAAACTGAAAATATTCTAAAAAAGTTAAGCTTTGATAAGGATTCTTCTGTAATCGTCGAATCCTTTACTCAGCTTATAATATAGAAGTTTGTTGCCCTTAGTTACTAAGTCCAGGATCTGATGTATCGCAGACAACACTGGCCTTATGCACTGAAATGAAGATCTATATAAAAGCTAATTAAAAGGTTCAGTCAGGTTCAAACCCTTGATTTGCAAGATCTATGCCAAAATCCAAGATATTAAGCATGTATCCTTGTAAGACTGAAGACCCTTGCAAAATCACAAGGGTGATTACACTCTAAAATTCCACTGCCCTGAAAGCTTTTGCATTCTCTGTTTTTCAAGTTTGTAAGTTAATAAATGCTAATTGTAATCTGTTTTAGTATATCTGGCGTTACATTTCAGATTGCTCTAAGACAATAAATGTGTATTCAAGGTTTATTTGGTAAGCAAGACTTTTTATAAGAAGTCTGCTTTTGTTTAGTCTAACCATATCTTTTAAGAATTGGAACAACAATTATATTGCTTCAGTGCACATAGAAAAACCAAGTTAAGAATATATGAAAAGTTTAATTCATGTAATATTTCTGATCTTCATTTCCATGGGGGGGGTGTTTGGGATACTGACTATCAGTATAAGTGTACTACTGGGTGGCCATAATTAAAGAGGAGGTGTCTAGAACCCAATTACTAAAAACCTATTGGGCCAAACTCCACCAAATTTGGTGTGAACATTATTTAGATCATAAGGTTTTGATTTCTAAAGAAAAAAAAAAAAAAAATAGTTCAAAATTTCGCCACCAGAGGAAAACTGACGAGATCAACCACACACAACAACTTCTTTGAGGAGATGCAGATGCTCGTCTGAACTTTTCTCTGATGTTCCTAGCTCAAAAACTTTTTTGAAGAAATAACACCAAACGGTCCCGTGACTTGCTCTATCAATGCTGTGAGGTATCAAAGAATGCTGCTTGATTTTGTACTCCACAACTTCAACAGTGGGGATGCCTTGGATCCACCAAATTTATGCAGCATGGAGCACCACCTCACATTGGATTGGGTGTACAGCAAGTCTTACAGTAACATTTCACAGAAGACAGAATAATTAAGTCGAGCATTTCCTATGAGTTGGCCAGCCCATTCGTTTGATCTCACCCTCTGTGACTATTGGTTATGGGGATATTTGGAAAGCTTGGTATACCAAGGAGGTGTGGATAACTTAGTAACGTTAAAGGACCGAATAACACTGTACATGAGGCAAATCACTGGAGATCTTTTGCATTCTGCTGTAGGAAATGCAGTTATTGAAACAGTTCAATGCAGTTATTGAAACAGTTGGAAGGAAACCATATTGAATCACATCTGTAAATGATGCTAAATAAAAATTATTATTGATTGTAAATTTTCTTGATTTATTATGCCCAATTTTCTCTACAGATATAAAGTCACTGTATAGTCTTTGTGTCCATAGACAAGTATGGACATCTCTCCGTATGGCGCCATTTTAGAGACATTTTGAATCGGCCAAAGCGCTAAGGACGTTTTCAAGTTAATTCTGACTTATTTTATTTTTTATCATTTTATTTGTAGAAACTTTATAGTAAATTTTTTGTTAACTTCAACAATAATGATCAACTATTTTTAGAATAATTGATAACTGCAGTTAACTCATTATAAACAAACTCTTTTACTTTAATATTAGAACTTTAGTAATTAAAAGAGTACAAAAAAAAATGAAAATAAACTAAAAATCATTGAAATGTAAAAAAAGAAAATGAAAATATATATATATACATATAAAAGACATTTTTATTTCATTTTATTTTATTGCTAATAAGATTTTTTTTGAATAGATCCTTTGAAGGAATTTTCAACTTAGGGATTCTACTAATTAACACAATTGTACAAAATTAACTTTTATTAATCATAAATATAACAATGAGGGATTCTACTAATTAACACAATTGTACAAAATTAACTTTTATTAATCATAAATATAACAATGAGCATGATTAAAATTTTCAAGCAAGAAATACTTAAATTAGCTATCAAAACGCATGTCTAATAACTAAAATACAACAATATATAACTACTAGCCGGGTACCGTCGCTTCGCTCCGGAACCCTTGCATCTAAAGCATTAAAAAAAACTTAATTTATTTAAACAAATTAATATTGAGATCGGAGAATATATGACTTTCCAGCCCGTTGTGGCCTTCTCCACTTAACTCAGGTGTATTGCGGGTTGGCGCCACACACCTGGGGTTGCCGCCATACACTTCATCGTCAGTTTGCCAGATTATTCCCTATCCCGTAAGAATTTCGAAAAATCCGGCCTTATTCCTTGTCTACATCATAAAGGAAACCTCTGTGCAAAATGTCAGCTTTCTAGGTCCAAGGGTTTGGGGTGAGCGTTGATGAGTCAGTGAGTGAGTGAGTCAGGACTTTTCTTTTTATATAAGCTATGTAGATTTTCATGAATTTTGTTTTGTTAACATCATTGATTAGTTCTTTATAGATTATATTTGAATGTGTTATTTTCTCATTTTCAACTGTTATCAGATTCGTTCTGTACATATCATTCCTGGTGTTTTGATATCATGTTTATTTATGAAAATATGATCTATATTTGTTTTCGTATTTCCATGAATTGTACAGTTTCTTGTTGTTCCGTAAAGACGATTTTTGAAACCATTATTGCACATAAGTTTTACGTATTTCTGTACTACATTGTTTTTATTCATTTTGAAAATATCTGTATTTATGTCGCCAATCAGTATAGTTGGACAGTTGTTTAATATATTTTCATTTTTTATGAATAGATTCTCTATTTCAGTAATATTTTAGTAATTTGTAATTTAGCATTTTGCTTACAGAATGACAAACAGAATAACGTTTTATAATATACGTTTTTATAATATATAATAATAATAGCCGGATACCGTCGCTTCGCTCCGGAACCCTTGCATATATAGCATTCAAAAAAAAAACTTTATTTATTTAGCAAATTAATGTTGCGATCGTCGGAAAATATATAACTTCCCAGCCCGTTGTGGCTTCTCCGAATAACTCGGCTGTATTGCGGGTCGGCGTCACATACCGAAAATTCACATTTTTGCATGTATCTTGCAAACGCTGAAGCGTTTGTGAATAAGTGATATATCGTTCGATAGAACTTTCAAATACCAACATTTTCTCAATATAATGTTCGCTTCTATCTTTTATACTTTTCGTTTAAATTGAGAAAAAGTCAAAATTTGACCCTTTAAAAGGCGCCATCTTGGAAACCAAAAACTTTTTTCGAAAGATTTTTGTAGCATTTTGTTTGTCTTAAAAAGATCTACATTTTATCCATTTACATGACCACTCTATCTCTTATAGTTTGGTCACAAAATTGGAAAAACGTAAAGTCTTATGACAGACAAAATAACGCTTTTATAATATATAATTGTTTATTAGTTTTTAACTACATTTTTAATGTTAGTTGATTACACAGGCCTACAAAATTTTTTTTTTTTTTTTTTTGGTGCCTAGGTTCTTTGAATTGATTTTAACTATATTTGGGGCGCTGAATCTTAAAATGAAATTAGTTTTTCTCTATCAGCTATACTTTTTTAGATGCACCATACCTTACGAATAATTATTTCAACTATATATATATATATAAGGTATTGATAACGTACACTTAAATAAATTCATAAATAAACAATTTAAGCGCTGTTTCCTCTTTGTTTCTGCAGTCGTATATGTTCTTTTTACAACAAACTATCAGCTTATTGTATATTATTTTTATATGAGCCAAATTCATAAAGTAATGTAAAACCTTTTTTAAGTACGGTGTGACAAAACTGTAACTCATTTCAATCCCATTGCTTCTTTCAGAAACTCCTAAAATGCCCTTATTTTTATCATCTGTAATGCTATCTCTCGGTATCTGATTCCAATCACTCAAATAACTTCCAGAAAAATCCGCTAGATGATTGGTGCCTATTTATTGATAGCTCTAAGCGGAGTTTGAAATGCGTCCTTCTACACAACGGCAACAAATACAGCTCAACACCAATTGCTCATTCAATGCAAATGAAGGAAGAATACTTCGCCATAGCTTTGGTCATGGAGAAGATAAAACATCAGGAACATCAATGGGTAATTTGTGTGGACTTAAAGAAGGTAAATTTTCTCCTTGGACAGCAAACTGGCAACACTAAATATCCTTGTTTCCTGTGCCTCTGGGATAGCAGGGGCACAGGAAAAAAAAACACTGTATAAAAAAGGAGTGGCCTAAGAGAGAAAACATGGCTGCTGGGAAAAACAATATCATTAACGAGCCTCTACTTGGAAGAGAGAAAATCATCTTTCCGCCACTGCATATCAAGCTAGGCCTAATAAAGCAGTTTGTAAAGGCTCTTGATAAGAATGGTTCATGCTTTGCTTACATAGGAAAAAAATTTCCTCAGATAAGTACAGAAAAACTGAAAGCTGGAATTTTCGATGGCCCACAAATAAGACAGCTTATAAAAGATCCGGCTTTTGTGGAGTCCATGAATGAGGCTGAGCAGAAAGCATGGATGTCATTTGTCGAGGTTGTCAGAAATTTCCTGGGCAACCGCAAAGCTGAAAACTATGTTGAGCTAGTAAACGAGATGCTCAACAACTTCAGAAACCTTGGATGTAATATGAGCTTAAAAGTTCACTATCTACATAGCCACTTGGACCATTTTCCTGAAAATTTGACGAAATACAAGTGAAGAACAAGGTGAAAGATTTCACCAGGAAATAAAAACTATGGAGGACCGCTACCAAGGAAGATGGAATACCCTCATGATGGCAGATTACTGCTGGAACATCAAAAGAGACTGTTCAAACAAAGTACATTCAAGAATGTCAGGCAAAAGAGGTTTTCGAAGACTGAGTTTTCTTTGATCAGTGTTTTGTCTTTTCTTCAAAACTAAGTGTAACTGTAGTTAGTAAAGTGCTACTGTAATTTTTGATATGATTTTCATTGCTCTAAAGTGCTCTAGAAAATATATAAAGACTTTAGATTTCTATGGGTTTTTATTAGAAAACCAACACACACACATGCATGTTAAAGTATCATAAGGTAAGTCACGACATTTTTATATCTCAGAAACTAGAGCTGCTAAGGAAAAACTAATGCCATATTTGGGTTCAGCACCCCAGTTATACTTAAAATCAGCTGTAAATACCCCTGCACCAAAACCACTGTTGGCCTGTGTTATCATCATAAACATTAATAACAAAAAAAAAAAAACAACAATTGTATTCTTTTTTAATTAACTAACTGAATTTATTTAATTGTCACTTAAATGAATCAATGAATAAAATACAGTTTAATAATTTCTAACTTACTTACGTTTATTTATTTTTAGTAATCTTTTAATGAATTTTTTTATTGAAGAATATAGAAAACAACAAACAAGCCATGAAAGAAATAATTCTATAGTGAACAAGATAATAAGAAATTTATGTTAAGAGTAAATATATAAAAAAAACATAAACAATTAAACATATACAATAATAAATATTACTTAAATGACCATTTTATTTCTATTTTTCATGCCCATAATTCTGCTCCCATAACAGTTCTTTTTCAATTTTTGTTGAGCATTAATTTTCCTGATCAGAAAAAAAAAAGTCTAGCTTTAAAATACTAATCTGTTATTTTTTTGAGAATATCACGGCAAGATGGAAAATTATGGAATAATCAGTCTTTTACGTGTACTGCTGTTGGTTAATGGAAAATTATTCTCACACACATTTTCCAAATTTTCACTGCTGCATTTGCCAAGCATTTTCAGTTTTTCACTTTCTATTGCTCGACAAATTGTAAAAATATTAAATGAAGGAAAAATTAAGAATTCATTTTTAGAAGATGATTTTAACATTTTATTCAAAGTGAAATTGTGTATTACTTTTCAAATGTGTCTATCGATTTCAATACAAAAAATAACAATCAGACTAGTTTTACAGATCTATTTGCCAGTATTTCGTCATTAGTTCACAAACAAACGCCATTTCGTTTACCGTCATCACGATATTTTTGAAATTGATAATCTGTGAAATGTTTCTTTAATGAAAAACAATAATTATTTTCTTGTTAAAACTAGCGGTAATTATTATAAGTAAATAAATTTATTGCAGTAGAGAATAAATGCTAAAAAATCTTTCCTGCCGGTATTTCAAACGAATTTTATTTCGTTCACCCGCCGGAAAGCGAAAAAAAAGAAAAAAGCTCTGGTCTGTTGCTACAGTCGAATCAGAATAACTAGACCAAATATGGGCATACCTGAGGTCAACGAGAGCCACATTCTGGATTTTTCATATATATATAAAGAGCACCATAGTCACGTTACATAGTATTAAATACACTAATTCAAATTTAATTACATTTCTACACAAATCTTAACTGCTATATAAAGTTTAAAAAATACATATATAACAAAATGAAAAAGAAAAAAAAAAAACAAATTAAAAATTTAATATATTTTTTTTAAATTGGGAGCCCCACTTAACCCAACGAAGAACCGCAGTTGCCCACGTCTGAACTAGACATTCTATTTTACCAAAAAAAAGATAAAAAGTATAAGCAAAATGATGTCGTTGCTTCTGAAAATCGGCGTCGCAGCCAAACATAAGCGATGGATCCAAAATGGCGGGTATGGGCCACATGGCTGTCTTAGAGCCAATCACGTACTCGCCTTGTTGGCAAATGCAAGATCAGATGCTTTCTGTACTTGTGTATGGACTGGACACAAGTAGCTTCTAGCGCCATTTTGTTTCACTGGTTGTGAAATTTTAAATTATTATTTTTTCTTTTAGAAGATGTGAAGGTGACGCACAAGTCATGATAATAAAAGTTAAAAATTTAAAAAAAAACTAAGACGAAACTACTAGTTTCGGCTTCTTAAAAACGAAGCCTTCCTCTGGTTAAATGATTAAAATGAATAACAGGTGTTTTATAGTTGTGGGTTATTCAAATTCAGGATTCGCCTCGAAGGATGACGATAATGGAGACGTAATGGTTGGGCTTTACTTTCCTTGCATACTATGGAAGCTTGGGAGAAATCGGGGACGTGTCCCATTTTTTTTCTTTTAGTAACTAAAACCCCATGGTCTAAATAGTGTTCACACCAAGTTTGGTGGAGTTTCGCCCAATAGGGTTTTTGGTAATTGGGCTCTAAACACCTCTTTAATTATTGTCACCTGGGTACTTGTATACTTCTCAACAAAAGTGACTCAAATGAAACTTATTCTTGTTTTAAACATCATCCAAGAAAGTGGTTAAAAAGGCTTCAAGTTGCTGTTTTATTAAAGATTTTACACAAAAATTAAAATATTTTTAGTTGAGCTTTGATCTGAATAGTCCTTGTAATTCAATCGTTATCATTTAATATCTGAGAAACTCATTACTTTATAATATTCGTCAAAATTTGAATATATTTATGAACAAAAATGAAAACATAGCATGCAATTATTTAAAAGCATAACTATAATTACTAGATTGATTGAATTAATTTTGATGTAACATATTGAAATTACTAGGTGCATTTCATTTCAAAGCTAAGCATATCTCTTGAACCACCACACGACAATTTCTCTCAATTAATCATACATTAGGTCAGATCTTCATTAGCTCTTTTCAAACTATTTAAAAGTAGACTTGTGTTCCTAGCCAGAAACAAACAAACAGAAGATTTTCTCTAAGGAGATATAAGGTTTTTGAAAGATTATATTTCTGATGTAGGGTAAATGTCAAGTAAACTGTTTTTTAATGGTTTTAGGTCATTGTTTGCAGAATAATTCTTTAAAGGTGTATTTAACTACTTTTTTAATTTGAATACTGAGAATTTATTTTAATATGTGATAAATATGTTTGACTGAAAAGACAATTTAATATTGTTTTTTGTTTTGCATTGTACTGCACGACAAGTAGGCCTACGGATGAAATCTTATTAGTGTTATCAAGTTAATAATGTGTGAAATTTATGCTGATTGTTAAGGCTCGTTTGGCATACGTAAGAATGATAAACTATTGTGAACAGCAACAGAACAAGTGTATACGATAACGAACTGAACGAGATGAATAACAACTGGAGAGAAGCGTTTTATTATTGCGTTTCAGTATTGTGTTCCAAAATTAAAATGGAAATTCTAAGTTCATGTTGGTATAGTATCGAATGGTTTGATTTTCTTCAGAATTAACTTAAGTAAATCGAACAACACCATTTGATATGAATGAACTTTAATCTTTGTGTTATTTTTTAGCATATTTGCAAGAGAAATATCACGTTTCAGTTACCATAGCAACATAGTCACATTCAGATGGAAAAAGGCTTATAAGTTGGAAGGAATATACCGACTATGGAAATTATCCTGGTAGAAGAGTTTATAAACGTGAATAGGAATTTCGGATATGATTCTCCTAAGAACAAGTGTATTATCAAAGGATACAAAGTAAGTGACTTTAACTAATTTTATTTATCGTTACAAATTAAAGATAGATCTTCACAGTATAGAAGACAACAGGATATGCATGAAAAGAACAGTGATCATCATGATCTATGAATAAACTTTCTTAAGAAATGTACTCCAGATTGAGAAGTTACCAACATGTTCTATATATAGTAAAGTTAACTGAAACAGTAAAACGTCTTTGGAAGAATAGTGAGAAATAAGATGAAATCAACTCAATACAAGTGTTGAATATTTGATAAAAATACAAGTTCAAGATTTAGTTGAAAGGTAAAGCAATTAATATAACAGTTTAACATTTAAATTAAATAGTGATATGCCTATTATTGATTTGTAGTGCATAATATTTGATACAAGGACCTTGAATAAGTGATTGTGTTATACAGTTGATAAAAGACAGTTGATCATTCTCATTATAAGTAATAGAAGTTACTTGATATATGATTTCTCATAGGGATACTCATGGACAAGTATATTTAAAACATTACTGTAAGTGTTGTACCATTTATTCGCATGATTGCTAAAATGAAGAAAAAGTTCTAGAATTTTACCTCTCTGCAGCTTGTTTATTTTTATTGAATTTGTGACAACACAACTGGAGGGCTTAGAAGCAGAGTGGTCTATGTCACAGTTAGTTAGTTTTGAGAAAAATGCAGTTAAAGTTAGGTAAATAATTAAATATGAAAGGAGTACTTTTCTTTACATTAATTTAGTTGAGCAGACAGACAGTCAATGCAATTTTTTTTTAGTAAAAAAAAATATTTTTTTTTGTTGAAAGTTTGGTTCCAATGGAGCTAAAAGTGCACATAGACCACTTTGCTGTAAAGACACTGCAACAGGTTATTAATTTAATCATACTGAAATGTGGTCTTAGTGCATAAAGAGGATCATCCAACAAACGTATAAAGGCCCAAAATACAAGATTTATTTCCTAAAAGTATGGTATGAGATAATAATACCCTTTTACTTTATTAATTGAACACAAAATTGAAATAAATGCATAAAGAAATATAGAAAAAGATAGGAAACCCAAAACTAGAAAATGATAAAATCAATAAAGAGTGAACCAATTCATTCATGTTAACACTGCAATTAATAAAACCACTGTCTAAGTGTGTGTATTAAAGTATAAGTCTTGCAATGAAATACTAGTCTTAAGTAGTGTTATTTACTCTGGTTCACTCTCCTCATCAGAGAGTACCTTGTCATCGTTGTCACTTGTGCACTGCTTATTATAGTATTGCGTCGTTTCATAATTATTGGCCGATTCCAACAAGAGTAACTTACAGAGTAACTTAAAAAAAAACTGGTAGTAGGAACTACCAAACGCCTCTGGAAAGTGAATGGGTTTAGTCCATGTGTTAAAAAAAATATTTTAGTCAGATCAAATAAGTTTGTGACATCATGGAGCAACACGATGTGAGATTGGTGATTTTGCAGGAATTCAAACTTAGACATAATGTGTCCAAAACGATTGTCAATGTCAATACAATGTGGGGAGTCGGTCGACGAGTGACAGAACTGTCCATAGACTGTTTTCAAAGTGTCGTACCGATACTTAACCATAAGCCAGGAGCTGTTGTGCATGACGCAGTACAGTTAAGGCAGAAAGTGGAAGAAAAAACAACATCCACCGTACGTGAGCTCAGTGCCGAACTTACCATATCACCAGCGACAGTTTCCAGACACCTGGCAGCTATGGGCAAGGTTGAATAACTGGATACCTCGGTTCCATACGAACTCACCGAACAGCAGTAGACGGAGTCTGGAAACATGCCTTGCCCTTCTAACACGAGGCTAGCATCCCCTTTTTTGCATTGGATCCTTACGGTTGATCAAAAATGGGTGCTTTATGGCAACAAAGAGAACAGCGCAGTGGCTCAGTAATGGGGAACCATCCAAACAAATGTCCAAACCCAACTTCCACACACAGAAGGATCTGATCTTTGTGTGGTGCATATATGAGTGTTTGCCGTGTACTGCCTTCAGCTGAACCAATGTCACCAGATATCATGCAACAAACAACCATCTTTCGTCAGTCGTTGGGGTCCCATACTCCTGCATGATGCAGCACGACCACATGTATTTCTTGGAAGCAAGCAAACAATGAACGCCTTGTGGTACAAGGTCCTCTGTCACTCTCCGTATTCACCAGACTTGGCTTTTCAGAATTTCACAAGTTTCGCCATTTTGACAACTTCTTGAGGCGGAAATGGTCCGCCAACCAGGATGGTGTGATTCATGCCGTTAGTGATTTTTTAGTTCACTTTTGATGCCAGCTTTTTCCGTGGCAGTTTTTCACTGAAAACACGTTGGGTACAGTGTATTGATGCCGAGGAAAGATATTTTTCAGAATAAAATGTACTCTTTTGTTTGTAACTGCTGCTTTTCTTATTTGTGTCAGAATCGGCCAATAATTATGAAACGACCCATTAAAAATGTTTATGGTCAACATTTTTTAAGTCGGCTTAGCTGTATTGGGGGTGGTAAGCCAGAATAGTTTCTATGTCTCTTCGTAAAATCAACTGTGTGAAATGCCAATTCTTCTTGTAAAGTATCTTTGAACTGAAACTGTAGTGGTTTGCATTCTTCAAAACGCATCCATCTCATTCTTAGCTAGTTGATGCCTTCTTTGTTGATGTCGACATTCTGTTGTCATAGATATTCTGTTCTCATATTGTCGATAGATAAGAAATCGTAATGTGCAGTTTGACCATTTTGAATTTGTTTTACAGCATTCTGCGATCAGATCTATGCAGTCATCTGGGACACCTATGTCAACTCCCTTTTTCTTGCTTTTCTCTATCAGGCTGAAATCTGTGTCATTGGGTAGGCTAACTGAGGCTGTTGATGTCGCCATCTGGAGGCATACTACAAAAACTCTTTAGGCAGAGTGGGCTAACTGCCACACATAGCCCATTCTGCCTTGCGAATTCGCGATAGACCACTTTGCCTTGTGCAAGTTGGCAGATTTAGCTTCATTGGTAAGAATGGTCTAACTTGTTTCGTGCTGTAAACCAAGCAAGGATCGAAAAAAAGATAGCTCTCTAAGTCAGAATGTTAGAGCATGTTGTCAAGAATCATCAATGGTCTAACTCGAAATTAGCAAAAGTGTTAGAACAACTCTGCTTCTAAGCCCTCCAACTCATCTAGTTAGTAATTATCAAATTTTTTCAACAAGTACAAATACATAACTTTTTAATTTTATGTTATATAAATAAATAAAAATTTCACATAACTATTAATTGTTTGCACATTAATACTGTAATTTACAAATATGAGTTTTGATACAAGATTTGCTTATGTTGTGAATTTTGCCTGCAATATTACAGAACCAGAGTAGTTACTGAGAGTAGTGGAATAATGCACATAGCTTCCTTTATCTCTTCCTAAAGAAATTTATCTGAAATATAATCTTTAGCTCAGAAAAGCGGGACTAAAAGAATTTAATGAAAGAAAAAAAAAAAAAAAAAATTATGAAAACTAATCTTTAGAAAATTAACAATACTTACACTGTTTGTTACCACGAAGCTCCATTTACCTTTAAGAAGCATAGTGTTAGAATACAGTATGTGCTGCAAGATATATTTTCAGATTTCTAAAAAGATTAGCCAGAATGTTGTTTACAAATCATCTCTTACAAGTAGTATTTGAAACTTCTAAATCCTTAAATTTCATGTTTAAATTGGTTTGGTCGTTGTATCAAATGCTCATAAAATGAATTTGCGAACACCATGATCTAAGCACCGTCAAGGCATTATCACCATAGTCTTAAAATACAAGTTTATGCAATTTAGTGGATTTCCCTTTGATCTGCCTAAAAGCAGAATATTTCTATCCTGATGAGACGAGGTTGCTAAATTGGGTCTATAAAAACCAAAATCTAATCAGGTTTCTGCAACATTTATTAGTCTAAGAGGTAGAAGAAGTAAAGTTCTATAGACTATTAGGATGGTAAGGTATTATAACTGCACAGTATACATTCTTAACATTAAAGTTAGTGTCTTTCTCCAATTTATGGAGACCACTGTTCGATTCATAACAGCAATATTGGATGTATGTTTTTTTATATTAATAGGTGCCTGAAACAAATGAATAGTTCTAATTAAAATTTGTTATGGTGATTACCAGAAAAAAAGTTATGAATCTCAGGAATCTGAAACAAACTTTATTAACTTAAATTCTAAATAAGGTAGCAGCATGAACTTTTACAGTTCAATTCAGTAGAAACGTCTTACATCAAACATAAAATAAAAAAAAGTATAATAAACTCAACTAATTATATCTATAATTGCTGGATCAAGTACTTTTATCAGCTTCCAAACCCCAAAAATTTTGTAATTGTTAACACCCTACCGCTTTCAGCTTTCATTCTTAATTTTTTTTTTTACTTGTCTATAATTTCTGTAATTATGGAGCAAGTTTGATATTTGTTGAATGCACAACTAAGTGATTCAAATTTAGTGATGCTTAAATGAATCTTATAACTTAAAACTTCTACATTAAAAAAAAAAAAAAAGTAACTGCCTTCTCTGGCTTTTGATCAGTGCCTCTGTGCATCTTTCCATGATTGTATATTATTTACTTTTATTTATTATTCCTATAAGGCAGTGGATCACATAGTTCTATTAAAGAAAAGAAAAAATAGATTTCTAGTGCACTTCATTTACAAAATTAAAATACAATAATATATTTTAAACTATGAATAAAACAACAAAATAGAAAACTAGTATTTACCTTATTTTAATAAATTAAACATGGTCATAATATTAATTGATGTAATAATTCTTTATATAAATGGGTTTCTTTTTAAAATATACTTTCGTAATATTCGCAGAACGTCTAGCCACCTTTTGTAAGGCATCAGTGCATATGGTGCACTATTTGAGAATCACTGCTCTAAACTATTTACTTATTTTAATGCACAGTCAAGTTAGTTTACATTATTAATTTAATAATTGGTTTAAGATTTCTGTGTCTTTCTTTCTTTTTTGTTTTCTTGATGGGATTATCTTAAAGTTTTTAAACTTTAGTATGAATATTTTTGTAGAAGATATTTAAATCCTTATCCTGTTGCATAAAATGCTAAAATTATTAACTACATTTTACTTCATTACAACATATCTATTTCTTTATTAAATTTGAAATACAGTATAAAACAGAGAAACATCATTTATTTACATTTTGTTAAGATTACATAATATAAAAAATGTCAAAAGAATAAAGTCAAATCAGATGAGCCGTATAATAATTAATGTAAAATATTAACGAAATTTAAGAAATAGGCCGTTCGTCTCGTCGCAGAGCTCGGTATTGAGCAATTTCGTTTGAAAATTCTTTGGTTAGCTCAACTAACAATAAAGACTTGAATTTCTGAAAAAGAAAGAAACAATTTTAGACATTTATAATTTTTTTTTTTTTATTTACTTTCATTAAATTCTTTTCGTCCTGTTAGGATTGAACTAAAACAATCCCATCAACAGGTTCGAATACAATAGTTAAACAAAAATAGAATAACATACAAAAATCAGAATATAAAACAAAGTAAATGATACATCACTGATTTGATGCAATCAAAGAGTTACAGACAAATTCAAACATAAATTATTATTTTTTAAAAAAAGTTTTTTTTTTTTTTTTTTTTTTTATTTTTCCCTTTTTCAGCATAGGGTTGAGTCTAGTTATTAACCAAATCTTAAGAAATCTTTTTAATGAAGATATTTTATCAATTTTATTTGTTTTTTATACCTATTTTATTAATTATATCCTGTAATATTTTTTTCATATTACATTCTCCATAACTATTATATATTTAATTTAAATATATTTTATTTAATAAAATTTAAGTCATTCCTAAAATTATACAATTTACCATCTTGATTATACAGATAGATATTTTTATAATAATTTATCAAAATAAGGTTGTACAGAAATTTTTGTTCAGGTGTGAAAATTTTGTATTTAATTAATTCTTCAATTGTAATTATCTTTATACTAAAATTAGTTTGAAATATATTTTTAATAATTTTTTTTTTATAACTTATTGATATTAACAAGATTAATGTTCTTGGTATTTGACCAAATACTATTTCCGTAGTTTATATAGGAATAAGAAAAAGCTGAGTAAATCAATAATTTATATTTAACTGGTAATATATTTTTAGTATGATAAAAAATATAAGATAAACTACTTAATTTTTGATATAACTTTTGGATATGGATATCCCATGTAAATGTGTCATTTATCGTTATACCCAAATATTTAAAATGATTAACAAATTTTATTTTCGTACAATTAACACATGTAACATTTTTTGTGTGCAAACAAGTGTGTGTGTGTGCTAAAATGTTTGGATAATATGTAGGCATTTGTTTTCTCGGATGTAATATTAATAGCTTAGTTTTATTATTAGTCCAGTTGCCATATACTTTTTACCTAGAAAAAATTCCGAATTTAACTAAACTTTGGGATATTGTTTATTGGTGTTCAGTAGTACTACACTCAATTTCCCGAACAAAAATGCCTTGTGGAAAATTGGGGGAGGGCGAAAAACCGCAAAATTTTTGCACTTTTTTCAGTTTTTTTGAAATTAATTCAAAAATAGGCCGATTAGGCTATTCGAAATATCGCATAGGAGGATAATGTAGATAAAGAAGTTTGTGGTATTAAATGATTTACGTTAATTATGAAGAAATCAAATTTCTTTTAATTCCACAACATGGCATTTTAACTTCCTACTGAAAATATTCTTCATAATCAGATTTAACATTTTTAAAAAATTTATTTAAGTTTATAAAAAGCTGCAGAAAACATTTTTTTTTTATGTACTCGTAATTAATTGAGAAATGTTATTGTTTTATTTGAATTTCTTGGCGGAATTTATTTTTGGAGAAATAACAATGTTTTTTTTTTTTTTTAAATTGCCTAATATTAGTGTATTTAATTGTGTAATCGTACTTATAATTGATTTTTTTTTTTTCATTATCATCTAAGTATTTCTGTGATAAGAAACATATTCTTTATTTTTTTTTTTTAATTGCAATTTTAATTGAAACTACATTAAGCACATTTGCAAGGAATTTTTTATTTCTGATAATTGATTTTTCGTTTCTTTGAAAACCCAATTATTTAAAACACAATCACTTAAGGAATCTGGAAAAAATCTTATATAATAATATAAAAGCTTTCCAATAATAAAACTTTAATTTTTTAAGTTTTGTAAAAAATGGAACCTGAGGAAGCAAAGGAAGTTACCTTTGCGAAATATCGTAGTTATGATGTCTTTCTTTGAAGTAAATATGATTTTTATACAAAATAACAAAGAACAAAATTTGTCATTATTTTTTATTTTTGTTTTAATTATTATATGTTTTGTTGATTTAGTCTATCTGTCAGAGTTCCATGTATAAAGATTAAAAAGATTTACTATTTATAAACATATGAATGTTTTTCCCTTATAATTTAGGAACAGGTCTTTCTTTGATTTTATTCCTTTGTCTTTGAGAGTTACAAAAGATTCGAAAATTACGAAAGGATTTTTCGAAAAGAAATAAATAATTAGAGAATTAAAATATTATTTTGATTTCCTTTTTAAACTTGATTATAAACGATTTTTTTTTTTATAAGGAAACCTTTTCTAATTTTATTGAATATATAAATAATAAAATATTATTTTATTTAATGTAATCGATTGAAATAAAAAATAAATATCATATTCATTAACTGAACATAATTTTTTAATTTTGAAATATTAAAAATGCATTTGTTTTCATCCATAAACCTCTTTCTTCTGACCATCTGCTGCTTGCAGCAGGAGTCTTGATTGCTACTTTTTTTCTCCCTTTTCGACTGTAGCCCTTCGACGTCATCTGCAGCTAGCAGTGAACGGAACCGTTCGAATTGAAAATAGAAGGGACCTAAAGAGTCGCAGTAAAGGTTGTTGCCCGAGGTTGTCGTGCTGCGCAGCAAATGAGGGAACTCTAGTTTGGTGTTCAGTGTTTGCTGTTTTATCTGATGATTTAAGTGATAATTGTAGTGTCAAGATCACTGCATCATGTCTGTGTCTACCAACAAAAGGGTAATGTAAGGTAGGTTGCTATTAATATTTAAATTCATGAAAAATTCATGAACTCAGCATGTTATTTGTAACATACATATAACCTCAAAACCCTGTCTTTGCAATGAAGAAATATATCACGTCTGTAGATATAGCTTGTCCATAGATGTGGCTAACATAAAACAGACATGATCTTCTATCAAACAATATAATACGTTAAGCCCATTACTCCAAGTAAACACTAGACATTTTAGCGTAGTTTCACATTTTGTGCCTTGTTTTTCAATCTCTGCTCTAGCTGGTCTCTGTGTTTTCATTAGGTGCAAGTCATAACGCCCAAAGTACTGATGTTACATTATAAGACCCAATAAAAATAGCATTCTGTAATGAGTGTTCCTAATCATTCCTCTTGGTTGTAATCAGCCAATGGCAGTTAACATACCAGTTTAGCAGTAACCAAAAATTAATTATCCTAATCACGTTTTGAACATGAGTATCAAATCCGCAATTTTTAAATTTAAATTAGTGTTGAAATTGAAACGTATAAACTGGATGACTATTGATCTTATTCCGAAAGGCAAGAATTACCACAGAAAATCATATAAACCATTTAGGAGAAAAAATAAAAATTGCAATATGTTATGGTCAAATTGTACGATTTTATGATAATGACATTATTATAAACGTTATCCGAAAGTGACATTAAATGTTATTAATCAATTACAAACTCTTTTAGAAATATGACACATTATCAGCGACTCATACTAAAATTAATGTTTAATTGTGCTTTTTGCACACTAACTGTATTTAAAGACCTGTATTTGATCACTATCAGCGGCTCATCAGCTAACAGCTTTGGCAGAGAGTTAGTGCATGCCCCTTATTCTTTGCTTGAGAGAGAAAGTCAGTCAATTAAACATAAAAAGCAGTAAAAAAAAAAATGTGTATTTTAAAACTAAGTGTTTTTTTTCTGCACATAACCCCCCCCCCCCAATAACATTAACTTACTTTTTCCAGTATTTTTATGAAAATCTGAAATCTTGAGCTGTAAATGTTTTAACGATCTATCATGGCAATTCTATATTTAGGATACAACTCTGTGGGCACCATTATCAGTGTAAAATCATTCACAGTCTTTAACGTAACACCCAACAGCATCTGTTAAAATGTTTTAAAAACGAACAAGTTAAATCAACTGTCTCTTTCTTCACACAGTTTCCCACAAAGTGTATGTGTATGTTTTTCTTTCTAGATAATTTTTTACTTCACTAGATTATGGAAATGTCCATCACATAAATCTATTTAGTTAAGGAAAATTGGTAAAATTATTTTTAACAGTCAACTGTCTTAATATATTTAATGAAGCATATTATCTTGAAACAAATAGTCTTTATAAAATATAAATTATGGATAGTAAGATTTTTTTTTTTTTTTTTAATTTCATTGGACACTTGTTAGGCATTGATTAAAGACAAATTGATATGCACCAAGCAGTGACTGAATATACAATGTTAAACAAATGATTGACCTCAACACTTGAACTGTATATTACTATGTAATAAAGAAAATTGTAAGGTTTCATATGGTTGCGCGGTTTGTGTTGTCGCTAAGACATTGGCCTCTCACTTCTGAGTACCGGGGTTCGGTTCTCATGTGGGTTTCTTGATGATGGATGATCTGTAATAGGCAGGTTTTCTCAGGGTTCTCCCATTTCCTCTGCCCTTCTCCCACCATTCTTTCTCAGTCTTTCTCTTAGTCTGTCCTTATTTCCGTGGGATAGCACAATAGATCAATGGTCGCAGTGCTCTGCTTCCCTGCCACCCACACTCACCACACAAACAAACATAAGGTTTCATACTATTTTTCTTTTTCAAGCAAACTTTTAATAGCATCACAATTAATTTCAATACTGTAATAAACTTATTTTTTATTGAAAATTTGTATATATATTTATTTATCCAGATGTTTAATTCTTCAATTATCATTATTCTAGCAATAGTTTCATCTATATCATTGGATCTTCCCTATAAAACTTAATGGCTTACTCATCAATTAATTTCATCAAATGAATTTTTGCATCTATATTTATTAATAATAAATTAATATCAACCTATTTTTTTTCCCCATTTATTGTTCACTTAGAATTCTAATTATACTCATTTTTAAGTATTTTAAAACCATACATATTTGACACTAATCAAATTCAAAATACAAATAACACTTTCATTAATCTTATAATTGTACTTAACCCACTATCTCTTGAAGGATTACCTCCATTTTAGGCTTCTATACAGAGCATAGCTCAAAGTAGGAGAAACCTTATATCACTGCTACTCTGTCTATCTGCCTGTTGTGAGAAATTCAAATCTCAGGAACGACAAATGATATATGCTAGAGACAGGATCTTTTCTTTGTTGAGAAGGTCTTCCCAAGACTAGCTCATAACCGTTGAGAATTCGTTTCTAGCTTGTGCGATTCTCAAGTTAAAGGTCATCTCTAAAATTTTATAAAAATTTGTAATTTTAATAAAAAAAAAAAAATATATATATATATATTTATTAATTTTTTATATTGACTTCAACTAGAATTATCATATGAATTAGTCATATGAAGCGAATTTTCCTTTTCTCTTCTTGAAGTAAATCTTACAATGACTGATCTATTTTTATTATAATGGGCTCTTCCCAAATCTATTGAGCTCCTATTTTTTTCTGTGGGGTTTTGTAGTAGTAAAGTTTCCGAGATTTTAACATTCGCTCTGTGTAGAAGCCATGGGACATTATGCGATCGCTACTGGGAATGTGGCTCCTATCTTCTTTAGGATTTTTACCTAATGATTTTTTTAAAACTATCTTATGAATAATAATCAACTTTAGATAAACATTAATATTAGTATTTCATTTTAATTACACTTTACATAAAATTCAAGATTTAATAAAAAAAAAATACTCCTGATTCTGACTTGAAAGTCAATTACAGTAGACACTCGCTAATCCGGCACGTTCGGGACTTTGACAGTGCCGGATTACTGAGCGCCGTCTAAAAATAGCTGTTATTGCGAGGATAGCGGAAATACCGTTAAAATAGAGAATCAAAAGGGCTATTAATAGCTATCAGGCCATTTTTCCGTGTTCTATTGTGATTTCTCTGATTTTGGTAGTGATGGAAAATGTTAAAAACAAAACAAAATATATTTTTATGTAGTATTATATTTTAATACAGTACATTAAAACCCTTCGACCGATGCCGGATTATTGAATGTGCCGGATTATCGGATGCCGGATTAGCGGGGTTTTACTGTACATCGATTTCATACACATGGTATTGATTAGAAGTAACTATAAGTAGGGTAGTTTATAATGAGTTTAATGTAATAAGCTTGATTAAAAATGTGCCATCAGTCACAGTTAGACAAAGTTAAATGGATAATTTTAGTTTTATAATTAAACTTTGTTGGATTTTGTGTTATAATAAGATTAAATTAAGGTGGAATTTTTCAAATTTATATAGCATAAGTGCTACTAGTAATAATGTTGAAGTTATGAATATATTATATAAACTAGGATTAGATGGGTTTTTATAGTGAAGTATTTGAGAAGCAGTAGAAGTTCTTAAAACTTAAAGAATTTGGCAGTATATTAATGTGAAACATGAAAAAGGGATAAAGAAAATGCACATTTGATGCACGTTCTTAATCAAATTTTTTGTACTCCCCTAGGCTATATATCAACCCCATGGTCCTTGACATGTTTTGTGCATAGCTTTGGCTGTCCAAGGTTTTGATACTTTACTAGTTAGTGATTTTCTTGTTGTTTGTTTATGTGGGATCCCTCTCCCGGGAGTGGGAACGATCCCAATAGCCTTTTCATGCCTTCAAGTTCATCGTCAATGTGGGGAAATCTGGCTGAGGAGTCCTAATAAGGACGAAACAGCTGTCCCAGATTTCTATTAGAGAATAACTCAAGGCATGAATGAAATACGTATTTTCTTTATCCCTTTTTCAGGTTTCATTTTTCTGCATGTTAAACTCCCCTACAGTATATTAATGTGTTTAGAGGAACCTGCCCTATAATTGATATCCTCCGTAAATTTAACCTGGACTTGAAAATAAGCTTGTAAATGTCTGTTTTAAGATTACTTAACAAGAAAGTTTTTGGTAATAAAAGTTTTTGGTAATAAGTGTTTCTATTTATGTCAAGTCAAGGTGTAGCACATGTCCATTGTTGATATAAATTAAATATTGGAGGTTTATTAGAATACTAGCCAATTCTATTTCCTGATTTACATTAACTCCTTTATTTCCATTACCAGTATTATAGAGATATGTTATGATAAAATAAAAAAAAAAGTTTTACCTTAATTTTTTTTTCCTATCTACAGAATAGAGCATTACAGGATTCAATGCTAAATCATTTCGGAATGTTCTATTTCAAATCTCCTAAATATCTAGAAAGATCCTTCAGTAACAATTTCTGGTTCTTCAAAAAACGAGTTTTGACTTACAGATTGTTTAAAAAAGAAACAGATGTTCTTCATAAAAATTCTAATTTAAGGTGATCTTAATTCCCAAAAAGTTTACCTATATATCAGGCATGGGCATACATGAGGTCAACGAGAGCCACATTCTGGATTTTCATATATGTAAAGAGCCACACCATAGTCACGTTCCATAGTATTAAATACACTAATTCAAATTTAATTAGATTTCTAAAGAATTAATTTTTTAATTCTTAATTGCTGTATAAAGTATAAAAAATACATATATAAGAAAATAAAAGAAAGAAAACACAAAATAATTGGTTCAAAATTTATTTAATAAAAATAAAATGTAATAAAAAGTTTATTTATCATTTTTAGCTAAATCTCTAAAATTTGGGGTAAAATTTGTTTCAGCCATTCAGCAAATCTGTCAAATGCTCGTTTGTTAGCTGTGAATGCTGTTTTGATTTTACAAAGTTCATAGAGGAGTATAACGATTCACAACTATATGTTGTACCGAAAATGGAAAATAATCGGCAAGCAGCTTTTTTTAAATTAGGATATTTGAATTCTGGCACAAGTTTCCAAAATTCAATTATGATATTTGACTTGTGCTGCATTAGTAATGCCTGATCTTCTTTCAATTCTACTGACTCTAATTCCGCAGCTCCTCTTTCAGCAAGTATTAATAATTCAGACAATGGAAAGCCATTTTCAAAAATATCAAAAATAAATGGGTTTACAAAATATGCAAATGTAGGTTTCAAACTTTTAAAATATTCAAACCTATGTTTGAAGTCTATTTGTAATTCCTTTAATTTTTGTTTATATTCTTCCAACTTTTCTTCTTTAATATTAATCCTATTTTCTTTCTCTCGCAGAAAATGATTTAATGTCATGAACAAAAAGCTGCAGTTTTGCTTCAAAACTAAATATAGTTTGTGACAATTCTATTATATTTTTATCTTTTCCTTATAATGACAAATTTAATTTTGCAAATGTTCCAACATATCTGTGAGGAACATTAAATCAGAAAGCCACGTTTTGTTTTCTAGTTAGGAAATGTTTTTCCTTTTTCTTTTGTAAATGCTATGATAGGATTTAAGAGTTCCACAAAACGGCTCAAAACATTGTAGGTTGAAAGCCATCTCACAACACACCAAAGCGATAAGTCATTGGGCATTTCGTTTGTATCTTCATTCATTTATAACTCTTTTATGAGATATGTATAAAGGGAAAAGAAAATACCTATATTTTTATCAAGAGATATTGGGAGCCGCACTTAATCCAACGAAGAGCTGCATTTGCCCATGTGTGCTATATATCAATAAAAGAGCCTTAAAAATACCACAACTAATATTTATACTTGTCTTTCAATACTCGTTAATTTTATAGACATATCAGTGAAGTTGACATTAATGTGCTTCAGGAGATCTGTCACTAGCTTTTGTGAAGCCATGGATTCCTGGTCATAATGTTACAAAACATAGCCATAAATGTTTGGAGCATTAAGTTCACCTTCTCTGCATTAACAACAATTTTCCTACATCTAAGTCCATGTGAATATCAAAATTAAAATTTACTTTTATCCCCAAATTTTTCCTTCAGATGTTTATATTTGCAGATAATAAACAACTGAAAGTTAAACTTAATAGAATTAAAGAAACAAAGATTATGAAACTTACTCTGTATGCATCAATTTTTCCTTTAACTTGCTCATTTTTGGCCAGTGCTTTTTCCATGCAATCTTTCGTATACAACTGTGGATTTCTTCCTTGATCAAT